>CM040187.1:20188762-20203762 GCA_022606455.1 Callitettix versicolor
TGTATGCCGATCTGTTGATGTTAGTTAATTGTAAAAGTAATTAATTAGTAACGATCAGCTAATTTCATTGAACACCTGATATAGTGTAACACCTAAGTAACAACGATTTTCCCTAAATAAAAAATTTAAGTGTCCAGCTTTGTCCGTGCGCTAAACAAAACAAATGCAACTCCCTAAACGCCAGTGAGCTAAACAATAAATGTAAATATCCTAAATTTGTCAGTGGTTTACAGCAAATGCAACAGCTATTATTGCCAAAGACCTAAACAACAATTATAAATATTTACATTGTGAGTGTTATAAACAATGAATGCAAGAACCGTTAATTGCTAGTGCCCTTAAATGTAAATGTCTAAAATTTTCAGTGTACTAAACAAGCAATGTAAGAGCCCTAAAGAATATATGTAAGCGTCTTACATTGTGAGTATCCTAAACAACAATTGTAAGTGTCTTAAATTGTAAGTATCCTATACAACAATTGTAAGTGTCTTACATTGTGAGTATCCTAAACAACAATTGTAAGTGTCTTAAATTGTGAGTATCCTAAACAACAATTGTAAGTGTCTTACATTGTGATTATCCTAAACAACAATTTTAAGTGTCTTACATTGTGAGTATCCTAAATGAAATATGTAAGTGTCTTGCATTGTGAGTATCCTAAAGAACAATTGTAAGTGTCTTGCATTGTGAATATTTTAAACAACAAAATCAAGAGCCCTAATTTGCTAATGCTCAAAGCAACAAATGTAATTGTTGAATAAGTATCTGAGATACACAACATTCCTGTTTTACAAAACGTCATTATACTACTTACCCAGCCCAAAATAATTTTAGTTTTTAGTTTTGTGGCATGTGTTAATTGTAGTTATTTACTGGACCTGAATTTAGCCTGAGATGAACATAGATTCAATCCTATTTTAGTCTTAATCTGTGTTTTATTTATTGGAAAATTATTGCTTTTAATGTAACATTTTCAATATTTTAGTTGAAATTTTTTCAACATTAAGATACATTGTGTATCTTAAACAACATATACAAGTGTCTTACATTATGAGTGTCCTAAGCAATAAATGTAACAATCCTAAACTTTTAGTGCTATAAACAAAAATTGTCTTAAATTGTTAGTGTTTTAAACAACAAATGCAAGAACTCTAAACACTAAATATAAGTGTCCTACATTACCACTGTCGCATGGATAGTGCCTAAATAACTATGTAAGTGTTTAACATTGTAACTGTCCTAACAACAAATGTAGTAGTCCTGAATTACAAGTGTCCAATACAGCAATTACAACGTCTTACATTGTGAGTGTTTTAAACAACGAAAACAAAAGCTCTGAACAATAAATATAAGTGTTTCAAATTTACAGTATCGTATGGATAATGCCCTAAATAAATATGTGTTTATCATTGTAAATATCCTAACAACAAATGTCGTGGTTCTAAATAGCTAGTGTCCTAAACAATTAAACTTTTGTAATGTAAGATTATAATAATAATGTAAGATTATAAGCGTCTTACATTGTAAGTATTTTAAACAATGAATACAAAAGCTCTTAACAAAAAATAAGTGTTTTACATTGCCATATCGCATGGATAGTGCCCTAAAATAATGTAATTGTTTAACATTGTAAGTGTCCTAACGACAAATGTAGTAGTTCTAAAAAGTATTCAAAATAAACAAAAATTATAAACGTCATACATTATGAGTGTTTTAAACAACGCATACAAAAGCTCTGGACAATAAAAGTAGGCCTAAGTGTTTTACATTGTCAGTGTCTCATAGAAAGTGCCCTAAACAAGAATTATATGCGTCTTACATTATGAGTATTTTAAACAACGAATGCAAAAGCTCTGAACAATAAATGTAGGCCTAAGTGTTTTACATTGTCAGTATCTCATAGAAAGTGCCCTAAACAAGAATTATATGCGTCTTACATTATGAGTATTTTAAACAACGAATACAAAAGCTCTGAGCAATAAATGTAGGCCTAAGTGTTTTACATTGTCAGTGTCTCATAGAAAGTGCCCTAAACAAGAATTATATGCGTCTTACATTATGAGTATTTTAAACAACGAATACAAAAGCTCTGAGCAATAAATGTAGGCCTAAGTGTTTTACATTGTCAGTGTCTCATAGAAAGTGCCCTAAACAAGAATTATATGCGTCTTACATTGTGAGTATTTTAAACAACGAATGCAAAAGCTCTGAACAATAAATGTAGGCCTAAGTGTTTTACATTGTCAGTATCTCATAGAAAGTGCCCTAAACAAGAATTATATGCGTCTTACATTGTGAGTATTTTAAACAACGAATGCAAAAGCTCTGAGCAATAAATGTAGGCCTAAGTGTTTTACATTGTCAGTATCTCATAGAAAGTGCCCTAAACAAGAATTATATGCGTCTTACATTGTGAGTATTTTAAACAACGAATGCAAAAGCTCTGAACAATAAATGTAGGCCTAAGTGTTTTACATTGTCAGTATTTTAAACAACGAATACAAAAGCTCTGAGCAATAAATGTAGGCCTAAGTGTTTTACATTGTCAGTATTTTAAACAACGAATACAAAAGCTCTGAACAATAAATGTAAGTGTTTTACATTGTCAGTGTCGCATGGATAGTGCCCTAAACAACATATGTATATGTTTAACATTGTAAGTGCCTTGACAACAAATGCAGTAATCCTAAATTGCTAGTACTCTAAACACAAATTTAAAAAAAAATGTTTAATGAATGGCAGTGTTATAGAAACATTTAATGTGAGGAAATGTAGGATTAAGGTAAAGGGGACATTACAGTGTAATCAATACGATCTGCCCTATAATAATAATGCATGAAATAATAATTTCCGATAATGGGCAACATATAAGATCACTATTTCCGGTACATTATCAGACCTACAGCCCCCGCCCCTGTTTGTTCAGGCAGCGAGCTTGATTTATTTTCTGCCGGATAAAGTCTATATGCTTAAGCCACCCCTCCCTTAACTTATAATAATTTATCTCGCCTAGCCTTAGTTTATTTTGTTTGTTTATAATTTATTTTTTCTTTCATATAATATGGGTTTGCAATGGTAATACTCTAGTTGCTTATTGGTTTTCAAGTTAAAATTGTGTAAAAAGTTTAACCATGTTTTTATGAGTTTACTTTGCTTTTTCGAACTCTATTTTAATTTGGCGTAATAGCTCAAGTCTTCCTAATTTTACAGTTCGTTCATTGTTAGTGTTTCGATTTTGAATTCATACCTAATTAATCAGGTTTATTAGAGGTTTTCAATGACCAATGCATGCGTATTTTGTTTCATTGCTGAAGAGCTTCATTTAACTATCTTTTAAATAATTTAATTTAATGTACAACAGATTAGGCAAAGTCTTTTACATTACTTATTAGCAAATTTCCGTTAGAACATGAACTATGGAGACAGCCATCATGGTAAAACCCAGAACCATTAAATTAAATTAATGCAAATCCTGATCACTAAGTATTTTTTGAGGTATCTTTAAAATTAATAATTTAATGTAACAAAAACTGTGTGTGTGTGTGTGTGTGTGTGTGTGTGTGTGTGTGTGTGCGCGCGCGCGCGCGCGTGCGTGTTGTGTTTTTAACTCTCTAAAGTTTACAATTTGTTGAACCGATTTGATTCGGACTTTGTTACAAGTTCACCCAGAAAAACCCTTTCAACCGTTACAAATCTCGCCGTCATAATCAGCCTTAAAATCTACATAGAATTACAAATTTCATTGAAATTACGAAAAAAATCTGACTGTGTTGATAAAGAAAGTACTTTTGGAAATTCGCTTCTATCACGTCAGCAAGGTAGCTGCGTGAACGATTATTTTTTTAAATATCACCTTGGTTTCTGGTTTTAAAATTGTTACTTAATTTCATTGGATGGTTAAATTTCATTGATTGTTTATTATGGCATTTATTTTCACTAGTGTTTACAAAAACAATAAACGACGTTTCTAGAGCATGGATCAATTCTTGTTCTAAAGAGTCTCAGTTCCCGCAGGGGGTGCAGACTAGCTGCACCTATTGAGAGGGTTTAGACGTCCCTCGCGGTGCCCGAGTCTAACACACACTTACACTTACAACTCTACACTTTTTTAGGATTACTGCATTTGTTATTAGGGCACTTACAATGTTAAACACATACATGTTGTTTATGGCACTATTCATGCGACACTGACAATGTAAAACACCTACATTTATTGTTCAGAGCTTTTGTATTCGTTGTTTAACAAAAAAAAAAAAAAAAAAAAATTTATTGTTCAGAGCTTTTGTATTCGTTGTTTAACAAAAAAAAAAAAAAAAAAAAAAAAAAAAAAAAAAAACGATCGTTGCAAGAAAAGAGAGTGAAGACGTTTGACCTTCTAAGAACAACAGCCGCCTCGGTGGCCTAGTGGATAGCGTACTAGGCTTTCACCCCGAGGACCCGGGTTCGAGTCCCGGAGAGGGCTTGGCATTTTCATACGCTATAAATCATCCCATCGTCTGCATTAGCCCAAGTGTGCACAATAGTCGGACGTTAAAAAAAAAAAAAAAAAATTAAATTAAAATTAAAAAATCTAAGAACAACAGTGCGAGAGAAAAAATGTCTGAGTAAGAGGTCAAGTCCCCACTCTTACCACAGCTCCCTTCTTTTCCTTCACTATCGCTGAGTAGTAACAGTTTGTAGACTCAGATTGGCAGACTCTGTGTCACTGGACTGTGGGAGGGAGCTGAAGGGGAATTTTCCTAAATCCGCGAGAAATTCTCGCGCAGGCCGTTTACTAAGGGGTTGAATACTTGACCGCAAGATTCCACTAGCAGCGAGCACTCGCATATCTCTCATAACGTTTATCATTCTATTACAGTACCTAATCCTATCTATGGCTGTTCTAGTTACATTAGATTTTAAATCAGGTACTCAAGAAAGAGTGTTTATACAATCGAAACGTCGTGTATTCTTTTTATAAACACAAACGATGACAAATGTCCGAATAAACTGTAATAATAACATTGCTTTGGTTATTTACAACATCCAATATCAAAATGTAAAATATCGTTTTTATTTAATGAGATAAATTGATATAGCATGGCCCAAAACAGATACTTTCGTAAATCAGCCAGTAGAGGAATGCATCGACCTTGAGTTGATTTAAAATCGCTTCGGTTGTTTGGAACACGTTACAAACGTTACGAAGTATAACTAATACGGCGCATGGCGCCAAGAACTATTGAACTGGTATGGAAACATATGTGTAAATAATAAGACTGGCATCTGTTTTATCTGTACATATTTAAATACCGAACATTGCTGTTGTTTGATGACGTCAGTATTAACCTATTTCTAACAATCCTAAGTGCGGCTGTCAATGTGAAAATATTTTTGTTCAAAACATTAAAAATGAATCCCCTGCTCTTGTTAAATCTCGATATTTAAAAAATAATAATCGTTGATTGTTAGGCCTAATTGAAGTGTTTAATCACCAGTAATGCAAAACCAATCATTTCAAATTGTGGTGTTAGTTTCATCGTAAGTTTCGTTCTTGGTTGTCTTGCGGAACGGGGGTGATTTCAGTTGTGTGAGTGAATGTGTAAAAGGAATTCTTGTTTTATTTATTATTCCTATCGTGTACAACCTTATAAATATATAATTCTTTAATTATTTTTTATGTGTATTTTTCATTGCGTTGTATTTTTTTTCAATTGAAATTTTAGGTTAGGTTATGTTTGAGGTTATGTGTCATAAAAAAATGACACTACAGTAAAAAACAAGTAATATAAAACAAAACAAAAATTAAGTCAATTCCTACTTAGGTCATGCGCTTCCATCACGTCAGCGAGACAGCTGCGTGCTGCGATTCCTAAAACCAACATAGGGTAGAACATAAGTGTTATCTAAATCAAATCCTATCGTATAGTCTGAACAAATACGAGATATTAATATTTGACAAAAAACTGTATTAACATCAAGGGTCATCTAGTACAAGTTTTAAAAAATGTATTTGAATTTAAGTGGATGAATAACAGTAGGAATCACCTCAGGAAATCTTATCGTATAGTCTGTACAAATACGTGGTATTAAATTTTGACAAAAAACTGTATTAACATCAAGTCTCATCCACTACAAGTTTAAAAAAATTATTTTAACTTAAGGAGATGAATAGAAAGTATTTTATTAACGATTGCAAAATTTGAACAAGATATATAAATAAATGTACTTATAGGGAGAGTGTGATCTAATATTAGGAATTGAATGACTTATTAAATAAGTAATTAAAATTGTTACAAAAGCACTAAAAACGTATATTTTAAAATTCAAATTGTTGTACAGATACCTAATGTCAATAAGTTATTAATAACAATATACACTGGCACTTCATAACGGAATATTAATTCGGTTAGCAGTGATCAGCATATCGAATCAGAAAATCGTCACCTGCGGAAACTGGGAAGAATAATTTCCGTAATGAAAATTTGTTGAGAAAGAAATGTTTGATGCGAGAGTCAACTGTCAAAATATAAAAAAAATATATTGAAAAAGCATTCTTAGGAAAAGTACGAATGGTTTATGAAGAAGAGTTGGGTCAGTTTTTCTAAAGAAAGAATTTAGCTAAGTTTAAAAGCTATCAAATAAAAAAAAAATGTTTTAAGTTTCCTAAAAATACACTTTTGTAGTAATAAATTCTCAAATTTTCCTGAGGGTTGGGTGTTGTCTCCTTCCCCAATCAGTAAGTCACTTATCCCGGTTTCACTCTTTGGAAAGACGCAAGCCTAGTTATGCGAAAGAAAGGACCTAAACCGCATTTTTTTTTTTTAATTCAGTACTACACTTAAGTACAACTTATGCATAGTTACAATTGCAAATGTGTCACTGTCACAATATTAGTTAGAAATAATTTCTATGAATGACTCCGAACATTCTCTCATATGGTAACATATAATCACTGTACCAGGTCTTCTGGTCTTGTCCTCTTCAGTCTCCGCTCCACATTCCTGCCCGCAATCATTTCCCGCACTGCGGTGTTAACAAGACTGTGGAGCTTACGTTCATGCTTCACAGCTATGGATCTTAGCAATTCTATTACTGTGTCCACCTTAAGGTGTTTATGGATATTATCATTCTTAACATACCATAGTGCACCAACCATCCCTGCGCAGTACCTTATTTTAAAGATTGTGTTATATTAAGGTTAGTTTTCTTAGTGCAATCCCAAAGCTGTAACTCGTACATCCAGACTGGTCTCAAAACCTGCTTGTATAAGAGTAGTTTGTTTGACAAATTTAGTTTAGACTGACGCCCCAGTAGCCAATACGTTCGTCTATATTTCAAATCTAGTTGACTTGCATACTTGGCGTCTAAAAGTCATTGCCAAGTATTTTGCCTCCAGTTTAGACGGAATCACTTGTGAGTTCACATATACGGGTGCATTTATTATAGTCCTATTTGTAAAAATAACGGGAGTAGATTTAGCTTGGTACGCCACTTTTTTGTGCAAGAACAAATGTTATCCAGGGTTTTCGGGAGCTGATCTGATGCTTCGTCTACAGTGTCCCCAACAGCAAACACCTGGATTTGCTGTATCTTCAGCGAAAGTGCCATTGTTGTCTTTTCATTTAAAAAAATGTCCCTTGAAACTGTAAATGAAATAAAAAC
Source organism: Callitettix versicolor (assembly GCA_022606455.1). Classification (NCBI taxonomy): domain Eukaryota; kingdom Metazoa; phylum Arthropoda; class Insecta; order Hemiptera; family Cercopidae; genus Callitettix; species Callitettix versicolor. The sequence continues at coordinate 20,196,407 of CM040187.1, forward strand.
TAGAGTATTATATTATTTTTTTTATACGTATTACACTTTTTTAGTTGTAATTTGAAGGGGATAAAAGTTGTACAACAATGTCAGTGAAAGTAAACATAAAGCAAAGTGCACAACACACCTGCGCTCGGAAAATGCACTAGTCTGGAACGAAATTAAGCGGGAAAAGGCGAAATTAATTTGAAAAGTCACGCTGAAGAACGCAGACGGTTTTCCAGAATACTAAGGAGGTCACAAAGACGTTGGGGGAGTGCGGTGTGTAGGAATGTGGTCCTAGCCCGGGTCTTAATTTAATTTACGGAACATAAAGGCGCTGGCTTTAACAATGGCCCGGCAAATGGCGAGAATAGTAGCTGCGGCGGCAATTTTTAATTGCAAAAACAGTGCACAAACTTTCTCAGTTATATGTGACAGATTTGGAGCAAAATTATACTGATTTCTCAGCGTCGAAACGAATTTTCTCGTCGCTACAGCAACCGTTTTGTTCGAATGAACAAAATGAAATGTGTAGGCTACTTTTGAGCGAAATGTGATCAAAATTTTAGATTTCGAGGAAATCTGATTTTAAGTTACTTTTCTTGATTGAAAAATGTTTTTAAAAACTTGTTTGCAAGTTTAGTCCCTAAAAATTAGTTCCGAAATACAGACAAGACAAACGCACTTGATAAATTTCATTAGAATCGGTTAATTAACTTAGCCTGTAGCAAGACACTGACGAACAATCCAAATGTTAAAGTTCTGGGTGTGGATCTTACCATGATGGCCGCTCTAATGGAAATTCGCTAACGTGTTCAACAATGTGTATCGTGTTCATCGTGTTTGAGAGCGCGTTAGTTTTTCAGTCGGTACTTTAAAAACAAACTTCAGTTAGGTTAGGTACTAATTAATATAAAACAATTAAATGTTGTAATTATATTGTTATACACGAAGTAAGAGATATTTCTTATTTTTCATCTAAAAAGTTATTTTGTTTTGTTTTTTAAAAAAAGATCGCCTATTCTATTAAAGCGCATTAAAGTAATGTAATTCAGTATTTTATTCAAGAATATATGGCTTGTTATAATTTCTATTATCCGATTTTTCGATTATCCGAACTTTTGATTATCCGAACTTTCTATTATTCGAACTTTATATTATCCGAACTTTTTTATCATAAAACCTTTTTAGATCCGAATTTTTTATTATCCAAATTATTTGTTATCCGAACTTTTTATTATTCAAACTTTTTATCATCTTTTTTATTATCCAAACTTTTTATTATGCAAAATTTTCTTTGTTCGAACTTTTCATCATCCAAATTTTTTATTATCCAAAACGTTTTGTTATCCGGACTTTTTATTATTGAAACTTTTTATCATCCGAACTTCTTGTCATCCGAACTTCTTGTCATCCGAACTTTTGATTATCCGAAATGTTTATCATCCAAACTTTTTATTATCAGGACTTTTGATTATCCGAACTTTTTATTATTCGAACTTCTTATTATCCAAAACTTTTTGTTATCTGAACTTCTTATTATTCTAAATTTTTATCATCCGGACTTTGAGTTGTCCGAACCACTCTGAGGCCCAAATTACTTTGGATAATCGACGCTCTATTGTACATTAAGATTAAGTACTAGAGGTTAAGACATTTTGTAACCCCTGGTAGTCCTTAAATACATTTTAGCACTCCAATGACTAGCTCATCATGTTGGAGCTCTTCAGGACCCAGGATGTGGCCTGCAGTTCCCTTTTCCTTCCTCTACTGTACACATATTTACACTGCGAGCTTCGGAAACAACCATGCACATATTAACAGTACAGTCAGACCATGTTCGAGTAGCAAATCATTCCCTATAATCCTTTGCTAAATTAACAAGCCTTTTGGAAACGGAACAAAATTCATCAATGAAAAAGAACAGCCGTGTCGGCAAGTCGATTAGACGTATCGTGTGACAATGTATTGTTTGGTCAAGTTGTCAGCACTGTTTAGCGAGCTGAGCGGTTACATAGGCCCAAGGACAGACGCGCTCTCCTGGTTAGCCTGGCAGAACCACTTTGTGCCGAAAATAGACTGTTGTTCCAATATTGTTCACGGTTAGAAAAAAATACAGTTAAACGCTTGTTAAGTGAATGATTTGCAATTGGAGAAGTAACGGAAAGGTATGAAATGTGCTTGATTGTGACCTCAGTGTGAGGTATGTAAGGAAAACAGTTGCTCCAATTTTTTACCATCCAATGACAATCCGTCGTTAATAAGTACAGTTTAATGAGTAGGAAGATTAATTGTGGAAAAGTAATCAATTCATGGAAGCAGGTTTTTTTGGCTGTAGTTTTTTTAACATGTATCATGTTTTAGGGCTTGTTATGATGTTGGATTTTGCGGGACGCGTGATGCGAGGACCATGTTTATATTGATACATAACAGTATATTTTGCGCGTCGAAAGTCTCGTATTAAACTAATTATAATTAAAAATTACTGTTTCCGTCCGGGTTCGAACTAGGGATTTTAGCGCGTGATAACAACTACACTACAAAAACTACGAAGTTTTATGACCGGTATTAGTATATGAAATGAACCGTTAATTTAATTTTGGTAGTTCTATTAAAACATCAGTTGTTTTATATTAATACGTAAAGATCAGCTGATTTCATTAAACAGCTGATAGGCTGTAATACGTTTCAGGTTATGTTGTTAAAAACTAGCTATGTTAATATAAATTACATAGCGTTTACATTAACTTTAAACGATCAGCTGATTTCAATGAACAGCTGATAACGCTATAACACGTTTTAGGTTATAGTATTAAATACTAGCTATGTTAATTTGTTGTGTTTTAAATTAATTCGTAACTATCAGCTGATTCCATTGACCAGCTGATAAGATATAATAAATTTCAGATTATGTTATTAAAATTTTTGTTGTTGTTATTTTAAGGCGAAAAACACAATGAGGTTATTATCGCTTTTTTTGTGTTTAATGTCCGACTATTGTGCACACTTGGGCTAATGCAGACGATGGGATGATTTATAGCGTATGAAAATGCCAAGCCCTCGCCGGGAATCGAACCCGTGTCCTCGGGGTGAAAGCCTAGTACGCTATCCACTAGGCCACCGAGGCGGCTTTGGTTAGCCTCCGTAAATGTAAGTATGAGTGTAAAGTGTTAAAATTGTAAATGTAGTGTTGTAAATGTAAGTATGTGTTAGACTCGGGTACCGTTAGGGACGTCTAAATCCTCTCAATAGGTGTAGCTAGTCTGCACCCCCTGCGGGGTTATGTTGTTAAAAACTAGCTAGTTTAATATAGCTATGTTATTTGTCGTGTTTTCGAACAAATTATCGCAATTAAAATAAAAAAGGGAAGAGAAAACAATGATACAGGGTTTTTATTTGGGGTTCACTAACAAATTTTGTTTTAGAATAATGAAGTGTCAGCGTTAAAAGTAAAGGTAAAGCAACGGTAGTAACTTCTCGAACATACAACCTTGAGTTGCGCAGTTCAGATACAATCGAAGACTCGGCTGAGAATGTTTTTTGTCCGACTGTTGTATACGTGCATTTGGAGCCAATTAGCACATTTTGAAATTGTCACTATCAAGCAGCCCATTAGCGTTGACGGAATCAATCAACCTCACTCGCACTAACAGAGTGCGCTCTAATTTGTATTTCGCGTTGATAACACAAAGTAGGATCTGGTTGTACAGTAATTGCCACTGGCTTCGGCTTATCTGTGGTCGCCTGTAGAACCGACAAATTGAATAACACTAATCTACCGGGTCAAAAAACTTTACAGCTCTGTCCCCCTCCACGGCTTTACCATTTTCTTATAAATTTTAACTGTATATTTAAATCGCTTCTATACTTTCTTTCTCAACAAATATTAAAGAAGTTCCGTTGGAAAATAACCTATCGAAGCTGTCATCATGGACGCATATCCGCCTCTAGATTACATTTTGAGATTTCGTAAAATTTATATACAGTGTATATTACGGTGAATCTATGACGGTAATATAAAAACACGGGTTCAGGGCACTATTTCCTGTTTATACAGGATAGCCTAAATACAATTTAGGTTAAGGAAAATGTGGTAATAGAAGGGATTGACCAATAGAAGTGACAACTTAAAAAAATTTATCAAAGTTTATTGTCGATTTGTATTGATCCAGTCAGTGGCGGACTTACGAGGGGGGGAGGTTTGGCGATAGATTGATTGAATGAGGTTTAAGATTTTGAACAAACGAACATTTGCATTTTTATTTATATAGACAGACTGATAAAAACATGCGCGAATTCGAATGCAATGTTGTGTTAAAATTTCAAAACAATCGTAGAAGAATTTTCCGAGATTTCAGATTTTGAACAAACAAACATTTTTGTTTACACAGGTAATAAACAAAAACCAGCTGTGATTTTAACCTGTGATTCACTGTAATTGTGATTGACGGCTAGAGCTTAATAGCTCCCGTAGCGCAGGTAGTAGTTACTAACTATAGAAGTGAAATGTGACTAAATATTTTTTTGTTATTTTAAGGCGAAAAGCACATTAAGGCTATTATCGCCTCCCTAAATGTAAGTGTGAGTGTAAAGTGTTAAAGTCGTAAGTGTAGTGTTTCAAGTGTAAATGTGTGTGTTAGACTCGGGTACCGCGAGGGACGTCTAAATCCTTTCATTAGGTGCAGTTAGTCTGCAACCCCTTGCGGAGGTGTGACTAAAAGAATCACACTTTACATGCATGACCTAAAATTTAATTTTACTTAATTCCTGTAATATTTTTTGTTCGAATAAATATTTAGACTATAATTTAAAAAGTCCAACCAGAATTGAAGCTTTTATAGCAAGTGATATTTAATCAAAGAATAAACGTATTGCAAAATACAGAAAAATAAAATTACACAACTGATTTTAAACATCAACAGTGTTTACCTTAAAGAACATGATTTAAAAAAACATTTTTAAAGCAGCATTTTTTAAATGTTTCATTGTTTAAGGGGAAATAATATTCCATAGCATACTTCTATGTCTCCTGTCTCCACCCCGTGTGTTAGGTCTATCACTCACTTTTATAAATAAAATTAAGCCTACTAGAACTATAATAAGTAATGAATAGCCTAGATGAAAATACATGTTAACAGAAACTAAAGAAATAATGTCAAAACAAGTCAGGCGACACAAAATATTTAAAAAATTTAGTCAGTAGAGTGTAGGCTGTGGATCACGTGATTACGATTTGTAATACCGCTGCACAACTCAAAATGTGAATGCGAAACGTGACTAATGAAGCAAATCACAATCACACTAAGTGTAACATGATTTAGTTTTCCTTGTTGCCGGTAGATTAGTTCCAAGAATCATCCAGTGAAATCACACTTAAGACCTGGTATTCTAGTTGGATGAATCATAGGTCGAACTGTGATTTTTATTATTATTATTTATTTTTTCTTAACGTCCGACTATTGTGCACACTTGGGCTAATGCAGACGATGGAGTGATTTTATAGCGTATGAAAATGCTAAGCCCTGGCCGGGAATCGAACCCGGGTCTTCGGGGTGAAAGCCCAGTACGCTATCCACTAGGCCACCAAGTCGGCTCACTGTGATTTTTAAATATCAGTGACTGAATCACAGGTTTGCCAGTTACTTCCTTCACTACATGTTAACGTTATTCCAGTTAATATGGATATGACATCTTCAAACTTTTAAACCGCGCGACATTTTTAAAAAAATTTTGTTTATAATATTTTATGTTTTATATGTATTTGTTTTTTAAATTTGGTAAAGAAAAAGGCATTGAATTTAAGTTTTCCAGTCAAATTACCAAATCTCTCACCTCTTTGCTGGAGTAGGGGTTGTTGATTATCCCCTCCCTTGTGAAGTTCCAGATCCGCCACTGGGTCTAATTATAGGCTATTACCGATCTTATTGTTGAATTGGAATTATACCATTAAAGTGAAAATTGCTATATACGGCAAAACCGATTCATCAAAATTCTCAAGATCGATTTTTTTGTACACTATAACCATATTTAATCAAACCAGAGCGCTCGTGCAAAATTTCGCACTATGAAAGTTTTTTAAGTAAACACGCCTTTTGAATAAGAGTAGTCATTGGAGGGTGGGGGTGGTGAGGGTGGTAGTAGGAAGAAAGGGAAAACATGTTTAAAAAATAATTAGAAAAGCGATCGATTTGAAATAATAATCACAAATTTATGAGTCATTGTAGTAGGCCTATATACATTTCTAATATACAGACCTAATAATAGTCATATATAGGCCATACAGGGCATTACAATTAGTGCACGATATTTGATGTAAGAATGTAATCCCCTTGTACTTTTTGTATTTAATTTCCTTTAATGGATACAAACATGTTAGTTGTTTTAGTTACCCTTGAAAACGCTACGTACATAGCTCCGTGAGTAAAGACGGCGTTTGGTCAATACTTGGTAAATACAATCCTGCTCTTTGAAGTGTTTGTCCCTGCGACTTGTTTATAGTGACAGCAAACGCAATTTTAATTGGTAACTGTCTTCTAGTCAATTGAAAAGACAAGCTTGGATCAGATGGTGTTAAGTTTATCCGTGGTATTACTACAGTTTTCCCGGTGTCAATCAGCTGAGCATTGTGAATTCATCGAGTTTAGTTATGACAATGCGTGTGTGTAAAAACATGTGTTTGGTATTCGAAATGCTTGTCCCGGCTTGTCAGTATGGCCACATAACCTACAAGTTTAATGACCTTTAAGTAAATATTGAAATTTTCCTAAGCACTTTATGCAAAAAAGTGGCATTTGTAATGGGATTGTCTATTCGTGATTAATAAGTTAGCTTCGTAAAATATACAAAATATTGTCTGATTTGTGATGCCGCGCATGCTCATCCATGATGCCGTTTTGCCTATGACAGTTAAAAGTTTCTTTTACGTTAAAATTTTCCACAAACAGTAAGTTTTAGCGCAAAATGGTTTTGCAATGTCAGAAGCCGGTTCAAAAATCTTTCTGATCATATCTCATTTATGCCTGTACGAATAGTATGTGCTGAGAAAAAGGGATTTAACTGGAGAAATAATATATACGATGATTTGATCAACATTTTATGAAAAGTTTTGCAGCTCTCCTTCACGTTAGCTCCAAAACTACAATTTCCCAGAGGTTACCAAATTATAATTAAGAATACAGTGTTCAACTGCAATTAGCCACTTCTTCCTAAATGTAGCCTATATTTAGTGCAGTGTTTCTCTCGCGCTGTTCCTTGCACGAAATTAACCTACCCCCGTCTCCGTCCCAGACTTCTAATTTCGTCTCCCACGGACGGAATTGTTACAAAAATGACATCACACAATTTTAATAAATTTAAATAAAAGCCCTCTTGGCGCCCATACAA
>CM040187.1:20206262-20281262 GCA_022606455.1 Callitettix versicolor
ATAAAAAAACAATTTCTAAACACTACTTCAATTTTGTTAGCTTTATTTAGGTTTATTTTGATGTCCAAGGAATAGACTTCGAGCAGTAACTGTCTCTAGTGTACACCATTGCAGCCTTCTTTCAATGCGAACCGAGTAAGCGGTATGGAAAACAAAAACGTTTTATTGAAAATTATTCAAAAACAGTAATAAACTTTTATTCAAAATGTCTAGTAAATTATTGTTGTTCATTTAATTAACTATACAGCTATCAAAATTATTGTAAAATGGCAACAGTACAATGTAGTATGGGCGTTATTTTGTTATCTGTTAGTTACGATTATTGAAGAATAACTATATCAAGTAACACAATTACACGATTAAAATACACACGATAAAAATTAGTCGAGTGTATTTTAATCGTATAATTGTGTTTAGTATTTGTGACGTGTGTTTTCAATGTTTTATTTAACTTTGTGACGACCTCGACAGAGGGAGTTGACATTTTGTATTACGGCCTGAAGATGAAACAGTAGGTTTTGAAGCCGCGGTAGCCTTTACGAGGTGAGTAAATAGACCACTAGACGGCAAATAGGTCATAATCCTAATTACGGTATTTAGAAAATTATAGATAAATATATTGAGAAGAGGAGAAAGATGTGAAAAAACATGTTTTCTTAAGTACAACTTTTGTTTCAAAATCAGTGTATTTGTAAATAATTGTATAGAAAGAAAAAAATAATTTTTATATTAGGTTATTTAACTCTATTTATTGGAAGAAACCACATAAATATTTTATTTATTGGAAGAAAAGCATATTTGCTGGTTTAAACTAACATTAGAAATCCCACAAATGTCGGTCGGGATTCCACAACCCTGTACGAATCTAATGTGCTAACCACTACTCTACCAGCGCTGGTATTGTCCTCGTTATTTTTAAAGTAGGCTATAGGTCTGCATATTTAGGAATTTAAAGTTAACGAAAACGTAACTTTCAACAACTTACACATTATTACTGTATCTTGAAAGTATTTTAATGTCTATTTCAATATTTTATCTATTAATTCGTTTAACAGTTTTGTGTTGATAAGGGCTTCCAAAATTTGTGGTTGTTATATTAAAGTAATGTAAATGCAGCAGTTTTGCTCTAAAGAAATCAATAAATTTTTTTGGTTTAAAATAGAGTATCTATGCCTCTAAACAGCTTAACAGAAAGTTTTTGGAGACATTATTTCAAAAATTGTCATCCCCATGGAGGCCTTCCGTAATTGTATCTTCTACCTGACCGTCCCCACCTACAAAATTGCATTAATCCGTCATTGAACCGAGACTTACGACAACCCTACATATTAGTAACCACCCTTTGAATTATGTTACCACACAACAGAAACACCCTGTAGCCTAGATAAAAAAAATCCACTATTTTGGCTCAGAAGGGCAATTTTGCAGGCTCATAATACTTCTCCCAGTTCAGAAATTTAAATTTACCTGTAGCGAAGTAGTGTTCTGGTTTTTGTACAAAGTAACAAAACAAAAACAAATTTCCGCAAGTAACAGGGGCTAAATAAAGGGTTATTTGACGGGAAGGAGTACAAATTGATTTATTAGAAGATAAAGGGGTGGGGAGGAGAGAGGGGTGACTTGATTGATTCTGCTAGGCAGGCGACAGAAAGTATCAACGAGACGTAGTGTAAGCCTCCACAGGTATTTTAAATCTCGGGGCACAGTGATGTAGAGGGAGTCTTGTTCCGTATTATCCTAATCCAGGTTTGCCAACATCTGCTATTTCTACCTCGACCATCGCGTTTTGACATTTTTTACCTTTTTACGAAATCGGGAAAGTGAAAGCAGCTTAAATACAGGGAGATTAAAACATTTTCATTGAAAGGACCGTTATGGTGAGACTCAGGACCTGGGACCTTGAAATGAACGCAGATAGATCAGTTTTCGAACTAGCTAACAATTTTAAGTTTTTAAGTCACTTCACCCTATTTTTTATACTAATGTCATTAATTTTTCTTAATTAATTAATTAATAACTTGTGCAAACCTAGTATAATCGGGTTTTACATTACGTTCCTAAATTAGGCTAAATACTGTTTACTAACAACAGGGTCTTTTACTTAATGATTTTTACATATTAGAACTGGCCTAGAATATCTTACCGATTCTACTTTCTCAATTATTATTTAAGTCTTGGATACAGTAATAATTTTAATATTACTTTCAACAATGTTTTTTTTAGTAATCAGCTGTTTTTGGTACACACACAATTAATTATTTGTTACATTGTGCTGCGCTCTCACGGGGACTCTTTATACTGCTCCTGGAATTATGTTTACAAACTTTCTATTCGTTTTAAGTCGGTTTTATTATGTGGTATTGTAAAGTTTGCTAGTCACCTGACGTCAAAGATGCTTCCTCTAAAGAGTTGCACCGATTTCAAGAAATTAGAGTTGTAATAAGACACGATGAAACAGTGGACACACTGAACAGGACTCTCATTCTTATTTTCAATAAGATTTTACGTAAGATTAAAAAAATATTTTGATGTTGTTACTTTTTTAAAGTTTCTTCTATCACTTCAGCGAGACAGCTGCGTGTCACGATTGCAAATAATTTATATTAATCTCGCAAAATTACGTTTTTGGAAAGCTCCAAGTAACATTACCATCGGAGGAAAAGGCTAATATCGATCGCAAATAATAAATAAGGAACAACAGAACTTTTCTCTGTACACGAATACCATTGAATAGTTAAAAACATAATCACCTGTGAATACAAAACAGCTGGTAAGAGGGTTACTGTAGTGCGTTCAATAATCACGCAACTGTCTTACTGACGTGATGGAAGCTAATTTCCAAAAATATTTTTTTAAATTGCCCTCTTTTTGAAACTCAAATTTCACCGTCACAAACAGAATTAAAGTCTACATATATACTAGGATTTTTAACTTTCAAATTGTTTTGAAAATAATAAAATGAACCCTGACCGCCATGAAACTGATTTTTTTAAAGGATTTTGAAAATCAAAAAAGCTAATTTATGCAGATTTTAACGCTGATTAAGATGGTGAAATCAGATTTTTTTTAAATTAAAAAAAAGTTATTAAATAAACATTTATAAAGTTTTCTTTTAGAGAGAAGAACGAATATCCAAGAAGTTGGTAGTTGCAGAATGGAAGGAAGAAAATGACGTGGAAGGTCGAGTAAGAAGATGGATGAATAATGTGGAGGAGGAATGAGAGATACGAGGATGATGGGAAAAAGTTCAATCTAGGTATGAGAGCAAACATGTTGTGAGGGAAGCCAAGCCCACAAAGTGCTGTAACGCCAAGGAAAAGAGAAGAAAAGGTAGTTGTATCGCTGACTTGATAGAAGCGAATATCCAAAATGAATTATTTTTATCTTAACATCTGTTTGAAAAAATAATTTCACCTTTACAAACACTTTTTTTTGTTATTTTAAGGCGAAAAGCACATTAAGGCTATTATCGCCTCCCTAAATGTAAGTGTGTAAAGTGTTAAAGTCGTAAGTGTAGTGTTGTAAGTCTAAGTGTGTGTTAGACTCGGGTACCGCAAGGGACGTCTAAATACTCTCAATAGGTGCAGCTAGTTTTGCATCCCCTGCGGGGCAAAACACCATTAAAATCTGCGTATATTAGCATTGTAAACTTTCAAATTACATTAATACGTAAATCAACCCTGACCGCCGTCAATTAATTTTCTTAATTTCAACGGATTTTCACAATTCAAAATGCTAATTTACGGAGCTTTTAACGCTGATTACGGCGGTGGAATCTGATTTTTAAAAATATTTATGAAAAAGTTATACATTTTTAGTGATTTGTAATGGCCACCATTTTGAAATTGTTTAAAGAATTTTGCTGGTTAACGAAATTGTTAGTGCAGATTTCGAAATCGTGCTGTAGCCTATACATATGGACCTTATAAAATAATGTAAAATATCGGCGCCATCATGAAATGATTTTTTCGAGTCTTTGAGAAGGTAAGTTTTTAATGTCTGCTTTTATATGAGAAAGTTTGTGCAACACCAGTATTTAGTGTAATCTGTAGATAAGCTGGCTATCAGCTGACTTCCTTGAAATATTTTGTGCTTCCTAACCGCAGCGCAAGGTTGTTTCCTGTGTTTCGGGAAAATCACTCCCGCACACTACACCTACGCACGTTCTTCCTCTTTCGTTCGTTTCCATAGAAGCGGTAATCATGGTAAGGTCCAGACCAGGCCTTGAAATGAGCCCCGATTCTGACATCTAGATTACATTTTGAAGTGACACGCGCTTGGTCGTATTCGATCTATTTTGGTACAAAAAACTATTTTCGTAGTACCATAACTTGGACAATTAACCAGTAAGTAGCCGATTAACAATTTCAAAATGGTGGAAATTACAAATCTTAAAAAGACTTTCACTACTGAAAATTAAATTTCATCATCAGCGTCAAAAATTTGCATATATTAGCGTTTAAAATTTCATATACGAAAATGAATCTGACAGAGCTCAGGGTTCATTTTTGTATTTTTAGTGTGGTTAAAATCGTAATATAAACAGATTTCAACGCTGATTGCAATGGTGCACACATACACACGCGCGCGCGCGCGCGCACACACACACACACACACACACACACATACACAGATTTTTCATTTTAGACATTTTTAAAAGCACTGAGCCGATATATTCTGGAAAATTCTAAAGCTATTGGTAAAAATAAACGGAATAATTACAGCACGCAACTGTGCCGCCGACGTGATAGAAGCGGCTTTCCAAAAGTATTGTTTTATCTTACTTTTTAAACTCTGATTGGTGGTCGAAGCGGCTAAAGCATCGGCCAACACACAATATGGTTTGAAATTTACCAGCGCCGTATCAGCGATTATTTTCACTTAGCAATTTCGTTTTAATGTCTGGAAACAAAACTTTCCAGTATTTAATTAATTAAGTAGGCTGTACTTAGGCACTGAATGCAAACGTACTTAAAAATATCCTTCATCACCGTTCAGCTGTGACAACGTTGGGTTTCGGTTTAAGATGTCACTTGTGCAGAATCCAACGCTGTTACAATGGTGAAATCATATTTCCGGATACGTATAAGGTAAAAGTAATTTCTGGAAATTCGCTACAATCACGTGTGTCAGCGAGACAGCTGCGTGCGGCTTTTGTAAGCAGTTTAATGCGACGTGAGAGAGTTTATATTACACAACTCTCGTAAACAAATTTACAGCTGATGTGCCTGAATGGGCGACTGTGCTCAAGGCGCCTGTTGGATGCAAGATACAGTCATACAGCTGATGTGCCTGAATGGGCGACTGTGCTCAAGGCGCCTGTTGGATGCAAGATACAGTCATACAGCTGATGTGCCTGAATGGGCGACTGTGCTCAAGGCGCCTGTTGGATGCAAGATACAGTCATACAGCTGATGTGCCTGAATGGGCGACTGTGCTCAAGGCGCCTGTTGGATGCAAGATACAGTCATACAGCTGATGTGCCTGAATGGGCGACTGTGCTCAAGGCGCCTGTTGGATGCAAGATACAGTCATACAGCTGATGTGCCTGAATGGGCGACTGTGCTCAAGGCGCCTGTTGGATGCAAGATACAGTCATACAGCTGATGTGCCTGAATGGGCGACTGTGCTCAAGGCGCCTGTTGGATGCAAGATACAGTCATACAGCTGATGTGCCTGAATGGGCGACTGTGCTCAAGGCGCCTGTTGGATGCAAGATACAGTCATACAGCTGATGTGCCTGAATGGGCGACTGTGCTCAAGGCGCCTGTTGGATGCAAGATACAGTCATACAGCTGATGTGCCTGAATGGGCGACTGTGCTCAAGGCGCCTGTTGGATGCAAGATACAGTCATACAGCTGATGTGCCTGAATGGGCGACTGTGCTCAAGGCGCCTGTTGGATGCAAGATACAGTCATACAGCTGATGTGCCTGAATGGGCGACTGTGCTCAAGGCGCCTGTTGGATTGGATGCAAAGATACAGTCATACAGCTGATGTGCCTGAATGGGCGACTGTGCTCAAGGCGCCTGTTGGATGCAAGATACAGTCATACAGCTGATGTGCCTGAATGGGCGACTGTGCTCAAGGCGCCTGTTGGATGCAAGATACAGTCATACAGCTGATGTGCCTGAATGGGCGACTGTGCTCAAGGCGCCTGTTGGATGCAAGATACAGTCATACAGCTGATGTGCCTGAATGGGCGACTGTGCTCAAGGCGCCTGTTGGATGCAAGATACAGTCATACAGCTGATGTGCCTGAATGGGCGACTGTGCTCAAGGCGCCTGTTGGATGCAAGATACAGTCATACAGCTGATGTGCCTGAATGGGCGACTGTGCTCAAGGCGCCTGTTGGATGCAAGATACAGTCATACAGCTGATGTGCCTGAATGGGCGACTGTGCTCAAGGCGCCTGTTGGATGCAAGATACAGTCATACAGCTGATGTGCCTGAATGGGCGACTGTGCTCAAGGCGCCTGTTGGATGCAAGATACAGTCATACAGCTGATGTGCCTGAATGGGCGACTGTGCTCAAGGCGCCTGTTGGATGCAAGATACAGTCATACAGCTGATGTGCCTGAATGGGCGACTGTGCTCAAGGCGCCTGTTGGATGCAAGATACAGTCATACAGCTGATGTGCCTGAATGGGCGACTGTGCTCAAGGCGCCTGTTGGATGCAAGATACAGTCATACAGCTGATGTGTCTGAATGGGCGACTGTGCTCAAGGCGCCTGTTGGATGCAAGATACAGTCATACAGCTGATGTGTCTGAATGGGCGACTGTGCTCAAGGCGCCTGTTGGATGCAAGATACAGTCATACAGCTGATGTGTCTGAATGGGCGACTGTGCTCAAGGCGCCTGTTGGATGCAAGATACAGTCATACAGCTGATGTGTCTGAATGGGCGACTGTGCTCAAGGCGCCTGTTGGATGCAAGATACAGTCATACAGCTGATGTGTCTGAATGGGCGACTGTGCTCAAGGCGCCTGTTGGATGCAAGATACAGTCATACAGCTGATGTGTCTGAATGGGCGACTGTGCTCAAGGCGCCTGTTGGATGCAAGATACAGTCATACAGCTGATGTGTCTGAATGGGCGACTGTGCTCATGTGTCTGAATGGGCGACTGTTGGCGCCTGTTGGATGCAAGATACAGTCATACAGCTGATGTGCTGAATGGGCGACTGTGCTCAAGGCGCCTGTTGGATGCAAGATACAGTCATACAGCTGATGTGCCTGAATGGGCGACTGTGCTCAAGGCGCCTGTTGGATGCAAGATACAGTCATACAGCTGATGTGCCTGAATGGGCGACTGTGCTCAAGGCGCCTGTTGGATGCAAGATACAGTCATACAGCTGATGTGCCTGAATGGGCGACTGTGCTCAAGGCGCCTGTTGGATGCAAGATACAGTCATACAGCTGATGTGCCTGAATGGGCGACTGTGCTCAAGGCGCCTGTTGGATGCAAGATACAGTCATACAGCTGATGTGCCTGAATGGGCGACTGTGCTCAAGGCGCCTGTTGGATGCAAGATACAGTCATACAGCTGATGTGCCTGAATGGGCGACTGTGCTCAAGGCGCCTGTTGGATGCAAGATACAGTCATACAGCTGATGTGCCTGAATGGGCGACTGTGCTCAAGGCGCCTGTTGGATGCAAGATACAGTCATACAGCTGATGTGCCTGAATGGGCGACTGTGCTCAAGGCGCCTGTTGGATGCAAGATACAGTCATACAGCTGATGTGCCTGAATGGGCGACTGTGCTCAAGGCGCCTGTTGGATGCAAGATACAGTCATACAGCTGATGTGCCTGAATGGGCGACTGTGCTCAAGGCGCCTGTTGGATGCAAGATACAGTCATACAGCTGATGTGCCTGAATGGGCGACTGTGCTCAAGGCGCCTGTTGGATGCAAGATACAGTCATACAGCTGATGTGCCTGAATGGGCGACTGTGCTCAAGGCGCCTGTTGGATGCAAGATACAGTCATACAGCTGATGTGCCTGAATGGGCGACTGTGCTCAAGGCGCCTGTTGGATGCAAGATACAGTCATACAGCTGATGTGCCTGAATGGGCGACTGTGCTCAAGGCGCCTGTTGGATGCAAGATACAGTCATACAGCTGATGTGCCTGAATGGGCGACTGTGCTCAAGGCGCCTGTTGGATGCAAGATACAGTCATACAGCTGATGTGCCTGAATGGGCGACTGTGCTCAAGGCGCCTGTTGGATGCAAGATACAGTCATACAGCTGATGTGCCTGAATGGGCGACTGTGCTCAAGGCGCCTGTTGGATGCAAGATACAGTCATACAGCTGATGTGCCTGAATGGGCGACTGTGCTCAAGGCGCCTGTTGGATGCAAGATACAGTCATACAGCTGATGTGCCTGAATGGGCGACTGTGCTCAAGGCGCCTGTTGGATGCAAGATACAGTCATACAGCTGATGTGCCTGAATGGGCGACTGTGCTCAAGGCGCCTGTTGGATGCAAGATACAGTCATACAGCTGATGTGCCTGAATGGGCGACTGTGCTCAAGGCGCCTGTTGGATGCAAGATACAGTCATACAGCTGATGTGCCTGAATGGGCGACTGTGCTCAAGGCGCCTGTTGGATGCAAGATACAGTCATACAGCTGATGTGCCTGAATGGGCGACTGTGCTCAAGGCGCCTGTTGGATGCAAGATACAGTCATACAGCTGATGTGCCTGAATGGGCGACTGTGCTCAAGGCGCCTGTTGGATGCAAGATACAGTCATACAGCTGATGTGCCTGAATGGGCGACTGTGCTCAAGGCGCCTGTTGGATGCAAGATACAGTCATACAGCTGATGTGCCTGAATGGGCGACTGTGCTCAAGGCGCCTGTTGGATGCAAGATACAGTCATACAGCTGATGTGCCTGAATGGGCGACTGTGCTCAAGGCGCCTGTTGGATGCAAGATACAGTCATACAGCTGATGTGCCTGAATGGGCGACTGTGCTCAAGGCGCCTGTTGGATGCAGATACAGTCATACAGCTGATGTGCCTGAATGGGCGACTGTGCTCAAGGCGCCTGTTGGATGCAAGATACAGTCATACAGCTGATGTGCCTGAATGGGCGACTGTGCTCAAGGCGCCTGTTGGATGCAAGATACAGTCATACAGCTGATGTGTCTGAATGGGCGACTGTGCTCAAGGCGCCTGTTGGATGCAAGATACAGTCATACAGCTGATGTGTCTGAATGGGCGACTGTGCTCAAGGCGCCTGTTGGATGCAAGATACAGTCATACAGCTGATGTGTCTGAATGGGCGACTGTGCTCAAGGCGCCTGTTGGATGCAAGATACAGTCATACAGCTGATGTGTCTGAATGGGCGACTGTGCTCAAGGCGCCTGTTGGATGCAAGATACAGTCATACAGCTGATGTGTCTGAATGGGCGACTGTGCTCAAGGCGCCTGTTGGATGCAAGATACAGTCATACAGCTGATGTGTCTGAATGGGCGACTGTGCTCAAGGCGCCTGTTGGATGCAAGATACAGTCATACAGCTGATGTGTCTGAATGGGCGACTGTGCTCAAGGCGCCTGTTGGATGCAAGATACAGTCATACAGCTGATGTGTCTGAATGGGCGACTGTGCTCAAGGCGCCTGTTGGATGCAAGATACAGTCATACAGCTGATGTGTCTGAATGGGCGACTGTGCTCAAGGCGCCTGTTGGATGCAAGATACAGTCATACAGCTGATGTGCCTGAATGGGCGACTGTGCTCAAGGCGCCTGTTGGATGCAAGATACAGTCATACAGCTGATGTGCCTGAATGGGCGACTGTGCTCAAGGCGCCTGTTGGATGCAAGATACAGTCATACAGCTGATGTGCCTGAATGGGCGACTGTGCTCAAGGCGCCTGTTGGATGCAAGATACAGTCATACAGCTGATGTGCCTGAATGGGCGACTGTGCTCAAGGCGCCTGTTGGATGCAAGATACAGTCATACAGTCATGTGCAGCTGCGATGTGCTCTGAATGGGCGACTGTGCTCAAGGCGCCTGTTGGATGCAAGATACAGTCATACAGCTGATGTGCCTGAATGGGCGACTGTGCTCAAGGCGCCTGTTGGATGCAAGATACAGTCATACAGCTGATGTGCCTGAATGGGCGACTGTGCTCAAGGCGCCTGTTGGATGCAAGATACAGTCATACAGCTGATGTGCCTGAATGGGCGACTGTGCTCAAGGCGCCTGTTGGATGCAAGATACAGTCATACAGCTGATGTGCCTGAATGGGCGACTGTGCTCAAGGCGCCTGTTGGATGCAAGATACAGTCATACAGCTGATGTGCCTGAATGGGCGACTGTGCTCAAGGCGCCTGTTGGATGCAAGATACAGTCATACAGCTGATGTGCCTGAATGGGCGACTGTGCTCAAGGCGCCTGTTGGATGCAAGATACAGTCATACAGCTGATGTGCCTGAATGGGCGACTGTGCTCAAGGCGCCTGTTGTATGCAAGATACAGTCATACAGCTGATGTGCCTGAATGGGCGACTGTGCTCAAGGCGCCTGTTGGATGCAAGATAAAGTCATACAGCTGATGTGCCTGAATGGGCGACTGTCAGATAAGTGCTGATACAGCTCAAGGCGCCTGTTTAAATTTAAATGTTTACATATATAAAAGTACCGCTGGCTGTGTGTTAGTATACTGGTAGTTTTTGTCGAATCATCGACTCCCCGCAGGACAGGGCAAGGGACGCCGAGGGGCGGAGAGGGAGAAGCTGATACTTCTCACGACCGAGCCGGATGGGGGCGAGTTGATAAAAACTAGATAAGGTATCAGGCTGTTGTGATAAGCTGCCGACAGGTTGTGCTAGGTGCTAGTTTCGTTACGGCTTTATTTGTCCCCGTCATGTCTGAATCTAACTTCTCTTCGTTATTAATTGTTTGCTTTTCTTTGTGAAACAGTTTTAAGTTAGTCAAATCGAGTTCCTTCTTCAATGGCTTACAATTCTGTCTAGCAGAGTTTTTGTTACAGTTTTTGAATTTTTTTTTGCTTATTAAATTGGAAAAGGTATTATGGTAAGACCCTGACCCAGGATCTTGAAGCGTGTCGTCTAGATGACTCTTTAAGGGGTAGATGTAACAAATGTATGTTCACACGCTCACGTTCGCAATTTTAGCCTGGTTTTATTCAAACTTCAAAACAAATCTAGTAGAATTTCCGATGTTATTTCCAGTACCAGTATGTAGTAAAAGTATTGATACTTTTTTTTAATATTTCATCGCTACTCACAACTCTTCTCCATTCCTCCCTAGGACGTTCTCCCACCTTCCTGCAACACACATAACCCTCATGCCCTCCTCCACATCCTGCATCCTACCCCATTTTCGGTCTTCCACGTTCCATTCTTCCTTCAATTCTGGGTATTCGTTCTTCTCTCATAAAGTTAGACAACTTTATAAATGTTCATTAATTCTAAATATAGCTAAGAGATTTTCTGAAATTGCTAATGCTATTCTTTCACCCCATCCTATAGTACTCTTTATGGAGATTATATTGTTGAAATCAGACTTTGAAAAAAAGTGTAAAGATAAAATGTTATGATTTTTTAAGATTTGGAACGGCCGCCATTTTGAATCGGATTTCGTTGCGTTACGAACCTGTTCAAGCTATTACCAAAATCGATTTTTGATCGAATCGAGTACTAACACACACACACACACACACACACACACACACACACACACACACACACACACACACACACACACACACACACATACACACACAACGCACGCACACACAACTTACACGAGCGCGCGCGCACACACGCGCGCGCATAAAAGAATTAACATCTCAAAAAGTGATGTAGGTCAGGAACTGTGCTTATTTCAAGGTTCAGGCCGCTTCGCTGGTGCATTTTCCAATTGAAGTCCGCTAATAACAGTAACAAAGTACACAAGAACAATATGTTTCGGAAAGGTTAGGTTACGGATACTTCGCGAGAGTTGCAAGTAGGAAAGGAGAACAAAAGATGGAAACACGTGGGCCGCTATTGTGTTGGGACGAAGGAATAAATCAAAAGCAATAGCAAGAGCAATAGCGCTGCAAGCGGGAAGGATTTCCAAGAAGAATAAATAAATCAGTCGCTGCAGGCCTATACTCACTACCCGGTCCATGTTTGCTGTTAGCTTACAACCTTACAATGTGTTTCCATTTTACGACTGCCTGCTTGCAAATTCAATAATACCGAATGAATAAATTTGAATGTTAACATTACTCATCCAAACTCTTTGTTCAAATTATTTCTCTTCGGTTTATAGGTTACCATCGTATAGTCGTACAAATTATTTACATCTTTCAGAGCTCTTCCGGTCATATAGTTCTAAAATAATGCCCGAGAGCCGTTTGCGAGATACTTAGCGTCATATCACGCTTCTTTCACGTCTGGCATCACATATATGACTATGACTGAAAGTGTGAAATGATGGGTGATGAAATTCCTATACGCCCATATCAAGCATCACACCACACACCACATGACCGTGTGAACATAAATGTCATAATACGCTTCATAATCACGTCTAGCGTCACATACATGACTATGTATTGAAAGTATGAAATAATGTGTGATGAAATTCCCATACGACCTCATATGAAATATCACACCGCATGACCGTTTAAATACACACTGATTTCGATGGTGAAATTTAAGATAAAAAGTTATGAATTTGTAAAGATTTGAAATGCCCGCGCATTTTGAAACTGTTGAAAGAATTTTACTGATTAACGACTTATCCTAGCTATTACCAAAATTGATTTTAGCAACCCCATCAAAAAAGTGATCTAGAGATCAGGATCGGTGCTCATTTGAAGGTTCTGGGACTGGATCTTACCATGACAGCCTTCTCCAATAGCCTAAAAACCAATCCTGCTTATCAGGCATCTACACGACATGATACGGTGTACATTATATGTAAACGCCTTAATCCGCGTCACGGTTGTCGAAAGGAACAGAACGAACCAGCCGGCAGATAAGTGCCTCTAGAATTACTACTGTTCGTAAAGGCACGACTCAACTGTCAAAACATTTGTAATCCTGTTCAAAAACATAGTTGTTTAGACTTAGCTGTATGCTTAGTTTATCCCACTACGCTTAGTCTCAGAGACTCTTTATACACACTGTATTGAAATAAGTGCTGTATATTTTCCTTACGTGTTTTTTATACGCAAATACAGCATTACTAATTACTTAATATTTTCGCCCTTTAGGTGCGCATGCGCGTGCATTGCTAACCAAACCGTTAATTTTTACAAACGTAATCACGCTCTCTGTTTGTTTTGTACCGAAGTCGATTATCAGATAGTTGCTGTGATGGGAGGCGGGATCCCGGTAGTTAAATTAATGTACCGTTTTTATTGTTCGCGTAATTTATTAGGCGCATAATAATTAATTCCTCGTTTAATTAACCAATAAAAACAAGCTGAAATATAAAAAACAGTCTAGGTGACGTTTGTAACTGAAGGCTTCACAATTTTGAGCAGATATCACAGGAAGTGACTAATATCGTAGCTATGTTATGGTACATTGGCGGTCCAATATCCATCATCCAATGTTTATAATAGCCTATTTCCCTATCTCTAATCTCTAACTGCTTCATTCTTAAATTTACTTTCTCACGATAAGCATCAGGGTTACCAACTCTTTAAAACCTACTGCAGGGTTGCCAATCGTCCCAAATTTACCGAGACTATTTTCAGTTGATTCGAAGCAATACCACCGGTTAAAGACGAATGACGTTCCTATTTTAGCAGAACAAAGATAGAAGCCAATTGTCTACAAAGTAACAATATCACAATAATATATTTACCCTAAATCTTTTTGTAAAAATCTGATTTCACGATCACCAACAGAATCATTTACGCATTCTCACAAGAATTTGAAAATTAAAAATGTTTTATGCAGACTTTGTCGTATTTTCAAAAACGTTGGATAAAGTGTTCTGCTTTTCTTAACGATGGCAGCCATTTTGAATCCATGTCCAAGCCGATACCAAAATACAAAACGAAAAGGCCTTATCGAGTTTTTGAAACATTTGAAATTAATCTTTTCTTTAGATTAACTAAAAAGTAAGATATATTTCGACTTAAACATTTTTTGGGTATTTTTTAAGAACAAAAAATTTAGATTTTGTATTTTCCCAACCGTTCAGATTTTTTAACACCGCGCGGTAAAATTTAGTGTCAAGTTCTACTGATAGATTTTCTGTAAATGATTATAAAATGAATGCATTAACATCAGCTTTGTTTAGTAGACTGTAAACTCACTGAAGATAGCCAATCGATCGCTGAAACGCGTCTGAGATAAAAAATATTCGTGAGAAAAGTGTAATGTGTTTTTCTGTTAAAATAATGAATGGCTTAAATTTATTTGGAGTGTTTGCTGTCAAGTGAATTTTAAATTCTTATTATAATTTACGTTTTGGTTCATTAACTCCGAGGCAATGCGCGGCGCCGGTATCATTTTAAACGAATTGAATTTACAATTCGCGTTGAGGTGGGGTGTGGGGTGAGGGGTGAGGGGTGCGGATAGAGGGGCGACGTCCCTTCTCTAGACGTTATTTTATTAACCGTATAATGTAATGGCATACGTTAAGACAGACACATGCTTCTCCTCCCCTCCTCATACAGCTTAGGTCTGTCGCTTATATTTTTTATGTTAGATATTCAGCAAATTTCCATTGGTCCTAGACCCGAGACCTTGAAATAAGCACCGGACGTGACCTCTAGGTCCCTTTCTAAAGGGTCGTTACGTACATAAAACAATCTTAAAAAGGTGGTTATTTCAAATCCCACAAATAAATCCGTAACACGTTTTTTGAACACATGATCTTGCCATTGTAAACAGCATTAAAATGAATTATTACGACAGGCTCATTCGAAAATCGAAATGAATTTCACAGCGGTCATGAAATGAATTTTCGTGTTTTCAATTTGAAAATTTAAAAACCAGTTTTATGTGTAAAGTTATTCTTAAACATTTTCTTGTTACAATCGCGGTTATTTGAAACTAGTCGTAAATGGGACTCCCTATATATTTGTTAATAATAAATAATAATAACAATTATGTTTACAAAATTAACAATTTCTTTTATAAATCCTAGATGTGCTCATAATTACTTGAAAGTTAAATTAAAATGTCTTGAAATTTAAAAAGAAAATATTTGCCAACCCCAGAAAATATTTAAATAAACAATTACTGCTAACAAAATTTAAAACAGCTGTTATTCAACTGTTTACAGTTAATTCCTTTTGGTAACTTTCACCTTTTCTAAAGACATACTTCAAGAAATATAGTTTTCCCTCAAATTTAAGATCAAGGCCTATAAAATAACTCTGCAAACGTCTTTATTAATGGACTTACAAAAATAACTTGGCCTTACGAAATTACATATAAGGATTAAAGTCCAATGAGGTAAAACATTGGTGCTAGCTAGCGCGTAACTGCTAACATTCTTTCAGTTCCTTGACACGATCGATTAATTGTAACTAAAATAACAGTCACATAACCTTCCGTCGCGTATTTCATTCACAATTCGATATGTGCTCCGTATTTTATACACGTGGTATTATGGTCGATCAGAAATTCATTTTTAAAATTTCACTGAATTAATTCGTCTTCCAGACCGTTTTAATTTCATTGTGTTAATACACGATACCTAGATGTAATTTTAATCTTATGTAATCGGTATTAGTACTCGATACCTAGATGTAATTGTAAATTAGTACTCGATACCTAGATGTAATTGTAAATTAGTACTCGATACCTAGATGTAATTGTAGCAGTTTGTTTTTGTGTTGTCATAAACACCGCATACTGTAACATGAAAATGTCAACACACAAATGAATAATGATCACAAAAACCTATCACTTCCTTGCCGAGGGTATCTGAGTGACGCATACATAAACAGTACATAAAAATAAGCTATTCAATTTGTTTTCACAAAATGGTCTTCGTCTTTATACGTAGAATTAGGGATGTTTAGATATCGCATTCGAAAAAACTTTTTGGTATCGATAAAATATCGGAAAAAATATCGATACTCCGATAATACCGGTTCAGAAGTACCTATACTCGTGATATCGTATAAGTTTGTTTTCTTTTAATAAAATATTTACACGAATAATAGCAATAATTAAACGTGGTTGATAATTAACATTTATATTATCTGTTGGCAATCGTACTGTTATGATAGGGGAAAATGTTTAAATAAAACGTTTTTTTGGAAGTTAACCTAAAATTCTTGAAAATTACATCTTACCAATGTGGAAAACCTTAACAATTTATTTACTGCTTTAAAAAAATGTTCAAATACAACAAATTAGATACATCAAACAAAGCAATTTGTTACAAACTACAAAAATTATCCTTATTAATTAAACGCCTGAAATGATTATAAGTTTTAACCTACTGTGAAATTCTTGAAAATTCCGGTTTGCAGTGAGAAAAAACTAAATACGCACTTGACTAATACAACAATGTACAAATACAACAAAGAATATTAAAAAAGCAATAATGAACTAATTTCGTGAACATTATTATACTTTACTATTGAGAAAAAACTGAATACACACGTAACTAATAAAATAATGTACAAATACAACAAAGATTTTTTGTTTTGTTTTGTTATTTTAAGGCGAAAAGCACATTGAGGCTATTATCGCCTCCCTAAATGTAAGTGTGAGTGTAAAGTGTTAAAGTCGTAAGTATAGAGTTCCTGATCACACGTCGTGTAAGGAACACGGGTACCGCGAGGGACGTTTAAATCCTCTCAATAGGTGCAGCTAGTCTGCACCCCCTGCGGGAAATGGACTATTAAAAAAGCAATACAATAATTTACTTTTGCGTGACCTTGAGAAAAAACTAACTACGGATTTTATTAATACGACAATGTAAGCAAGCAATTTTGTACTTCTGACTCAGATATCAACGTCAAATGGTTACTGGTATTTCATAAAGATAACGCAATAAGGCGATACAGATGACGCTTTGCTACACAATCAATTGTTTATTTCCTGCCTTGTTCAGTAACCTTCTCCTTGTTAATGAAAGTTACACAGACAAAATGCTACACATATCGATATCACATACATATCGATAACTTTTTTGAAAGTTACACAAAAAGCTACACAAAATGCTTCAATCGATATCACCATACGATATTCAAGTAGTTGTATCGAAAACCGGTACTATCGTAACACCAGTATCGATACCGTTACTGCCAGTATCGAAAGGAAAATATCGCTGTCAATCAGTACCGAAAGTATCGGAAATAGTAAAGGCATATTTATGATTTGGAATAAATTTTGCTGGATAACAAGCTAATCATCTTACCATAACAATCCAGCCGATACTATGCTAATGAATCTCTTTGGTAATTATTCTAAGGTATCGAATATATATATATATATATATATATATATATATATATATATATATATATATGTGTGTGTGTGTGTGTGTGTGTGTGTGTGTGTGTGTGTGTGTGTGTGTGTGTCAGCACGCCACGTTCGCAGTTTCACAAAAAAATCGTTTTTTAACTAACCAGAATCAATTCAACAGTTCCAAAATGGCGGCTATTTCAAATCGTTAACAATTCAGAACCGTTTTAATGATTTCACCATCGTAAAATCGGCGTTAAAAACTGCATAAATTAGAATTTTGAAATTTCAAGACCAGATGAAATTAAGAACTTTAATCTGAAGTTGGTAAATTTAAATTGAAGCATTAAAAAATTCGACAGAAAGCCTACAGTACTTTTAATCTCGGTATAAACAGAAGACAGATAGACTAGTTTTATTTACAGTGTTGCCGAATTAGTTCAGGTAAAAGGCTACCCACACCATCGCCTTACTGAAGCTATTGTTGCGGAAATCCCCCAAGAAAAAAATAACATGCAAAAAGGATTTCATCGCGTCTTTTGTTGGGCGTTTTGAAAGAGTCTTCTGCATTTACTGAAGCAGACCAAAGCATCTGCACCGGTCCACCTGCATTAACATATCTTGGATGTTTTGATTTATTTGTTTTGGAGGCATCAAATAGACAACCTAGTTATGAATTAGGTTGTGTGAATTAGAGTAAGCTATAGAAATATTACACATTTGTAATTGTAATTCTTCTTCTTCTTATTATTACTATTATCATCGTTATCGTTATCTTTATTTTTGTCGTTATCGTTACAATTATCATTATCGTTATCATTATTATTATTATTATTATTATTATTATTATTGTTTTAATTTATAGTTTAAGTTTCTATATCAAGTATTCATAGTTTCGTTAAAAAAAAATTGTGGCACGCAGCTGTGTCGCTAATGTAACGAAAGCGAATATCTAAAACGTAATACCAAATAACCAAGCTACTTGCAAAAATCTATTTTTGCGCCAAGTTTCAATCAAATCGGACAAAACGTACTTAAGGCAGAGTGCTCACTCACATAGACTCTTTACGTGTTCACTGGTAGCCTACAATATTTGAGCTAAATTTAATTGAAATTGTTAAACGTGATTTTAAAAAACATTATTGATATATTAAAAGATATTTTGGCGAAAAAAGTGCTTTGGATCTAAAAATTGAAACAAATGTTCCTAAATATAGTGATTACTTTTATGGCTAATTTAATTAAAATCGTTTAACCAGTTTAATATCCTGCTGTATGTACAGACACACATATTACGTTCAACTTTAAGACAAACATCTGTAAAAACTGCTTTTTCTATTAATAATCTGTATATTTAAAGGTATATCAAATTTCTGTACAATCACCCTTCATAAACACAATAATAACGCAAACAGCTGTCTGCTGACGTGATAGAAGCGAATTTCTAAAAGTTTGACATTTTGATTCCGCCGTCATAAACAGCATTAAAGTCTGCACGTACCTTAGCGTTTTAAACTTTCAAATGTCATTAAAAATACGAAAGTGAACCTGACCGCCGTCAAAAGCATTAATTTCAACTGATTTTGGAAATTCAAAAAGTTTGTTTACGCTGTTTTTAACGGTAATTACGATGATTGAAACGGATTTTCAAAAATATTTAAGACTAAAAAGTTATGAATTCTTAAAGATTTCGTATTGCCGCCATTTATAAACTATTGAACGAATTTTGCTGGTTAACGAACTAGTTCAAGCTGTTATAATAATCGATTTTATGCCATGTTTGAATCATATCGGACAAAAATTGCGAGTGCTACACACACAGACACACACACACACGCACACACAATTTATATGTTTAATATATAATTTATAAACATTTTTAACGAAACGTCAAAAGTGATCTAGAGGTCAGGATCCGGTGCTCATTTCAAAGCTCCGGGTATTGGTCTTACCACGATGGTCGCTCTTATAGCTAATTCTTCGGATGAAATTTGCTAGTATTGCTGTCTTTGTAATAATAGGCATGATGTGTGTGTGTGTGTGTGTGTGTGTGTGTGTGTGTGTGTGTGTGTGTGTGTGTGTTTACCACTAAAGCGTTCGCAATTGATTCAAATTTGGTAAAAAAAAATCGATTTTGATAATAATTTCGACAAGTTCGTTGCTCGGAAACATTTCAAAATGGCGGTTACTTCAAATCGTAAAACATATTTATTGTGGCCTTAGGCAATGTATATTAGTGCAAATAGTATCGCCAAAGCCAGACGGCAAAGTTTGGCAATACTTTTGAATCAGAGTGTAACCTTGAAAAGGAACCCCCTAGGGTTCTCACGATCTTATTTCTATTGTTGTTATTTCTTTGAATTACTCCTCCCCACCCCTCAAAACAGACCCCTCAAAAGTTCTCACAAAACAACCACCCCTCCCCCCACCTCACACCTGAGTCCTCAGGTACACAGACATGAGGATAGATCATTTATATGTAAAACCTTACCTTCCTATACTGCACTGTACTGTATTGCATTGTATTGTATTACACGCGGCTACTTTTAGTTGCAGATTTATAGGCTTATCCATAGATTAGGCCTAACGGCGGCCATTGTTGTTTGTTTGGCTTTACAGAAACGGAACCTAAACTTGTCAATAATCAATTATCCAAGCTCGGCTAAACTTAACCATATTACGTGAATAATCACGGCACCCAGATGTCGAAAAATATTTGTTCACCAATCATATCTAAGCACATAGGCCTACGTACAGGCATAAATGAGGTATCTTTAGAAAGATTTTTTATCCGGCTTCTGACATCGCAAAACGATTTTGCGCTAAAACTTACTGTTTGTGGAAAATTTTAACATTTAAGACACTTTTAACTGTCGTAGGCAAAACGGTATCTTATTACCAATCCCATTACAAATGCCACTTTTTTGTATAACGTGTTTAGAACAATTTCAATATTTACTTAAAAGCATTCAATTTATAGGTTATGTGACTCTACTGACAGTCCCCTGTCAGTTTTTTATGGTCATAACTAAACACAATGAATTCATAATGCTGACACCGGGAAAACTGTAGTAATACCACGGATAAACGTAATACAATCAGATCCAAGCATTCCGTGGGCGATAATAGCCTCAATGTGCTCTTCGCCTTAAAACAAAAACAAACAAAAAACCAAGCATTCCTTTTCAATTCACTAGAAGACAGTTGCGTATTAAAATTGCGTTTACTATCACTATAAACAAGTCTCAGGGACAAACACTTCAAAGAGTAGGATTGTATTTACCAAATGCCGTCTTTACTCACGGATAACTTTGAAGCCTTTACTCACCGTACGTTGCCTTTTGAAGGGTAACTAAATCAACTAACATGTTTGTATCCACTAAAGAAAATGAAATACAAAAAGTACAAGAAGAAGAATACATTCTTACATCAAATATCGCTTACGAGGTATTGTAATGTCTTGTAAAATTGCATTTAAAAACAATTATCTATTGAAATGTATATAATACAATGACTCATAAACTTGAAATTATTATTCCAAGCCGATCGCTTTTCGATTTATTTTTTAAACATGTTTTCCCTTTCTTCCAACTACCGCTCTCACCCCAAAGGCTACTCTTATTCGAAAGGCTGTGTTTACTTAAAACTTTCATAGAGCGAAATTCTGCACGTGCCCTCTGGTACTGTATTACATCGCAAATACCTTACGCCAGTGATTCCCAAACGTTTATGCTCAGGGTTGCCATACGTCCCAGTCTGACCGGGACATTCCCAGTTTTAGATTTTAGTCCCGGTGTCCCAGTCGGATTTGTGAATGCCCCGGTCAGCATTCAAAAATGACAGTAAAATAAAAATTGCAAAAAAGCACTAAAACATATATTACAAAAATTCAAACTGTGAAGATACCAAATGTTGTTAAGGCTGGTTATTCATAATAATACTGTATATTATTAATAGCTGGCGATACAAAACGGAATATTAATTCAGTTGGCAGTGATCAGCATATCTACTCAGAAAATCAGAGCCTGAAGAAACTGGAAAGAATATTTTTGTTAATTAATAATGTTTGATGAACAAACTTGATGCAAGGGTCTTTATTTATGTGGTAAATATTTTAATTAGGATTAGCTTATTTTCTTCCGTCTAGTGGTATTTTAACTCGCTTCGTAAAGGCTACCGCGGTTTCGAATCTTCACTGTTTCATCTTCAGGCCGTAATACAAATGATCAAATCCCTCTGGTCAAATTCCATTCTTCCAGACAAATTTTTTTATCACGGCCTTTGTTTTAGTTTCAATATAGAAAACATCATTATCTTCTTGGAGTGATAAATTTCAAATATTTAACTCTTCAAAAGTATCATGGTAGGTTTAAAAGATGTTTTAATGGCGTAACCCTAAAATTAGTACCGCTGCCCCAAGTAAATGAACCTGATTGCCGTCAAGTTTATTTTTGTAATTACAGTGCTAATTTGTGCTAAATTTTAACTGTAATTACGATCAGATTTGCAAAAAGTCATGATTTTTTAAGATTTGTAATGAACGCCATTTAACAAAACACTGAAAACACACATCACAAACACTAAATACAATTACACGATTGTTATTAAAAAGGCACAACAATAACATTTGGTTTGGCTAAATAAACACTACGTGCAACTTGTATGTCGTTACAGTCCATTAATGGGTGAGTTAAAAGACCACTCACTAGACGAAAAAAAATTGGTTAATCCTAATTATTGAAATATGTAGTCCGGTCGCTATGTTGCAATAATGCGAAAATTTATATGATAAGAGCTTTAATATTATTCAAGGATCTCACCTGCTCAGACATAATTTTTTTTCGAATAAGTCTGAATTGTTTGCGAAAAAGAGTTAGGTTAGTTTTTTAAACAAAGTTAATTTAGCTATAAAAGTTATAAACAACTTTTTTTAAAGTTTTTCAAAAATACGCTTCAGTAGTAACAAATTTCAAAATTTTCCCTGAGAAATCCTCCTTTTCGCCTCTCCAGCAGGTCTCTTGTCCCTGTTTCATTTTGGAAATATGGCAAACCTATTTAAATACCCCCTTTCACGTACACCCTGTGTTCATTCTAAACAGCTGATTTCGCATTACATATGTTTCTTCGAAAATACTATTTTAAGTGAAAGTTATGGGATATTACACTCTCAGGGGTGTAACCTTTCATCTACCTGCTCTTGTATTAGATCCCTTCATTTCAAGCCAAGGTGGAACAGCGTACACTGAAAGCTGTGTGGCTGAGGCTTACGTATACGGACTCCGGACACTAGGCGGACTCCAGATTTAATCTAGCCTTACGTATATACACGGGGCTCTGTATGGATGTGCATTTTATTTCCCTAGGTACTTATGAGATTTGTATGGTTGGAAACAAATCTACAAAGCCCAAAAAACCCTGGGAAATTGGAAAAAGTGAACTTAAGGAGTGCTAATTATATGGAGGTCAAGGAAACTGTAGCTGTAATAAATCCAATGGAACCCACAAACAGTGAATTGCAACAGACTGTAGAGACGCTAGGGGGAACTAACCAACGACAGTGGAAGAAGTGAGATTTGAAATCAGTAAGGTGACGGCTTATTGAAATCAGACTGATGTTTACAGGGGACTCGGTAGTCGATGTGGATAAAGCACAGGTCAGTCTGCTGCGTCACTGAACTGCGAACCTTAAGGATCTTAGTTCTAGCCGCTGTTACTCCTGTTGCTTTTCCCTTACCGTTAACGCTGATCCCCTCGTCTTCATTAGTCTAACTGGCGAGCAAAAGGACTCCTAATGTATACACTAAAAGGATTTCTGTAAGTAGAAGACCTCCCAAGGATTACATTTTGGGTGTGAAAGACACAGCCATTAAAAAATTGCAAAGGAGAGACTGGAGGGCTGTCAGCCAGAAATATTAAGATCCTTGGCAAAGGGAAACTCAGGAAAACCTGAAGATGGTCTGAGTGAACGTGAACACGATAAACATTTATCACGGAGGAAGCGTGTGCAGGAAGAGAGCACTGCAGGCCATATAACCTATGATTGTGAGGCTTTTCCAGCAACATGAGGCAAAGGGTGTAGGATTCCATGATCCTCAGGACTCCACCAGAATAAGTCAGTCAGTGGACAGCTAAAACTCGTTAAGGAATCCATTCTACTGAACTATATCAAAAAAACCTATTTGAACAATTGGTATTTTTATTGCAGTGACACGGGCATCCAAATTCCATAACCTCAAGAAATGAATGTAAACTTATGAATATTTCTATTATTTACTATGCGTATAAATAAATAATAACAAATAAATAAATATTATTGAACTAGAATTGTTAATATTCAAATATATATGTGTTTGATCACCAGGAATATAAACAAATTAATCGATTCTTTTAATTGTACTTTAATTAATAACATGTTTGTATACATTAATTAAATTGTATACATTTTGACAGCGTTTGACAGAGTTGTTTAAGAGAAACGATACGAATGCAACTGATATGACTATAGAAGAAGGAACTGTTTATTTAGAGAATGTTAAACGGTTGGTCGCAAAGGGGCAGAGACCTTCGTAGGCACTATCTAGAAGGTATTTACCACAAAACAGAAGTCCCCTTATAGTGGCTAACTAAAGTGGACCGTCCTTCATAACAAACAAAAGGCGTCTACAGTTAATGAGCGAAGTAACTAAGATGGGCCAACCCCTTAACAATAAAATAAGTGGTCCACCCGCAGCGGCGTAAGAAGTGGTCCCAACAACAAACAAGAAGGGCTCACAGTAGTGTACCCTAAGGTGGACTAACCCTACAACAAACAGAAGGTTTTCTGCAGTGGCTAAGGTAGACCATCTCTACAACAAACTGGAAAGGTCTCCCCGCATTAATTGGAGTAAAAAGTGGGCCTACCCCGTGAAAAAACAAGAGTGGCTCATCTGCAGCGGTGTAGGAAGTGACCATCACAACAAACAAGAAGACCCGATGCAATGACTACGGTGGGCCATCTACAAAAATGGTTTACGTACAGCGAGTGAAGTAACCAAGGATGGGCACTTAAAAATAAAAAAAGTGGTCCATGTGCAGCGTTGTATAAAGTGGCCCTCACAACAAACAAGAAGGCCCCCTGCAATGACTAACTCAGGTGGGCCATCCACTATAACAAACAAAAGTGGTTTACACGCAGCGAGGGAAGTAACCAAAGAGAACTACTTAACAATAAAAAGAGTGTTCCATTTGTAGCGGTGTATAAAGTGGTCCTCACAACACACAAGAAGGGCCAACTCGTAGTGTAACCAATGAATACAGAATCTATAGATATAATAGATTTTGTATTCATTGGTGTAACTATGGTGGGCCATCCTTCACAACAAACAAGAGAGGTGTGACTGTAGTGAATGGCGTGGGCCAACCTTGCAAAAATTCTTTCTTTTAACAAAAAAAAAAAAAAAAAAAACAAAAACTAAGTAAAAAAATTTACTGACAACGCGGCACCTTAATATTCCGAAACTATTTCCAGGCAATACTATCTGATAGGCAAATGTGCTTTTCTTCTTAAAAATGTAAGTATTAAGGATATCGTTTTAAACATTCAATTTTTATTGTAATTTTAAATATCAGTATTTCCTCATTTTCCACATGATGTACTTTGAAAAGGTTGTAACTTTAAAACCAAGATTTATCTATTTTTTGGCAACAGCGCTGTTGAGATATCTTCGGGCCTTCTCTGTTCCCTAAGACAACTCTATCATCCCCCAGAGAAGTGTGCCGTGCCAATCCCACTTGATTAGCACAGGCGGACAAGGGATGCAACTCTACCTGGTGCGTTACTGCTGTAGCTTTTAGTATTGTTAACACATAAACAAATCGTAAATGTCTGAAACTCTTACAGCTTAAACTTTATGGTTGCCGCAAACTATACCAAGAAAATATTCCCTCAGGGTGTTCCCGACCGACATCAAATTTGACACTTTTATCGTCCGGTAATAATCAGCATCGGCCCGTGCCTAAGCTAGGGGGTCGGGCTACCACCCCTAAACTATATTTGACTTCTGCCATTATGGTTTGTCACACATTTAGGGAGGTTTTGACGGGGTGTGATCCCTTCTTTCTTCTGTATGTCACGTCAAACTAAGAGGTGTCACGATATTAATTAGTGGCGTTGGCAAAGGGAAGGGTTGGATATAATGCAGCACTTATTGGTTATGCTTTTATGGTTACTCAAGTATAATTTTAGTTCTAAAGTATACGTTACTTTTAAGTAATCACTATTTAATTTATATAACCTAATTTAAATTCACCACAGAACTAGTTCTAGCAATAATCTCAATATTTTTCCCATTTGGAATAAATTTTAATTGGTTATGCTTTTTAGGACTTCACTGTATTAAAAACAAAAAAATGCGTGATATATATATGGTAAATATATCACATTAAGATATTGCATTATATTACAGTATATATTTATTTGTAAGCTGACTTACAAAAAATATATTTTAAGGAGAAATTATAACGAAAATTAACGTAAAATAATCACAACACGCAGGTGTCCCGCTGAAGTGATGGAAGCAAATTTATAAGAAGCAAAAAGTGTATTTTTAACAACAAAACCTAAAACTTATTGTAGCCTACTAGCAGTCATTTGAAATCAGTTGATAGTTACTAATTAATATAAAACAAATGATCTTTTACTATATCTATTTTGTAACAACATAACCTAAAATTTATTATAGACTATCAGCTGTTCACTAAAATCAGCTGATCGTTGCGAATTAAAATAAACGACAAATTAGCACAGCTAGTTTTTAACAGCACAACCTAAAACATATAGCCTATCAGCTGTTCAATGAAATAAGCTGATCGTTACGAATTAATATAAAACAAACGCTCATTTACTGTAACATATCTATTTTGTAACAACATTACCAAAAAATTTATTATAGCCTATGTGTTCAGTAAAATCAGCTGATCTTTACGAATTAATATAAACGACAAATTAACACAGCTAGTTTTTAACAGCATAAACCAAAACGTATTGTAGCCTATCAGCTGTTCAATTAAATCAGCTGATCGTTACGAATTAATATAAAACAACTGATCTTTTTCCTTTAAATACCAATTTGTGCACTCGCATCACGCGCACAAAATCCATCAACAACCATCGCAATCTAAAACATGATACATGTTAACAAAAACAACAAAATAAACATTTTAACATTCGAAATTTTGAAAAAAAAATTAAATAAAAGTACGAAAATAAACCTTCACCGCCGTGAAATCCTTGATTTGTTTAAACATTATTTTTTGTTGAAAATCTAATGAGCGTAACCATCGTAATGAGCGTCAAAATCTGCATGAATGAAAATTTTAATTTTTCAAGTTACATTGGGTCCTTATACAATTTTTAAAAAATAAAAAAATGTCCGCTATCCAATGAAAACCCGCTAAAAAAATCTTTGTATTGAGAACCTACGTATGTTTATACAAGTACAAGTCTAGCGTAGACAACAAATATTTTATCTTAAGAGTAATTATTTAAGTAAAGATTTCGAAAATTGTTTAAGAATCCGAGAAATGAATTGTTCTAGAAACAGCTGATTATTTCGTTTTGTTTTCTTTTGTCAGCTGATAATTTTGTTTATGACAAAAGCAGCTGTTTCTTTGTTAGTTATGTCAAGCTGGAAGTTATGTTTATGATTCTATGAACAGCGTAAACGTTAATTTATCAGCTGCGAAGGTAACGGCAAAAATAGATTTATATACAAAATGTTTTTAACAATTTGTAGCTCCGAATATTGTATATTATTTAATACATAGTAAAAAACGTTATCCTACTGTTACTATAGAATTTTTATAAACACTTCACTTCTAGTTTCATATTGGGCTCAATTTGATTTTTAAAAACCTAACTTGACGATTACCTACTAGATTCAACCAAATCTATCTTGAATCACGCTTTTTTCTTACCTAAACATCATTGCTAAACAAATTTTAAACCCGTTGTTTGCTGTCGTCTCGCTGTCTCGTAAAAGTTGCTGTCTAATCAAGTTGGCATTACTCGTTTACAACCCTTCTGGTCTGGTTCTCTCACCCTTAGCGAGTTCATCCCCAACACTCGCCTCTCCTGCACAGCTTGAGGTACGTTGTATCTTTAATAAAAGATTTCAAGGCTTGAGAAGTCATTTCATATTTTTAGTGGGTATATTTTCGTTACACCCTTATTTTCTGCGGGAAGTTCTGTTTGGCAGCGAACAATGCCCTTTTTGTTCCCCTCAATCTGCCTAACCACCGGCAGACCTTGCAGTGACCGGTTAATAATGTTATTTAATATTCTTATTTCGAGTGCTATAAATGTTTTGCTTACAAATGAGCTTAGGCCTGCCCTTGTGTTACCCCTTAACTGACAAATCCGATACGCGTGCTAAATTATCACGTTTTATAAAAGTGCGAAGTGGTCCCAAGAGGAAACCACAGGGATAAATGTTTGGCTGTATCTTGATGAATAGGGTGGGTGTTTTCAGTAGGGACACTTTGTGTCGAAACACTCGACATGCAGTCTGCGCATTGTTCCTTCGTACTTCATATCTACTTAGGTAAACATTTCAGCCAAACTGATATTCCCGAAAATCAAAATACAAATCTTTAATAAGCGATATGTTTGCTTCTTTTTATGAAGAATAAATCACAATCTTAAAGTTACTAGATGTCAATCACAAGCTGACATTTTATGAGACATAGATCAATAGCACACATTCTATGAAATACCGGTAACTACCTCCTGACAATTTATGAGACATCAATTGACACCTTGACAACTATTGAACTAATCACGACATGACATTTTATGATACACTAAATACGACCTTGACAGCTTATTAAACCTGTCACGATCTGACATTTTATGAGACACCAAGCACGATCTATGACCGGTCAATACCTAGTGACATTTAATATGAGACAACAATTACAACCTTGACAGCATATTGAACCAATTACGACCTGGCATTTAATGAGACACCAATCACGCCTTTACAGCTAATTAAACCAATGACGATCTGACATTTTATGAGACATCAATCCCGACTACACATTCTCTATAAAATACCTGTCACTACCTTCTGACATTTTATGAGACACCAATCACGACCTTGGCAATTTATTGAACCAATTATTATCTGACATTTTATGAGACACCAATCACTACCTTGACAATTTATTGAACCAGTTATGACGACATTTTGTGAGACACCAATGATGACCTTGACAATTTATTAAACCAATTATGGCCTCACATTTTATGAGACACCAATCACGACCTTGACAATTTATTGAACCAAGACAATAAATGTCAGGTCCAATTTATTGAACCTGACATTTTATGAGATACTAACAACGACCTTGACACCTAATTAAAATAAGCTCGATCTGACATTTCATGAGACATCATTCTCGGCCAGATATTTTCCTCACCGCAAGAACAATTTTTGATTAGCCGTTGAAAAGTGTTCATTTTTCCTTCTAGTATTTGCAGTTTCGGTTCGATTTGATTAAAACTCGGTAGAAAAGTCGACAATACCTTGGACAAATTCGCCAGGGAAAATTCGTTCAACCGTTTCCAAATAACGGTAAAAATGTTATTGGAATGTAGATACTTTTTTAAAAAAATCGCTTCCATCACATCAGCGACACAGTTGCGTGAATAGATACTGTACATTAGCACATGTTACGATAAACTGTTGATAAGTCTGGTTTCAACACACGCTCCGCCCGCCCACGTTGTATCTTAAGTAATTGATCGTTTCTGTGTTTTTCCATCTGTTACTTATTTTTCTAACGAATGAATCTGTGATAGCACGATCCCTTTGTTTAACCACAATACATGAATACAGGATGACAAATCGTTTATTGGTTTTAACCGTAAGTGTATTACGCGGGAGTTTCACGATTACTGAAACTACAAGAGAACACAGGTTGTAAAAATGTTCGAAAATAATCTACATATATCTATTCATTTGGTGATCTTAAACGATTTTATATCAAACTTTTATTGCACCGTTCTAATCAATACATTTACCTAGTTAAAGAAAATCAACTTGTTCTAATAATTAAAAAAAAAAACTGAAAACCGGCAAGTTTGTATAAGAAACGTCAAGAGTTAAATTTTTGTAACGAATATAATTTCCTTTTGAACGCTGTACCTATCAACAGTACTGAATGACAGCAAACAGTGCCCTGTAAAACAGCATCCGTTAATGTGCATTATAGCATTAATTAATTATTTAAAAACATCTAAAGGTTAAAATCAGCCTTCATTTTAATGTTGCGTTCAGGTTTTTACGCTGACGGCTGCTTCAACAGCTCATTCTGCAATGGAAATTCGATAAACAACTAATTTCTGAAATTCAACCATTAATAAAAATCACTTATCATGTTTTCTCTTCCTTTTTATTTTAATTACGATAATTTGTTTTTGACAATATAACCTAGAACTTATTATAGCCTGTCAGCTGTTCAATAAAATCAGCTGATCGTTACGAATTGGTATAAAACAACTGATCTTTTACTATAATATAGTTTTTAACAACATAACCTAAAACTTATTATAGCTGTTTAGTGAAATCAGCTAATCGTTGCGAATTAATATAAAAAATTTTGATCTTTTACTATGACAGCTAGTTTCTAACAACGCCCTAAAACATGATACAGTTACAACTAAAAATTAATTCTGAAACGGCAGGGATTATTGTGTTTTTGTTTTTGAAAGAATACAAACATATGGGACAATGTTGTAGACAGACTTCCACACCTTGATTGCTGGAACTGTGTTATTTGGCATAACGCGCTCCATGCGGGCACCTTGTCCGACCCATTGCTTCCGCATCGTTGCAGCTTATGAAAACCTCCTCAAAACACATCCTCCTCAGGTTCTGACCCTAACTGCGAAAAGTATTTCCCACGAACACGAATTCGCAAGCGCAGCGAGCTCTATTGTGACGGACCCGCACCTAAATTGCCCTCTTTTACGGAGCAAAAATAACTGAATGACAACGGGCAAAAAATTAATAGACATTTAATATAAGCAGTCTGATTGGACTGGAAGGAAGAGAAACCAGTTTATGCGGTGGTGGGGGGTGTAACCCGAGGATGCTGCAAATTAATTCAGGCAAAAACTCGATGATGGAAGACGGGTGAAGAATTCGAAGTCTTTATTGTTGTGTTCATTGAGAAGATCAAATATTGGAGGTGTTTTAGAAAGATAGAGGTTCGTATGGGAAAACGTAGCATAGAAATTGTACCCGAACAGTACAAACAGGTTGTAAACTATTTGGAGAAGGGAGAGGGAGGGAAATTGAATCGTGTTTGAAACGGATTGTGCGATACGGGGGTGAGAAGAACTTATGGTCAATTGAATTTCGAAACAGGTTGAAGGACGGTAGGGGATATGTAAGGTATACACGTATATAAAGATATTAAATTTGTTGGCCTTTGTCCCAGACATAAAGGTCTTGGAATTTGTTAGACTGCAGTGTCCAGTCTTAACCATACCTTCAGTGGAAATGGAAGTAGAAGGATTAATACGGTGGAAGTAAAGATGGAATGAGAGAGAGGGGGGAGAGAGAGAGTATGCAAATTAAATGTAAAACTGCAGAGATAGTGCTGCGGGATTCTGTTCCTGCAATGCAAAGTAAATGCAGCTGGCCATAAATACAAATTCGTCTTCAACAAATTTAGACTACGGGTTCAAATTTCTTTTGGATTTTATCCGCACTTCTCACAAATATATTAATCACGACACTAAGTTGCCTCGCTGACGTAACAGAAACGATTTTTCAAAAAAAACAAATTTATACTCTTTTTTTGAAACTCTAGTTTCACCATCGTAATAAGCGTTAAAACGTGAAGAAATTAGCATTTAAAATTTTCAAATTACATGGAAATCATAAACGATGACAACTCTCGAGTAATCGTCTAATTTTCTATTGAATTCGAAAATTAAAAAAATAAAAACTTTATTAAACTTTATGATTTGAAATGAGCTGATAATAACGTGTAACGAACTTGTTTAAACTATTACCTATAAAAGCAATTAAAATTAAGCTCATTTTTCGAAAAATATTTTTAAAAAGTGCATTGGGAAAGAAGGGATACAACAGCAGTAATATCAAAATGAAATAAAGAATTGCTAAATTAAAAAGAAGTAAAAGATTTCCGAAACTCTTCCCCGTTATATATCAGCTACATTATTTTAAAAAAATAACTGGAGCCCTGGATATTTCTCTTTTAATTCTAAGAAACTAAACGTTGATTCAAATAATTTTAACTGTGATGAATTATAATGTATTCCAGTTCAATGATACGTTTTTGTTGATATAGGTACTGCTTAACAACCAGTAGCTTTCTTTAGATGGAGGGACTATAGTATTTCAGTAAAAGGATATGTTTTTGTTGATATAGGCACTGGTTAACAGCCAGTTGCTTTCCTTAGATGTAGGGACTATAGTATTTCAGTTCAAGGATATGTTTTTGTTGATATATGTACTGCTTAACAACCAGTAGCTTTCTTTAGATGGAGGGACTATAGTATTTCAGTAAAAGGATATGTTTTTGTTGATATAGGCACTGGTTAACAGCCAGTTGCTTTCCTTAGATGTAGGGACTATAGTATTTCAGTTCAAGGATATGTTTTTGTTGATATATGTACTGCTTAACAGCCAGTAGCTTTCCTTAGATGGAGGGACTATAGTATTTCAGTTCAAGGATATGTTTTTATTGATATATGTACTGCTTAACAGCCAGTAGCTTTCCTTAGATGGAGGGACTATAGTATTTCAGTTCAAGGATATGTTTTTGTTGATATATGTACTGCTTAACAGCCAGTAGCTTTCCTTAGATGGAGGGACTATAGTATTTCAGTTCAAGGATATGTTTTTGTTGATATAGGCACTGCTTAACAGCCAGTAGCTTTCCTTAGATGGAGGGACTATAGTATTTCAGTTCAAGGATATGTTTTTGTTGATATATGTACTGCTTAACAGCCAGTAGCTTTCCTTAGATGGAGGGACTATAGTATTTCAGTTCAAGGATATGTTTTTGTTGATATATGTACTGCTTAACAGCCAGTAGCTTTCTTTAGATGGAGGGACTATAGTATTTCAGTTCAAGGATATGTTTTTGTTGATATAGGCACTGCTTAACAGCCAGTAGCTTTCCTTAGATGGAGGGACTATAGTATTTCAGTTCAAGGATATGTTTTTGTTGATATATGTACTGCTTAACAGCCAGTAGCTTTCCTTAGATGGAGGGACTATAGTATTTTAGGGTTAAGGTTGGTTCTCGTTGATAGAGGCATTGTTAAATATTTTTTTGTTAGTTGCTT
Organism: Callitettix versicolor; assembly: GCA_022606455.1. NCBI lineage: Eukaryota > Metazoa > Arthropoda > Insecta > Hemiptera > Cercopidae > Callitettix > Callitettix versicolor. The sequence goes on from CM040187.1 coordinate 20,239,046, forward strand.
AACGGAGTTTAGGTTCTTTCTGAGAGAGCCCTTAGACGCAGGGACTTTCGAGTTTCAGTGCGTGGTAAGCCTGCTAAATTTCATAATTGGCCTGTTTACCGTTTATGCTTTACAGTAGCCTTAGCGACAAACAAAAGCTTGTATGAATACATAAAGATCCCTTTTCATGACTACTGAATTAAGAAAAAATGGTGTAAAACCATCCAAATCTAAGCTCCCATGTTGTCAGCCCATTTAAACCAATACACACACAAATACTTTCAACAGATCAACTCAAAGTCAACCTGGTCTTCCCCACCTTAATCAGTATTATCTAATCATCCCCTATCGCTATCCAGACATTGATGCGGGCGGAGCGTGCGCACTGAGGGTGGTTCAATCCCTCCGTCAAGGGTTGTTAGCTCCACACAATGTAGAGCATACAAGTAATTTCATGTTGACCTAAGATTTTTTCCATTTGCCGGAGGGTGACTCAGTGCCCCGGATAATTGAATACGTGGTTACTAAAATGTTGGTAATTATTCATTTAATCTTTAGTGGTTCTGAGAAAGGATGACAGCAACACTCTGGGGTGTCTTGGAAATAGTGTTAAACAGTACTTGGCAGTGGTTGTCTGAGAATTACATAATCGATTACGTTAACATTTTATTCGCCGTTGATTCTGATATTTCTAATCTTTGCCATTTAAGCACCGCTGTGTAAGATATTTAGCTATTTGAATAAAAACAAAAGCAAAAGTAAAAGTAAAAGATTTTGTTTCAAATAAAATAATAATGATTATCTTTTTTGCTTACGAGTAAATCCTTCAGTAAAAAAAGTAAAAGGATCAACAAAAGAAGGATTTGATTTTACTCTATAGCAAAAGGTATTGATATTTTTATTCATATAAATTGAAAGATATGCTTCAGGTTTTGTGAATGGAAGCTTTTGCTTCTTTTTATTCATATGACTCAGTGTTACATACTCTAGATTATCCGAACCCACGTCCGAAAACAGTGAAAAATAGTTCACAATTTTGTATTTTGGTTAATATTTGTAATTTATTCGTTTACTATATTTATAAGAAAGACGTTTACTAATGTAAAATCACCGTTCATAAACTCATTATGATTGACATGGGTTACCTCTTGTTTGACAGGTAATGTGCATACCAATAATTATTTATCTTTATTCATATACGAAAAATGTTTTGTGAACGTATATTCTCCTCAAATATTTCATTTGGAGACATTTCAACAAACAGCCAGAATATCGGTTTGAGGAATACATAAATACTTAACTTATCCCAGCCTTTAGAAGCTCACACATTGTGGGTAAGGATTTAAAGATCCAAGGCTAGCTGGATCTATCCATCTATCTGCTCTTGGGTTAGATTCCTTCATCCTAAGCCAAGGAGGAACAGCGTATGTCGAAAGCTGCCTGGGTAAGAAGGAGTTTGGCTTAAGTATGTGGACTCCAGATTAAACGATCCTTGCTTATGTGTGAGTGGATATTTTGTTTCCATAGATACAAGACGGATTTTGGTAGCTGGAAGGAAACTTCCAAAGCCCAGAAACACTGGGGAACTGACAAAAGTGGACCTAAGGAGTGAAAGTACGAGTAGCATGCAGGGCGAGGAAACTGGAGCTGCAACTAACACTACGAAACCCACAAGCAGTGAATTGGAGCATACTGTAGGGACGCTAGGGGGACTTACCAAATCTGCAGATGGAAGTGAGAGATGGGGTTAATCATCTCAGATCAGACAGAAGTTTGTAGATGTATAAATCAGCATTTTGAATTTTCAAAATACGTTGTAAGGAATTTAATTTGACGGCGGTCAGGGTTAATTTTCTGATTTTCAATAAAATTCGAAAGTTTAAAATGCTGATATATGCAGATTTTAATGTTGTTCATAATAGTGAAACTCAAAAAGTAGGTAAGATAAAAAGAATTACTTTTAGAAATTCGCTTCCATTACTTCAGCGAAACAGCTGCGTGCTATTATTCTGACATATTCTGCGAAGGTTACACTCCTGCTCGTTGCTTTACAAAACCCTTCGCAACGGGAAATCTATAAAAATTGCTTAAAACCAAAACTCCTCCCATGTCGGTGAACGCAACCCTTTGCCATTCAAATTCAAAGTACCCCTTCTCCATTTCTGTGGTTAAAAGTTTCACGCACCTCCTGCAGACTTAAACCGCCCCTTGTTTGTTTGTGCTTTGTAACATTTCCTGGTTACGTATTACGATGAATTTCTTGACGAAAATAACCTACTTCGTTCTCCTCCTGTAGCATAAATATATAACCACGTACACTTAATTGATTTTAGCTTTAAAACGCCGCTGTCTCGCTGGTGTGATGGTAGCGAATTTTCAACAATATCGTTAAACGATGAAAACGTTGTTTGTAATAAATAAATAAAAAATCACTTTTTTTGAAAACAGCTCTAACAATTTTGATTTGTTGAAATTTTGGTCGCACACCATTCCTTACCCCGGAAACTTTGATGATTTCTATCCTAGACACAGCACAAAAAGCAACCAGAAATATTTTACTAACAGAATGCTGTCCTGGACACAGCACGAAAAGCAACCAGAAATATTTTACTAACAGAATGCTATCTTGGATACAGCACGAAAAGCAACCAGAAATATTTTACTAACAGAATGCTGTCCTGGACACAGCACGAAAAGCAACCAGAAATATTTTACTAACAGAATGCTATCTTGGATACAGCACGAAAAGCAACCAGAAATATTTTACTAACAGAATGCTGTCCTGGACACAGCACAAAAAGCAACCAGAAATATTTTACTAACAGAATGCTGTCCTGGACACAGCACGAAAAGCAACCAGAAATATTTTACTAACAGAATGCTGTCCTGGATACAGCACGAAAAGCAACCAGAAATATTTTACTAACAGAATGCTGTCCTGGACACAGCACGAAAAGCAACCAGAAATATTTTACTAACAGAATGCTATCTTGGATACAGCACGAAAAGCAACCAGAAATATTTTACTAACAGAATGCTGTCCTGGACACAGCACGAAAAGCAACCAGAAATATTTTACTAACAGAATGCTGTCCTGGACACAGCACGAAAAGCAACCAGAAATATTTTACTAACAGAATGCTGTCCTGGATACAGCACGAAAAGCAACCAGAAATATTTTACTAACAGAATGCTGTCCTGGACACAGCACAAAAAGCAACCAGAAATATTTTACTAACAGAATGCTGTCCTGGACACAGCACGAAAAGCAACCAGAAATATTTTACTAACAGAATGCTGTCCTGGACACAGCACGAAAAGCAACCAGAAATATTTTACTAACAGAATGCTGTCCTGGACACAGCACGAAAAGCAACCAGAAATATTTTACTAACAGAATGCTGTCCTGGATACAGCACGAAAAGCAACCAGAAATATTTTACTAACAGAATGCTGTCCTGGACACAGCACGAAAAGCAACCAGAAATATTTTACTAACAGAATGCTGTCCTGGACACAGCACGAAAAGCAACCAGAAATATTTTACTAACAGAATGCTGTCCTGGACACAGCACGAAAAGCAACCAGAAATATTTTACTAACAGAATGCTGTCCTGGAAACAGCACGAAAAGCAACCAGAAATATTTTACTAACAGAATGCTGTCCTGGACACAGCACGAAAAGCAACCAGAAATATTTTACTAACAGAATGCTGTCCTGGACACAGCACGAAAAGCAACCAGAAATATTTTACTAACAGAATGCTGTCCTGGACACAGCACGAAAAGCAACCAGAAATATTTTACTAACAGAATGCTGTCCTGGACACAGCACAAAAAGCAACCAGAAATATTTTACTAACAGAATGCTGTCCTGGACACAGCACGAAAAGCAACCAGAAATATTTTACTAACAGAATGCTATCTTGGATACAGCACGAAAAGCAACCAGAAATATTTTACTAACAGAATGCTGTCCTGGACACAGCACGAAAAGCAACCAGAAATATTTTACTAACAGAATGCTGTCCTGGAAACAGCACGAAAAGCAACCAGAAATATTTTACTAACAGAATGCTGTCCTGGACACAGCACGAAAAGCAACCAGAAATATTTTACTAACAGAATGCTGTCCTGGACACAGCACGAAAAGCAACCAGAAATATTTTACTAACAGAATGCTGTCCTGGACACAGCACGAAAAGCAACCAGAAATATTTTACTAACAGAATGCTGTCCTGGATACAGCACAAAAAGCAACCAGAAATATTTTACTAACAGAATGCTGTCCTGGACACAGCACGAAAAGCAACCAGAAATATTTTACTAACAGAATGCTGTCCTGGACACAGCACGAAAAGCAATCAGAAATATTTTACTAACAGAATGCTGTCCTGGAAACAGCACGAAAAGCAACCAGAAATATTTTACTAACAGAATGCTGTCCTGGACACAGCACGAAAAGCAACCAGAAATATTTTACTAACAGAATGCTGTCCTGGACACAGCACGAAAAGCAACCAGAAATATTTTACTAACAGAATGCTGTCTTGGACACAGCACGAAAAGCAACCAGAAATATTTTACTAACAGAATGCTGTCCTGGACACAGCACGAAAAGCAACCAGAAATATTTTACTAACAGAATGCTGTCCTGACACAGCACGAAAAGCAACCAGAAATATTTTACTAACAGAATGCTGTCCTGGACACAGCACGAAAAGCAACCAGAAATATTTTACTAACAGAATGCTGTCCTGGACACAGCACGAAAAGCAACCAGAAATATTTTACTAACAGAATGCTGTCCTGGACACAGCACGAAAAGCAACCAGAAATATTTTACTAACAGAATGCTGTCTTGGACACAGCACGAAAAGCAACCAGAAATATTTTACTAACAGAATGCTGTCCTGGACACAGCATGAAAAGCAACCAGAAATATTTTACTAACAGAATGCTGTCTTGGACACAGCACGAAAAGCAACCAGAAATATTTTACTAACAGAATGCTGTCCTGGACACAGCACGAAAAGCAACCAGAAATATTTTACTAACAGAATGCTGTCCTGGACACAGCACGAAAAGCAACCAGAAATATTTTACTAACAGAATGCTATGTGCATTGCAATAACTGTTAATGTTAGTTACTTTAACTTTTTGTTCTGCAACATTAAAAAGCAAATTTAATAAAAACGAAATAACACGTTTTCTGTCTGTTTTGACTTAATAAAAAAACAATTTTTAAAAATTAAAATTTTACGAATTCATTACCAATTTAACAAAGTTATACTACAAACTCCTATTTCGAGACTGAATTTTTGTGTATTTCGTCAAATATCTCAACTACTCTAGTTACAGATATGAAATCTGTTTTATTCAATTTGTCAGGTACAAAACCATAAACAAACCATAAACGTAAAATAAAAAAAATACGTTTTTAGAATTTTCAGTTTGGTTTAATTTCACTTTTCCTCCTGTAAACAGGGCGAAATAATTTATTTATTTATTTTCTGTGCTATTTAGTATTAATGTTACTTCAAATAACAATTTGGACCCTTACTATGGGAACAATTACTTGAACTAATCAAGTAAAGTGTAAATATCTACAAACGATTGTATCCTAGACATACACGATGCACTGTCGCCCAGTCCTATACAGCTCGTGTTAGTTTGGGCTGTGCACATTTTGTGACGAAATTAAACACATTCGTTCTATTTTAAATGTTAGTTATGCAACTTAACACTTGTTGCACTTGGCGCAGCTGTTTATGTTTTATATATTTCCTTATTTACATATGCAATACCATCATATAATAAACCACAGACAAGCTGCACTATTGATAAATGTAGCACATCGATATATGCATCCACATAATGTGAACTACAGGTTACAAGTGTGGTAACGTCACAATAATTTATTTTCTTACACAGTTTTATAAAAAAATTTCATTTCACCAACAAAATCGGCGATAAAATTTGCATAAATTTTTAAATTCGGTTGTAAGAGTAATCGCTGATTACAATGCAAAAATCAGACTAGTTTAAAAGTGTAAGATAAAATTTACGATTTAGTATGACCGCTATTTTGAAACGGTTAAACGGAAAATTTTTCCGAGCTATTACAAAAACAAAAACTGCCAACACTGAACAGACACATTATTGCGTTCCAATTGGATGTGATCTTTAAAGCTGGAAGTGTTACCCAGTTTGACCGGTTTTCGTATAATATCAATAGGGATACGAAATTAACCACTACGACAAAAGAAAAGACTACGTCATGTCAACGATGAGGCTTTACAGCTGCTGGACACGGAGGCAGACAAGAGTCTGAGAAGGTGAAAACCGCACAACGTGGCTTAATTTTTAACGTCTCATTTAGAACAAAGCTTGTGATGTCAGTTTGTTCTGTCATGGGTATTACTTGTTTATGGTATTGCTTAGGATTGTAATAATCTGGGAAAAGCGAAATTAAGTAATAAAAAAAACACGTTTTCTTCCTTGAGAAAACATTTGCCTGGAAGGTTTCATTTCTTCTCAAATAAAAATGGAACATTCCGGTGGTAACAAGTTCTACCTTCTGTTTCTAAAGGTAAATTGTGTTTACTGGACTACGTAGCTGGTTTCAGTGAGGCTGGATGAGTGGATGAATGCCTGATGGGCAATCAAAGATTGCACGGGATACAGTGACACTTTAGCTTGTAGGATGTCGTTATCTGCCGCAGGAACTTCATGATCCTCTAGAGCAGGGGTCTTCAAACTTTCCAGCCTTAGGGCCATACTGATTACTCCAGTAAGTTCCGAGGGCCAAAACCATATTATCATTGTTGCCGGTGGTAAAAAGTGAAATAGTCCACTGATGAAAAAAAAGTCCGAAAAAGTACGCAACGTTTAAAAAAGGCTGCAAATCGGACTAAAGTCCGCAAAACGGCAACACTGCATATTATTAATTTTCCTGTCATTATCTGTAATTTCTAGATTAGTCGTAGAGTACGAGCCATGAGGGTAACGTGACACGACATCTGGTGGACACAAGCGGAAATAGGTAGTACCTTCTATCGCTAACAGATGGCACTTATAGCACGTACAGAATAATCTCGTTGGTTCGAGAAAGTTCTGGTGTCTTTCACTCACTTCTAGATGGCAGTAATTGGAATATATAAGAAGGCTAGTGGCGCAACCACAAGTCAGTTCCTATGACACTGTTGTGAAATAAAATAGTGCGTACCTCCTTAAAACGTGTTTGTGCGTGTTTAAGTTTAAGACATCTTTGTAACAGTATTTTGATTTGAATTGTTGCTTTTGTGTGTGATTTAGTAGTATGGAAAAGAAGCGAAAAATTGAAAGTGAATGCAGAAAATTCAAAGATCAGTGGAACATTCAGTATTTCGTAATTGAGTCCAGTAAAGGCGCTATGTTTGATTTGCAATGAAAGCATAGCCGTTCTCAAAGAATATAACATTAAACGTCATTATGAAACAAAACATTTTCAAAATTACTCAAAATATACAGGAAGTTTGCGGACAGAAAAATTCGAAGCTATGAAGCGCGGATTGAAATCGCAGCAATCTTCATTTACAAAACTCAAAACTGAACAAGAGGCTGCAACTCGTGCCAGCTTTCGTGTGGCTCTTGAAATTACAAAACGTGGAAAACCATTCACCGATGGAGAAATGATCAAAGAATGCATAATTGCAGTAGCCGAAGAAATGTGCCCTGAAAAGGTAAATTTATTAAAAACTGTCAGTATGTCAGCAAACACTGTGGCTCGAAGGGTAGAAAACATCGCTGAAAATATATCCTCTCAACTGTTCGACAAAAATGGACATGTTGAGTGGTTTTCTTTGGCCTTGGATGAGTCAACGGATGTGTCAGATACTGCTCAGGTGTTGATTTATATTCGAGGAGTAGATAAAAGCTATGAAGTGCATGAAGAACTTCTTGATATGTATAGTATTCATGGCACAACTACTGGTACAGATATTTTTAAAGGAGTTGAAATGGCCTATAATCAAAAGAACCTTCGATGGAAAAACTTGAAATGTATTACAACTGATGGAGGCCAAAACATGAGTGGGAAAGATAAAGGAGTGGTCGCTCTTGTGTCAAAGGCTGTAAAAAATGACGGTGGTTCAAAACCATTAGTCTTACATTGTATCATTCATCAACAGTCTTTGTGCGGAAAATGTTTGGATATGTCTGAAGTTCTGAAACCAGTCATATCAACTGTTAATTTTATCAGATCTTTTGGGCTGAATCACCGACAATTCCGACAATTTATTGAAGAGATTGGAGAAAATGACTTACCTTATCATACTGCCGTACGTTGGCTTAGTTGTGGGGAAAGTCTTTCAGCGCTTTTTTGAACTTCGAGCAGTGATCGAAATTTTTTTGAATGAAAAGCATCGCCCTCTTACTGAATTACAAAACAACGCAACAACGCATGGCTGTGGAAGTTAGCATTCTATGTTGATTTGACAAAACATGTGAACGAACTGAATTTGAGATTGCAAGGAGAAAACCAGCATCTTCCTGATTTATACACTAATATCAAATCATTCCGGAAGATATTGATACTGTTTCAATCAAAACTACGAAGTAAATGTTTTTCACATTTTAAAACATGTGAAATATTCAGCCACACCACTGAAACTGAGTTTCCTATCGATTTTGCAATCGAAACTTTGAGTGCTTTGAAAATAAATTTTGATACTCGTTTCTCGGACTTTGATGCCATTGCGAATCAAATTAAGATTTTTCAGAATCCTTTTGATACTGGCATTGAAACCCTAGCCCCGGAACTTCAAATGGAAATGATTGATCTACAGTGCAGTGATATAATTAAGAACAAATATCAAAACTCATCTTTGTTGGAATTTTATAAGAGTCTTCCACTGACACAATTTGATAATTTGCATAAATTTGCTCGTGGGCTGTTTTCTGTTTTTGGTACTACTTATTTGTGTGAGAAGACCTTCTCCAAAATGAAGTACACAAAAAATGTTTACAGATCTAAATTAACTGATGAGCATCTTAAATCTCTTTTAATAATTGGTACAAGTAAAATTAGTCCACAACTACAAACTATTGTCAGTGGAAAATCTCAATTACATAAATCTCATTAGTATTTCATATGTCATTATGTTTTTTATAAGTTATGTTTTTATTTAAAATGTATAAAATGTTAGTTGGATTCATTTCAATAATTTGTTAGTTATTATATACTGAAGTTAAATTTTCTGCATATTATACATGTCTTTACTCATTACAATTCTGTGTTTCTTTATCCAACTTATCACAAAAACAATAACAATAAGCCTACAACAATGTTATGAGTAGTTAGCCCATGACCATATCAATGTAGATGTCATATTAATAATTATTCAACATAAAAAATAGAATACTTCAGTGAACTAAATTTAATTTGCTATAAAAAATATGTTCTCTAAAAGGAGTTTTCAAGTATGCTAGCTCTCCGCGGGCCGGACAAAATCTGTCCGCGGGCCGGATGTGGCCCTCGGGCCGTAGTTTGGAGACCCCTGCTCTAGAGGGAGTTTGTCACAAGAAAAAGACTAGTTTACAAGTATTCAGGTTAGGAAGAATCAACGAACGTGAATGAACGAATGAATTTATAGGGTTACTACTGTACTACAACCTTTGTAGATCTATTGTGTCCCCTTTCTGTATTCCTGAGATGCTCAGTTACAGAGACTTTATAAAGTCTAGAATTTGGAGATGATTCAAGGTGGGTAGTTCCTACACTTTTAACTGGTGGTATGCCTGTTTATAATTGAGTTTCCTGCAGATGCTTGTTCTGCTAATTCCTTTTGAAGTTTCTTTCTTTTGATTCTTATTACGGAGGTTCTGCTCCGTTTAACATTTTTTTTTTTTTTTGTACGTTGAGATCCCATTCATTCTATTTTACTCCTGGAACATCCATTAGTAGCTAAGGAAATGAAGTTAACCCATAAATAGAAGGTTTCTCGCCAGGTAATCCAGGGCTCCGTTTGATACACCATTAGGCCGGTGTCATTCACTCTATGAGCACGGGTCGTTTTACACTTTAGAGTTAACCAAGCTATGTAGAGTAGTGTTTTGAGTAGATGAGTGAGTGTAGTGTGAGCTAGAGGTACGGTGGGATCGCTAAACCCATCAGCTGCCTCCGCCGGAAATCAACGGACCCATTATCTTTTTGGTCAGAGCACTAGAGGAAGATCTTACTGACAAGACAAGAGCGCAAATCTAAAAGTAGCTGACGTCTTTGGTAAAGCGAACCATCCCATACTTGTTAAAGAAAACGTGTTATGTTACTGTTGGATTGAGAGACCAACCTAGAGACTGCAGTAATTATTAGCTAAAGGATACTAGATTTTGGTTTTTAGTTCTAGTCAGCTAACGGAGTTCTTCACGTAAAATTTTATCTTTTATCTCACATGTGTTTATACCAGAGGCGTACTGACTATGCAATATTAATATGTTGAAGCTACTTAAGAGTTATTAACAAATTGAACCTATTTATAATGTTTTCATACTAAATTAGTAAATAAAAACTGTCATCTACATTCATTCACAAATGTCGTGTACACGCGCGCACATACATACATACACACACACACACACACACACACACACACACACACACACACTTTATTCCCTTATGTTTACTTATTCAATTAAATTAAATTCGGGACAAAGTATTCTATTCTTAACTACCCATTTCCTGAAAAAAAATTTTCTAGGCTTAATCAATTGAATTAAACTAATAAAAAAAAAAATTGAAACTTTTCACAACAATACAACACGGTTACACTACTGTATATGCATTACAAGGTAACAACAATACAAGAAGGTACTTTTGTACGTTACTGAAGCAGCACACGGGATTAGCATAGATCGTTGCATTCCCCACCTACTTATCGCTCTATAACCATTGAATATAAACGTACTAGAATGACAACCCTTTAGAGAGATATGTGAGCACTCGTTGCTGGAGGCATCTTGCGGCAGAGTGTGTTCAACTTCAGTTATATAAACAATAGTGCTGTCTATTTTCTGAAACGTCTCCTCATGTCCTTTCAGCTTGCAGTGGCAAATACTCCAATGGGCTTTAACCTCTGATAACGAGCTTTTAAAATGCTGGTTGTACTTCTAGCACGTTTATATTGTATGTTGTAACAGTAGCATAGCATCAAAACACCCAAATTCTGTTTTTGTATAATATATTAATAATTTTTATTTATTTATTTAAATGGCCAAATTTTGTGAATACAATGAATACTACGAGGAATAAAACCACAAAAACGTTTAGACTGGATTTTTGTAGGTTGTGCGGCCCCTGGTTTAACACTTCTTTTCGCCGTTTCCGTTGTCAGAAAATGATACCCCTTGTTTAGGTCCTCCGACAAGACGTACGTTTTTCAGTCCATCCTACCTGCTTCAATTAGTGGTTAGCGTGTAAACAGCCTCATACAGACCAGGCTACGCGATACAATTAGCGCTCTCTGTCTCGGTTACCGGCGTTCTTTGTTTAATACGAGACTATGTGTTATAGCAGATCTACCGGAGGTGTTTGTTCAACATTTTAAAGTGCCTCTCGACTCGAAACGAAACGTGACAGCGCTCAAACTTTAATCACAAAGAACGAACATTATCCCCCCGTCTCTGCAACGCGACCTTGTGCTGCTCCACCGGAAACGCTCAACAGCTGGTCTCGCAAAGTAGGCCATCCTACCATTCCCGTGCGAATATATTCGTAATGCTCATCTGCGGCCTTGCTTTATATCTACGCGTACGTATGATATTTAGAACAGTGATGCCAACTTAGACGAGATCGAACTAGATGATTGTGTAGGCCATATTGGAATCTATTCCCTACTTCTACTACTAATGTTAATTAACCTTACACATAACTCCGCTATTTGTTTAGGAAAAATGATTTGGTAATTCATTTTACATGTCTTGTATGTGGTAATATGGTCAGTTTTTTATATTTTGTAAATGTTTTTTGTTTTTAAAGATACAGAAGTACAAAACCAAAATTAAATACAAAATGTAAAACGTGAAATACCGTTCTACATTGAACACCTTTAAGAGATTTTTTCGTTTAAAATTCTTAAATAGGGTATGGCGGACACTAAACCGTTCTGCTGCATTTTATTAGCGATTTTCCTTTGAAAAGTGAACTATAGGGGTGCCATTTTGTGTGTTTGCGCGCGCGAGTGTGCGTGTGCACGTAAAATATACTGTAATATATATCAATATAAACATGTTCCTTGCATCGCGCCTCCCGCAAAATCCAACATTACAACCAGCCCAAAACAGGTTAGTAAAAAAAAGCTTTTCAAATTTCGCTTCAATCACGTAAGCGAGACAGCTGCGTGCAGCGATTACTGAATATTTTAGCACTGGCACAACTTTATGTTCCTCCAAGAAGCCGTGCCTATAGGATACCTGTTTGCTACCACCCGCTGGGGACTTGTACCGAAGGAAATTCTTCTAAAACCAAGCCGGACAACAGTATAAAGTAATACTTTTTACGACTGTTTTTATCTTTCAATTAGATCTCACACATTCGTCTTCCCCAACAAGAGGAAAGGGAACACCGTGTTTCCAATCTAAGTATATCCTGGCCAATCCAAGCTTTGAGTCAACCGCCGTTCGGTTGTTATTCTATTGGTAGTACTGAATTAGCGTTTAGATCATTTGGAACGGTGTCCGAATTGTGTTTTACAGTCTGTTGGTAGTACTGAAATAGCGTTTAGATCATTTGGAATGGTGTCCGAATTGTGTTTTACAGTCTGTTGGTAGTATTGAAGTAGCTTTTAGATCATTTGGAATGGTGTCCGAATTGTGTTTTACAGTCTGTTGGTAGTATTGAAGTAGCTTTTAGATCATTTGGAACGGTGTCCGAATTGTGTTTTACAGTCTGTTGGTAGTACTGAATTAGCGTTTAGATCATTTGGAATGGTGTCCGAATTGTGTTTTACAGTCTGTTGGTAGTACTGAATTAGCGTTTAGATCATTTGGAACGGTGTCCGAATTGTGTTTTACAGTCTGTTGGTAGTACTGAAATAGCGTTTAGATCATTTGGAATGGTGTCCGAATTGTGTTTTACAGTCTGTTGGTAGTACTGAATTAGCGTTTAGATCATTTGGAATGGTGTCCGAATTGTGTTTTACAGTCTGTTGGTAGTACTGAATTAGCGTTTAGATCATTTGGAATTGGTGTTACAGAATTGTGTTTTTTACAGTCTGTTGGTAGTACTGAATTAGCGTTTAGATCATTTGGAATGGTGTCCGAATTGTGTTTTTTTACAGTCTGTTGGTAGTACTGAAATAGCGTTTTTAGATCATTTGGAATGGTGTCCGAATTGTGTTTTACAGTCTGTTGGTAGTACTGAATTAGCGTTTAGATCATTTGGAATGGTGTCCGAATTGTGTTTTACAGTCTGTTGGTAGTACTGAATTAACGGTGTCGTTTAGATCATTTGAATTAATGGTGTCCGAATTGTGTTTTACAGTCTGTTGGTAGTACTGAATTAGCGTTTAGATCATTTGGAATGGTGTCCGAATTGTGTTTTACAGTCTGTTGGTAGTACTGAATTAGCGTTTAGATCATTTGGAACGGTGTCCGAATTGTGTTTTACAGTCTGTTGGTAGTACTGAATTAGCGTTTAGATCATTTGGAACGGTGTCCGAATTGTGTTTTTAGATCATTTGGAACGGTGTCCGAATTGTGTTTTACAGTCTGTTGGTAGTACTGAAATAGCGTTTAGATCATTTGGAATGGTGTCCGAATTGTGTTTTACAGTCTGTTGGTAGTACTGAATTAGCGTTTAGATCATTTGGAATGGTGTCCGAATTGTGTTTTACAGTCTGTTGGTAGTATTGAAGTAGCTTTTGGATCATTTGGAACGGTGTCCGAATTGTGTTTTACAGTCTGTTGGTAGTATTGAAGTAGCTTTTGGATCATTTGGAATGGTGTCCGAATTGTGTTTTACAGTCTGTTGGTAGTATTGAAGTAGCTTTTGGATCATTTGGAACGGTGTCCGAATTGTGTTTTACAGTCTGTTGGTAGTACTGAAATAGCGTTTAGATCATTTGGAATGGTGTCCGAATTGTGTTTTACAGTCTGTTGGTAGTACTGAATTAGCGTTTAGATCATTTGGAATGGTGTCCGAATTGTGTTTTACAGTCTGTTGGTAGTACTGAATTAGCGTTTAGATCATTTGGAATGGTGTCCGAATTGTGTTTTACAGTCTGTTGGTAGTACTGAATTAGCGTTTAGATCATTTGGAATGGTGTCCGAATTGTGTTTTACAGTCTGTTGGTAGTACTGAATTTGGAACGCGTTTAGATCATTTGGAATGGTGTCCGAATTGTGTTTTACAGTCTGTTGGTAGTACTGAATTAGCGTTTAGATCATTTGGAATGGTGTCCGAATTGTGTTTTACAGTCTGTTGGTAGTACTGAAATAGCGTTTAGATCATTTGGAATGGTGTCCGAATTGTGTTTTACAGTCTGTTGGTAGTACTGAATTAGCGTTTAGATCATTTGGAACGGTGTCCGAATTGTGTTTTACAGTCTGTTGGTAGTATTGTTTAGCTTTTTGGAATGGATCATTTGGAACGGTGTCCGAATTGTGTTTTACAGTCTGTTGGTAGTATTGAAAGCTTTTAGATCATTTGGAACGGTGTCCGAATTGTGTTTTACAGACGAGAATCGATACTGTAAATACATCGATCAAACGAATCATGAATTTCGACGAATGTAAATCGATGCCGACTGGAAAGGGGGAAAAGAAAATACCACATCGATTAGCAACATAGCCTTCATTGTAAACCCCTAATATAAACTACCTGTTAGTAGTGATAAACTATTATTTTCTGGCTACTTTATTATTGCTACTTTAGAATACTTTAGAAACCGTTTTAAGCGATATTTAAACTGTTAACCAGAGGCTTGAGTATAATTATACAGAACTAAATTGATTATTTTCAAATTTTTTATGAAGTATAATATAACATCCATACAACACTATGAACATAATTTTACTAAATTTATGACAAATAGACAGTATGTTTAATTCTTATTGATACATTTGAATAAACAATTATTTTTGCTTTGTAATTTATTATCAATTAATTGTAGACCAATATTAAATTTTAATGTGAAAAGATAAATGATTAGATTATTATATTAATTAAAACATTTAAAGTGAACAATTATTATAACAAACAGTTCATTACTTTAAACAAACAACCTTTATCGTAAATTTTTAAATGCAAAACACAACATTAAATTGTCGTTTGTTTATTGACAAAGAGGTTATTTACAAAAGAACAACTAATTCATTTAAATGTAGTAATTTATTTGGTATTACTTGTTAAACTAATCACTAAATTACAAATAACACAGAAAATAACCTATACAAGTTACTGAACGTGAATTCTTATTTTGAAATCGTTAACCGTTAAAACAATATACATTCTCAAATTAAAAGTTACTTCGATTTTTTCATTTAAAGTTATCTCAACACTAGCGCCAGTAACACTTAGCGACAATACATTGTACTTCTAAACGGTTACTATAACGTTATTCAATCTTCATTTTAACATCGTCTTATTATTCTGTTGATCGTTTTTACAGGCTCTTGGAGGGAAAACATGGTACTACTAAACTGTTGTTAGCCCAGTAACAGTTATTTGTTACTTTTAATAACGGTTACTATAGCTATTTTTCAATAACCGTTATTAAATAACAGATTACATAATATCGTGCATTACTACTAGTTGTTCTTATAACTCTTTGCGTTATAAATTAGTATACATTCACAGATTAAAAGCTGACCCGTTACTTTGTTCTTTAATTTAAAGTTATTCACACACTAGCGCCAGCAACACTTAGCGACAAAACACTGAACTACTAAACGGTTACCTAAAACTTTATTGGGAATAAAACATTATTCATTTTAATGTTAGTCTCATACTTTTTTATAGTATGAGTATGCAGTAGTTATTGCAGTGAGCCTGGCGGAAAAGCACGGTACTACTAAACTGTTAGACGATATAACTTTATCCCAGTAACCGTTATTTCTTACTTTTGATGATAACAGTTATAGTTATTCTTCATGACCTGTGTATAGTAGAGATGGTAACGATATCACAGAACTGCTACTTTTTCACAGATAGTCAAATTTCACATATTTATCTAATAGTGAATGGTTGAGTTTAACTGTTACTAACTGTGACCTATGGCGTAATGGGTTCACAGTTTGGTCCTACTTATCTACACACTAACTGTGAACTGTGAAATTTCACAGTTCACACTTTTGTTAGTGTGGAATTACTGAGACGAGATAAATATTGATATTGCTAACTGCGCACGCACAGTTGTTTCCTGCCAGAATAGCTTGTTGTTGGTATTATTTATTTAGTATAGCAAATGTTTTTTACACAAGTAGTTTTATGTAGAAGAATAATTGTATAGAAGAATTGTGTATTTTGTTTAGATAAAATATCTGATTTTGTCTGTTTTTTTTCTGATTTATATTAGCCTATATGAAGAAGCAATACCTACATAACAGATAAGCCAAGACATTATTTCACAGCGCACAGTTATTCACAGTTTAATGTAACAGATATTGAAAAGTAACAGTATCAGTTTTCACAAATAGCAATATTTCACAGATAATATCATCTCTAGTGTATAGGGAGAACAACATTGTGATTGTGACTTAGCGGGGCGGAACTGTGCCGCGATCCTTGATATGTATTTTTTTAAAAGGCATAACGATCGCTGAAAAAGTCTCTTAGAGGTCTAGACTGGCAATTATTTCAAGGTAACGAGTCTAAGTTTTACCATAATGGCAACTCCAATCTCGTTTTTAAATGGAAATTCCTAAAACAAAGAAATGTCAAATTTCCTTGATGGAATAATTTTAAAGATTCTTTGATGAATATTTTATCCACTTCGATGAAACTTGTACATGTAATCTTGAAAAAGGTTTTCAAAATACGCCGTTAATAACCTCAAAATATTGCCTTTCCCTGACTTCGTTACTTTCGTTGTAGACTGTAGCTGAAAACGATTTCAATATTAACATTGACTTTTGAAGCTGAAAAGATACATTTACGCGTTTTATTAATAATATTAATACCTAGTTTTGTAATTAAAAAATGAATAAACATTAATTAAAACTGTAGTCTCAAAATTTTGTTAATTTGTCAGTAGAAACGCATAGGTCAAAGTCATAGGTATATCTAGTGTAAGGTTATCTAATATATTACTTTAAACCATTCGGTCTGGCTAAGGCCTTGTAGTATTTGAGTTGATACAAACTATTTTAAACATGTTTTTAACTAATAAATCGTCTCTTATGTTATCCACACTTTGACGCGGGAGAGGTAATGAGGCTTTGTTGATTATCTGTGTCAAAACTTCTTTCGTTTTAATAAATCTTTATTTATAATTTCTTTTTTATATATTTTTTGTGCTTTGCAGTTAAAATTGCAGTAATTAATAGTGAAATAAGCAAATCGCTAACATTATTTGTGTGGCACTGGAAAACATAACCTCAAAATATATCTTGTTAATAACCCAGCTGATTAAAGCAATATGACAAACGTATATGTTTTATTTCTTTGAAACAACTTTGACAAATATTTGAACAAGATATTTGGTCAAAGTTTCTTCAAATATTTAACAAATATTTGACGAATAACTTTGATAGTGTAATATGCCCCTAAAAAAGATTTACGATTGAGAAACACTTATCCAATATCAGTATAACTATCGTGTTTTACTTGCCCTAGACATTAGGCTGTATTCACACTGAAATCAATTATTGTGGCTTGCATAACAGGCCTACATATTCTCCACCAAATCTAACTAGCAAATGAGCTACAAGCTACATGTCTTGCCGAAACCTTTCAGAAACAAAAAAGTGAGCTAAAGGTAAGGAAGGGTCGTCATGGTAAGAACCGGGACCGGGGCCTTGCAATGGGTGCCTATTCTGACCTCTTTATCACTTTTTGTAAGGTCGTTAAAGTTATAAATATAGTAGATCCCAAATAATACCTATAGGCTGCATCGCCTGCCTAACAGTGACAGGTGAAAGTGCCTGGTAGACCACACACCTCACGCGTACAAACTCTGAAATCAAATTCTAAACAGCCAACTCATGTCTATCAAAGAGCGCCTTGTGTTTTAACAATGGAGTGGACAGACAGATAATAACGATTTATGCCCTTCGCCGCGGACCCACAGTTTTATAACGTGTGTAAAACAAATTAAATCACAGCTTTGTAAAATAAATATTTATTTCGCGTAAAATTATGCCTGTTTGACGAATGAACTTGTTTTGTCCTGTTTAGTTAGGTTGTACTTTATGCCAGAGATTGGTTTTATTAACAGTATATTGGAGCGCCATCATAGTGCGACCAGAGACCAAGGCACATGACTGAAATGAACATCGGCGTGTGAGTGTGTGTGTGTGTGTGCGCGCTCGCGCGCGTTTTATAGCAATAAAGCTTTTAGCAATGAATTTTGGCCCGATTATTCATTAAAACTTGCAAAATAATCGATTTTTGTAAAATGCTTGCACAAGTTTTTTAGGCCGAGCGGAGCGGCATGAAAATGAACGGTAACCGGAAGAGGAGTTCAGTCAGTTTAAAAAACGCTTTTTTACATTTTAAATCTAAATATTTAGGCCTACTGTAAAAGATTCAAGGAAACTACTGTTTAAAAATCGTAACCAAGGCAACAATAAATAATAAATTTGAAAGTGTAGTCAGCGTGGTGGAGGGAAACAGTGTCAGCTTAAAAACCGAATTTGGACAGATTCGAAGCTACGCGGAGCGCTGCCCAGCGACGCCGCTTGACTCCTCTCAGCACCGTTACGCTTTCAATGACCGCACTTACGTTAAAAACAATAGGTTAGGTTTTGAATGCGTAGTCCGTTTCGCTCAGCGCAACTCCGCTCCGCATTTGATCGTCATTAGACCATAACTAGCAAAATCCGAATAACCGTTTCAAAATGGCGGTCATTTTAAAAATGCATTAATTTTTTTACCTTACACTATTTTGAAAGTTTAAAACGGTAATTTATGGCGCTTTGAACGCTGATTAATGATAGCGCTGAAATTACATATATTAAAAAAGTGTAAGATATAAAGTTTTGTGATGTTATTTTTTGGAATTTAGCTTCCATCACGTCAAAGCGCGAGACACCTGCACCCTACTATTATTTATTACTATTGCTATTTACTATTTATAGTATTGCAAATAACTTAATTATAAAAAAGGTAGTAAATAGTCCATTACTCCCATCTTCAGTCAATGAATGTATTTGTGTTAAAGACGTGAATCCGTTTTGGAGATATTTCTTCCCACAGATAAGAATAAACTGTTGCCAAACTGTGCGAGCCTTCTGGCTGAAAATTTAAATTTAACTTGTCTTTTTCAACCCAACGTCTACAAACAGCCTTCGGGTTCGTGGAAGAACAGTGAAAGATGTTTCAGATAAAATCACCAACACTGGAACACCGGCCCAGGTATTTCCTTAGCGGTTCCAAGAAGCGCCGTCTCGTGCATTTCTCGCGAACTAGGCCTGCCTACATTCCTGATAATGACTCGGTACTCGTTACTCCTACAGCTACAGCTACAGCTACAGAGGCATTATTGCGAGACGCTTAATTAACAGAGGATCGCTTTTAATTTGACAGCTCCCAATTTTCTGTAATTACAGTCGAAAATGTAAAAAGGTTATCGGGCTAATTAACTGAAATTTGATAACAGGTTTGAAACAGGAAGTATATCTGCAAAGTCTACAAAAAAAATGCCAGTATCCTATTGCGTATGCCAGTTATATAATAGTTAAACATTTCTCTTTTCTTGGTATATTCCGGAATAACGGATTTCTCAGGAGGTTCTGAAGGAACGATTCCTAAAAGCTGCATTCCACTTTTTCTCAGTGATTTTACTGTTCTGAAAAAAGTCTGCTTAAAGCGATTTCTTTGTCTTTGTTTGATTTTCAATCACCTAACGTAACACAGCTCGCGAGAAAATGACACCCCTGTGAAGAGTAACAGTTATCATCGCGCGCAAATGGAGTATCTCTGTGAAGGGAAACAGTTACCACCGCGCGCAAATGGAGTATCCCAGTGAAGAGAAACAGTTACCACCGCGCGCAAATGGAGTATCCCTGTGAAGGGAAACAGTTACCACCGCGCTCAAATGAAGTATCCCTGTGAAGAAAACCAGTTACCACCGCACGCAAGTGGAGTATCCCTGTGAAGAGAAACAGTTACCACCGCTCGCAAATGGAGTGTCCCTGTGAAGAGAAACAGTTACCACTGTGCGCAAGTGGTATACTGCTTTCAGAATTTCTAACACCACCGGCGCGCAAGTAGACTAACCAAATATATCTTAAGGCTTTGATTAACAGACAACTTCAATTTTAAAATCAATAATTGGGTTAAATAATTATCTGGTATTGGCTTCAAATCGGTGAAGCTAGGTCGGATATTCAGGTTATCAGTAAAATAAGCCACGCATGTTCCCGCCGTGATCTACCACCACGCACTTACTAACATATAAACAACCAGCCTAAAAATCCCAGTACTTCTCTCCCGGCTTTCAAACAACCTATGCCTGCGAAACCTAGTTCATTCCCGTCAACCAATATACTACTCACTTCCGATTTGTTCGCAGTGCACGCGTATCTCGGGTCTATAATATGCTAGATTAATACATTTCTGCCCACGCATCATCTCGCATCTCCCGTATACAATAGCTTCATTCTGTTTTCATTTTTTTTTTTTTTTACTTAGGGCAAAAAGCACATTGAGGCTATTATCGCCTCCCTAAATTTAAGTGTGAGTGTAAAATGTAAAGTCGTAAGTGTAGTGTTGTAAGTGTAAGTGTGTGTTAGACTCGGGTACCACGAGGAACGTGTAAATCCTCTCAATAGGTGCAGCTAGTCTGCACCCTCTGCGGGAAGCTTCGTTATGATTGGTGCGTTTTTCTCTAGTTTTAACAATGGAATTATGATAAATGATGCTTGCCGCCATAATTTCGTGTATAAATACTGGTCGAAAATCGTTGTTCCGCAGAACATCGAGGAGGACCACCTACTATACGAGTAGAACACCTACATGCATGCAGCCTACCAATAAATACAAGACACTACAACTTGCTCAGGAGGAATTAGACCAACTCTGAACAAGAAACGAATTTCTTTCACCATTCCGAAGCGGAAAAGTGCCTCGCCAGCCCGCGGCCGACCTGGTAAACACCCGGAATTCTATTTCTCCTAGAATACAACATTCGTATAGAATAAAGAATTAAAAACTTTCAAACTACTATACAAACTTGTAACCGTTGTGTAACGCGCATGCGCCGTTTAATAGCACTACAACAGTTGTAACAACATAACAACGTCGCCAACCAGCGGAAGTACAGTCAGCGACACATCTGATCGTCGCTTCCTGTCGACTGTCGATAGTTTAGGTGAAAAGTGTTTTGAATTTCGGTGGTAACGTTTGTTTTATAGATTTATTACGATATAACACGTAGCCCGCGCATATACAGGAAGTGTAGATTGGTGTAAATATGTCGGAACAACACAAATCACGCACACACGTTAACAAGTAATTATCAACTGTTAAAGTGACTGTTGTCACCTGATCCGTAGAAATCCTTTTGTGTTTCATTCATGTTGAAATAGTGATAGTCAAATTTTTAAATAGTCAAAATTTGATTGCATCTTCGTATTACCGATAAAATCTGCGTTTTATCTGAATTTTGAAAGTATAAAAATGCTAATTTGTTCAGATTTTGAAACAAATTAGATCTTAAGATTTAAAATGACCGCTATTTTGAAACGGTTGAAAAGATTTGCAAGCTAATGATATTGTCCAAGCTACTACAAAAACCGATTTTTGTGCCATGTTTTAATAAAATCGAACCAAAGTTGCGATCACTAGAATGCTAGATTAGATTATTTGTATTATTTTTTTCAGGTTGTAGTATTTGTGGTCCTAGCACTGCATAGAAAAGACCAATTGGCAACTAATCCTCTGGGTTTTAGCAGTCCACTGACTAGCTCCTCAGGGTCCTGGAAGCTTCTTGCAGTAGCACTCTTTTCTTCTAAGTTTGGGCCCCCGACAAACGTTTGTCTGATTTGAGACAGGTCGTCGTTTTACTGACTTGAGATGTTTAACCACATCTTACACTTTTTCCACTGCAGATTGTATAGATCCGGCTAGCGTCCGTACAGTCACTGCTTGTGGGTTCCAAGGAGATATTTTTCTTCCTTTTCCATGCTATTTTCACACCCCAGGTCAACTTTTGCCAGTTCCCCAGGGTTTTCTGGGCTTTGAAGTTTTGTTTATAGCCATCAGAACCCACAAGTAGCTAGGGAAGTAACATGCCCACCCATACAGAGCCCAGCAGGCTAGATTAAACCTGAAGGTCGCCAGAGCCCGCATACTTAAGCATCCCTTTTGGCCACGCAGCCTTTGGCTTACGCTGGTCCTTTTTGGCGAGGTATAATCCAAGAGCAGATAGATATTTTTATAAAACTTGTAACGAGTCCACAAAAAAATTATCTAGTGGTTGGACAGTCGCTCATTTCAAGGTTACGGGTCTGGATCTTAACGTAATGGCAACTCATATTAATTGCGTAACTTCCAATGGAACTTGTTTATAAATAAAGGTCTGTTAATTTTAATATAAATTTCATTTTCTCCCCGCTGTTATTGTTAGCGCTGAAACTATTAAATTACTGCACACCAAAACAGAAAAGTAAAACAATAGCTTCTTAAATTCAAAAAAATATTTTAAAAAAATGGTTTTTAAACGTATTAAATTAAATATAGGAGACATACACACGTATTTAACAGCGTCGTTTCACGCTAAATTTTTACGAAAATAAAAATACACACACACACACACACACACACACACACACACACACACACACACACACACACACACACACACATACACACACAATAATAGTAATAATTGTAAAGCGTTTAATTTTGTTCTACCAAACAGGAATACCAACTTCTACATTCCTCTATTTTAAAAATAAGAATCTATTGTAACAACCGCTATATTTGGATAAGTACACTTGAATGTTATGTATTTTCCTAAAACTATTGACCCCAGCTCACCTTCAGAACCCATCCCAGTTAACCCTTCTCGGAAAGGAAAATATTCAGTCAGGATTAGCCTACACCGACAGCGCATGCGCTCTGACAAGAAACCGCCCTACTCCATCCATAGTCGGAAAAACCTTATAAAATGCATGAAATTAATTTTATCAACCGGTTGCACTTCTACCCACACAGCCAATAAATTTTATCAGAACAGGAAAATAAGGTCCTAAATTTAAAAATGGCGGTTTAAAACAGCTCTCAAGCACCGGACGTTCCGTATGTTCTTATCTGAGCACATTTCCCATTAGCTTTATGTCTGCAATTCTGTTAAGTTGTGTACAACAAACACTTCGATGCCAAACAAACATTTACCGATACCAATGGTCATACATCTCATCACTCTCTGTATCATTAGCAGTTCTTTGACTAGTACTTACAAAAGTAGCATAAGTTGAACAAAGTACCTACTTTTGATTTGTTAGTTACACTCGGACCGTTGACGGAAATATACTCTTAACTGGCGGATAACTACTGAGGGTCCAGTGGCAATGTACAGGTATGTGGCAGGTACAGTGAGCTGTATGGTACAGGCACAGTGAGCTAGTGGACTTCTAGTGCTGCAGTAAGCATGCGGGCTTTCACTAAGTGATTTACTAGGCCTCAGGAACATTGTGAGCTACTGGACATGTAATAAAATATCGATCTACTGGACTTCCAGTAGGTTAAAGAGTTACTTAACCTTCAGTGAAATATTGATGGACGTGCAAAAAGGTAGCGATCTACTAGACCTACCATTGATATACCTACACCCCAGCAATGTAGTGAGCTGCAGAACGTCTAGTAAAGTAGTGAGCTACTAGACTTCCAATAAGATAGTGAGCTACTGGCGCTCCAGTAAAATAGTGAGCTACTGAACCTCCTGTAAAATAGTAAGATATTAGACCTCCAGTTAGACAGTAAGCTAGTACATTCAGTACATATTAAGCTACTTGGCCTTTAGTAAGATAGTGATTTACTGGACCACCAGTAAAATAGTAAGCTATTAGACCTCCAGTTAGACAGTGAGCTACTGAATATTCAATAATATATTAAGCTACTGGGTTTCTAGTAACATAGTGAGTTACTGGACCTCTAGTAAAATAATAAACTGTTGGACCTCCAGTTAGACAGTGAACTACTGGTCACCCAGTAATACATTAAGCCACTAGGCCCCTAGTATTATAGTGAGCTACTGGCCCTTCAGTAAAATAGTAAGCAATTGGATCTCCAATTAGACAGTGAGCTACTGAATATTCAGTAATATATTAAGCTACTGGGCCTCTAGTAAGATAGTGAGCTACTGGACCACCAGTAAAATAGTAAGCAATTGGACCTCCAGTTGGGAAGTAATTATTGGACCTTCATTTAGACACTGAGCTATTGGACTTCTAGTAAGACAGTAAGCTACCAAACATCCAGTAAGATAGTAGCTACTGGAATTCAGTAATTATGCGTTTACATTGGGATACGTGTATGAAGATTAGTATGAGATAAAGGTCAAATAAATAAATCACAATAGGTAAAATTTCTATGAGCACAAACATTTCTTCACAAAATTATCTTATGGGCATAAAATTCCACACACTTTCACTTATATATTCATACATGTATCTTATACAAATCCCTCAATCATCCAGAAAGGCAGATTTACTGGATCTCCATTAGGACAGTGAGAGAGTGGACTTCTAGCTTAGAGTTGTAAACAGCAAGTATTTTATAATACCAATCATATCAGTGATGAGTACTTTCACTGAATATAAATGGACTAGAAGTACAGCTATCATTGTAAAAATTAGCCTCGATATCAGAGGTTAAAGTCCAAGTAATTGCACTATTTGCCGCTAAGAACGCTGTAAGGACAGGGGTAGAGAAGTTTGAGAAAATAGACAATTTATCTACTTAACTGTAGTTGAACACTGCCGCAAGATGCCACTAGCAACGAGCGCTCACAAAGATCTCATAAGGATTATCATTCTACAGTACGTTTATACTAAATGGTACTGAGTAGTGCACCAAAAACGAGCTTTGATTGCAATGCTGTATTTCTTGATAAAGTTACCAAAATACTTTCTATAATTCTTTGCGAAGAATGTAAACAAACATCTCAACTTTTTTAGATTTTTTCGAATTTTTTAATGTCATTTTTCTTCTAAAAATCTTTGCATTCTTTAAGGATAACCAAAAAATGGATATTAACTTATCGGTTTAAACTCACAAGGTTCAATTAAACTAGAACACGGCTTAATAATGCCGATGAAAGAAAAATTGTTACCAACTATAACAGTAGGTAACGCCCGTCACGTTAGGTTAGGTTAAGTTAGGTTATCAGATACGATTTGTTTATGTCGAAAACAAATTAACATACAAGGGTTTGCTTGAAACAGAAATTTCGTTTCTGTAAACCTGCTATCAGGTTAGGTTAAGTTAGATTAGGTTATCAGATACGATTTGTTTATGTCGAAAACAAATTAATATACAAGGGTTTGTTTGAAACAGAGATTTCGTTTCTGTAAACCCGCTATCAGGTTAGGTTAAGTTAGGTTATCAGATACGATTTGTTTATGTCGAAAACAAATTAACATACAAGGGTTTGCTTGAAACAGAGATTTCGTTTCTGTAAACCCGCTATCAGGTTAGGTTAAGTTAGATTAGGTTATCAGATACGATTTGTTTATGTCGAAAACAAATTAACATACAAGGGTTTGCTTGAAACAGAGATTTCGTTTCTGTAAACCCGCTATCAGGTTAGGTTAAGTTAGGTTATCAGATACGATTTGTTTATGTCGAAAACAAATTAACATACAAGGGTTTGCTTGAAACAGAGATTTCGTTTCTGTAAACACGCTATCAGGTTAGGTTAAGTTAGATTAGGTTATCAGATACGATTTGTTTATGTCGAAAACAAATTAACATACAAGGGTTTGCTTGAAACAGAGATTTCGTTTCTGTAAACCCGCTATCAGGTTAGGTTAAGTTAGATTAGGTTATCAGATACGATTTGTTTATGTCGAAAAGAAATTAATATACAAGGGGTTGCTTGAAACAGAGATTTCGTTTCTATAAACCCGCTGTCAGGTTAGGTTAGATTAAGTTAGGTTAGGTTAGCAGATACGATTTTTGTACGTCGAAAGCAAAATAGCACACAATGGTTGGCCTGAAACACTGATTTCGTTTCAGTAGACCCGTTATCAGGACAAGAACTTTGTAGAGTAGATAATCGTATGCGAAACAGTGCCTTTCCAAATGTCAACGAGTTTGCGTAACTGGCCAGCGTGTGTTGGCCACTTGCAGATGTGATTAACTGTTGCCGATAGCCTGCGATAATTTATTGTCGAATTTCTGGATGTGGCCCGTTTTCCCGTATACAAATGCTTTATAAACGACACCGAATTGGTAAATCACTTCTGACAATGGGAAAAAATTATATTTTTAAAATTGGCTTGTCTAATTTTACTAGACAGTGCACAAATTTAGAAAACCGTTACTGTTTTTATTATTTTTTATGTGTATGAAGTACAATACACACTCTGTATATTGTTCTTAAACACGAATGAGAACAAAAGTAGGGTCTATGAATAAAAAGTAATAGTGCAAAAATATTAGAAAAACTTAATCACATTTCAACACTACTGAACTGAAATGTCCGTACCGTTGGTTTATTTAATTTAAATCGTACCGTTTTTATCGGATGAATTTCCGTTCAAAAATGACCTACTGGAGCGTCAATCATGGTAAGATCCAAACCCGGGACCTTATACACATTAATCTAGTGTGATTTAATTCAAACTTAGCACGAAAATCGACTGTTATAACAGCTTAGACAAATTCGTTTACCAGCAAAATTCGTTCAACAGTTTCAAAACGGCGGCCTATTTCAAATCGTTAAGAATTTGTAAATTTTGTGTATTAATACTGATTTTTGTCGTCGTAATCAGCGTTAAAAAACCTGCATTGAATTTTCAAAATCTTTTGAAATTAAGAAATTTATTTTGACGGTGGTCATATTTCATTTTTGTATTTATAATGAAATTTGAAAGTTTTAAAATTTGCTAGTATACGCGGATTTTCGTGGTTTTTATGATTGTGAGGAAAAATTTACTTTTGGAAATTCGCTTCTATTACGTCGGCGAGATAGCTGCGTGAACGAAATCCGATAAGTCGATACGCACGATTTCCATACTTAATGGGCTGCGACGAAAAAAATAAAATGAATGTTTTATAACCGAACGCGTCATGTCTAATCAGCACACGGTATTCGACTAACGTTAACCCGTCCAGTGAGCGTGGGCAGTTCTTTGCGGAACATTTTGGTTTTTTTTTGTTGCGGTGGTACCCCCGAAACCCGTTATAAGCATGCTAATGCTAATGGCCAACCTGTTTAAAGGCACTTCGTCATTTCTGGTATGTGGTTTCGGTCTCGGGCCTTCGGGACAGTCAAGGAGCTCAGGACAAAGAACAGCGGCCAGCGGCCAGCGGCCAGTCGGAACTCTACCGTGCGCGACCCAATCACGTACAAACTCGTCTACTATTGTTATATCGCTGAGTTTCAAGCAAAAGATAGTTACTGTTCGAGAGAAGTGATAGTGCACGCAGCTGCCTCGCTGACGTGATAGAAGCGAAGTTACAATATTACAATAGTTTTTTTTATCTTAGACTATTTGAAAATCTGATTTCAACATCATAATCATCGCACCCTGCATGAATAAACATTTCAAGCTTTTAAAATTTATAATTGAAAACACAAAATGAACCCTGACCGCAGTCACGTTCATTTAAGAATTTTCAGTGTTACTTAAAATGTCAATTTATCTAGATTTTAACGCTCACTACACAGTGAATTTTTATTAAAAAAGTGTCTGATAAAAAAGTTGATTTTTCAGCGGTTTGGAATGCTGCCATTTTGAAATTCTTAAACTGGTTTTCGCTGAGTAACGAACTTCTTCAACCTACTGCGTTAATGCGAATAAAATTTGGCCAAAATTACAAACGCCAGAGTGTTAACACATTCTAAATACTAAACTCACAATAAACGATTATGAAGTTTTCATTCGTAATTAAGTTTCAATTCGTAATTTAAATTATTTCATAATAAAAAATTCTGAATTTATAATTGTAATCACTGTACTTCGTAATGAGCTATTAGGAATTCATAGTTAGATTACTTCAAAATCGACTATAGGGAATTCGTAATAGTAATTACTGTACTTTAATTAGGTATTAGGAATTCATAGTTAGATTACTTCAAAATCGACTATAGGGAATTCGTAATAGTAATTACTGTACTTCAATTAGGTATTAGGAATTCATAGTTAGATTACTTCAAAATCGACTATAGGGAATTCGTAATAGTAATTACTGTACTTTAATTAGGTATTAGGAATTCATAGTTAGATTACTTCAAAATCGACTATAGGGAATTCGTAATAGTAATTACTGTACTTCATAATTAGCTATTAGAAATCCATAATTAAAATTATTTCACAATAGACTATTAGGAATTCATAATGAACTATTAAGAGACAATAATGTCCATAATTTTAATTACTGTACTTCATAATGGACTACTTTGAATTCGTAATTGTAATTACTGCACTTCATAATGGGCAACTATGTTAATTCTAAATTGTTATTACTTCATAAGCAATGACTGTAAATTCGTATCTGTAATTACAGTACTTCTATTTTTATAGTAATTACTTCTTTTTGTAATGAATAATTGGGAATTCATAATTGTAACCACTGTACTTCATAATTTATTATTAGGAATCCATAATTACAATTATTTCACAATGGAAGATTGGGAATTCATATTTTTTTAATTATCCTATAATTAAAGTTACAATACCAATAACAGATGAGTATCGGAGGGGAAGGACATAACGACAAGGGAGCCAGAATTAAGGACGAAACTTTTCAAATACATTTCTTGCGACATCTAGTGCAGTTTAATAATTATCTGTATAATTATCTTATACAATACAGAAAAACTTCACTTTTAATACTGTAAACACGCAACGGTGTGGAGAAAACTCAGCTGGTACTTCTTTTGTAACCAAAAATTGTAAAAATTCAATTTCAATTCGGCCTAATTGTTTTTTTTAATATAATTTCCTTTTTTAACAGCGTCTGCAGACCTTGGCGGAACACGCAAGCGTAGTTTCAATTAACTCCACAAGATGGCACATATTTATTTAGAACTCAATAAAAGTGAATCCATTTAAGTATAAAACTGTTTGACTTAATGATAGTGATTATGCGCACGCATGTAACCGATATGTCACGCAATGTAAGCACTCACGCATGCGCCGTGTGGACGTGAAGCCGGAATCCTACGCTTCTACGGCGAAAAGTGAAAACTGGTTTATAGATTACAATGGAGTAGCCTACACGTAAATATTGGGACCAGCTATTACTTTGCACATTAAGTTAAATTATTTCAAAGAGACCTAAATGGATACTTTAGCACCCGAGCAGAACATATGGGTTGTTATCCCATACATACATTTGGCGTCTGAACACACACACACACAACACACAAACAAGACAGACAGACTGACACACACACACACACACAAACACAAACAAGACAGACTGACACACACACACACAAACACACATACACACACACACACACACACACACACACACACACACACACACACACACACACACACACACACACACACACACACAACACAAGACAGACAGACATACACACACACACACACACGCACACACACACACACACACACATACATATATACACACACACACTCACAAACACACATGCATACATACACACACAAACACACATACATAAAAACACACACACACACACACACACAAAGACACATGCATACATACACACACAAACACACACACACACACACACACACACACACAACAAGACAGACTGATACACACACGCGCGGGCGCACGCACGCACACACACACACACACACACAAAACACAGACAGAAAGACAGACACAGACACACACACACACACACACACAAACGAATGATAATAATAGTATGAATGCATCATCAATTAACAATTTATATGGTTTGTAAGTGTAAGATAAACATTCTATGAGTTATTAAGTATGGATTTGGTTTGGTCTCAACTATAATTTTGAAAAGTTTGAACTGATTTTGCTGGTTCATGCATTGAATATAAGCGTAGTCCTTACTGAAAGTAAGGTGATCATTTTAAAAAGCGTGCTTGATAGCAGAGGCTAAGATCCAGTAATTGCGTTATCTGCCGCTAGGAACGCTGCAAGCTGTAATTACAGGCGACAGAGATATTTGAGAAAATATACTGTACTTTTTAACTGTAGTTGAACACTTTGCCGCAAGATGCCACCAGTAGCGCTCACATATCTCTCATACTGGTTATCGTTCTAGTAAGTATGCATTTAATGGTTCAGGCTTAGTAAAGCTTGTCTAACCTATTACTGAAATCGACTTTTATGCCAAATTGAATCAAAACTGAGAACGCTTAAGTATTCATACTTAAAATGTTTAACGACCCTTCAAAATGCTTTCCAGAGGCGCTGATATCAAGGACCCCCTCAGGGCCTCCCCATAACTAATCTCCCAACGGAAATTCGCTAGAAACTAACTGCGTATTGGAATAGCTGGAACGTTTACTAGAGACAGAACAGTTTTGAACCATTGTTATAAAATATGAATCGCAGACAAGAATAGACAGAGAGAGTGAATGAGTAAGTGAGAAAGAGAGAGAGAGAGAGAGAGAGAGAGAGAGAGAGAGAGAGAGAGAGAGAGAGAGAGAGAGAGAGAGAGAGAGAGGAACGAAACGCATCTGAGAGTCAGTCGACTCCCACCCAGAGAGAAAGCATCGTTAACTCGGGGAACAGGGGTGTAATGGTATAATGGCCTATTCTAACAACTCGCTAACTGATTTCAACCCGGCGAATTCAACGCGCCCCAATCCTTTATCTAAAATTAAACTTTTGTGCAATTGGATCTTGCCAGAATATTGTTCGGAATATTTTTCAATCCTGTTTTTAATTTTCAAAATGTTTTTAGTTTTAAAAATGTAATAAAGTGTTTGTAAAAAATATTTCGGAATTATGAACTCAATGAAGAAAAAACTACAAGTTTTTTTTTGTAGAAATGAAAGTTTATTTATAATTAATCTTTATGGTCGATACAATAAACAAGACGAGTCTAAAAACAAACACTCAACTGAGTGCACCAAATTTGAAACAACCTAAAGAAAATTACGGTCAGCGAGTAAATCGAAACCCGACGGCTACCCTGACTAACAACATAACCTAAGCGGCACACATAATTTCAACCACCATAATCAGCATTAAAAGCTGCATATACTAGCGTTTCAAACTTCACATTGACTATAAGAAAATGAACTATAACCGCCGTCAAATTAAATTACTCAATTCCAACGGGTTTTGAAAATTGAAAACGCTATTTTACACAGTTATTAACGCCTATCACGATGGTGAGATTGATTGAATTTGATTTGCATTAATGTCCTAACGCCATCAGGTCCTCACTTCCACTTATCACCCCACAAAATAAATAAAATAAAATGTATTTCAGATAATTTTTTCAAAGATTATCTGAAAAGATAATGTAAGGCGAAAATCGGACTAATTTTTAAAGGTTTGAAATGGCCGCCATTTTGAAACCGTTGAACGAATTTTACTGGTTAAAGAGCTTGTCCAACTACTACCAAAATCATTTTTTCTGCCTAATTTGTATCTAATTGGACTACAATTGCGAACGGAGCGTGGAAACACACACACACACACACACACACACACACACACACACACACACACACCACACACACACGCACTTATTTATTACAGTTTCTATAATGTCATCATACCTTCTTGCTTCTGTAACTGGAAACACTTATGTGTAACAATTGGTTAGTAAAAACATTGGAGATGTCAGGAGGAGGAAGAGTATGGGGACGACAAAGGTAAGCTAATAACGTAACAGAATTACAGCATCTCCCAGTTCCTGGACCACTCACAGAGATTGGCGCGCCTCCCTCTATGGTAACAAATAGACCTCCTACGTTACACTTCTCTGTACCCTGTTCCGCTTTCTAAGACTTAAAGATTCCACGAAACAATACTCACGTTGGATCCTTGTTTAGTTAGAAAATTTTTGCTTGAGCAGTCATCATGGTAAGAGCCAGACCCGGATCCTAGAAACTTTTTGAGGAATCGTTAACATTTTTTATACCGACTAAGAGTTCGAAATTTTGGTCCGATTTAATTCAAATTTGTCACAAAAATCAATTTCTAGTATTGCAGCTTAGACACGTTCGTTACTGGGTAAAATCCGTTCAACCATTTCAAAATGGCGGCTATTATAATTATTAAAAAACTCGCAATTTTTGAAGTGACTACTTCTTATCGCGGAATATGGGTCTACGTTTTGCACGGGGGGAAAATCCAGTTTGCCGTCACGGAACGCTTTAACACGTCCATACACGCGCTCTAGTGAACATTATTACTCCAAACATTATTATAACACATTATTACTTTCTTTTGTTTAGTGATTAATAAAATATATTTTTGAAGTAAAAGTTATATGGTTGCGGATGACAAAACATGGGTATAAACATTTACTTTCGCGTCACGCTTGAATCCGTAACGCATACCTCACAGCATATATTGTTCTTGTATATATCTAGACTGGAAGTGACTATTTCTAAACAGTTAATTTCGCACAATGGTGTCAATATCGTTTCAATCGAGGTTATGTTTATTGTTTTTGTTAATTTTAAAAATGTGTATTTTCTAAATTTGTGTATTTAAATCATTTAATGTATATGACCTATTTGTGAATACCAGAACCACAAATATTATATTTATTATTATACTTAGACAGTTTAACTGTCATGTATAACTGTCAAAAGTAGGGTTATAAACTGATTAATTATTAAAGTCCCTGATATAGTTTAGATATTAAAATTCTTAATCTGTGAGAGTTTCAGTTAATTTTTAAGTTATGTACCTACACACACGCGAAAATTAATACGAAAATAATTTTCAAGAGTTGCCCTTTCCTGCATGCATCTAAATTGTTATAAAAATAATTAAATCATAATAGTGAAAAAGTATACAGTCAGGCATGGCAAAAGTAGTAGTCACTTCTGTCGGCCAGTCCCGCACTGCCTAAGTCTTTATGTGTACATTTGTTTTATCTTACACATTTTTTAAAGAGCTGATGCCACTATCATAATCAGCGTTTAATGCTGCATACATTAGCATTTAAAATTTTCAAATAACATTGAAATATTGAAATTGATCTCTGACAGCCGTAATTCATTTTTGTATTTTCAAGGGAAATGCCGATTTATACAGGCCTTAACGCTGATTATTATGGTGAAACCAAATTTTAAAATAAGTGTAAGACTAAAATTTATCACAATCACCATTTTGAAATTACGTACGTTAACAGAAACGCATGTTTTATATAAAATAAACTGTAACATTTATTTAACAACCCGTTAAAAAAGTAATCTAGGTGTTAGAATCGGTAGACTTCGGGTCTGAGTCGTCCCTTGAATGCCGTTGCAATAGCTTATATTTTTTAAGACAATTTTCTATAACAATAGCCTTTGATAACAATATTTTAATTGTTTTATAGTTGGGAGAGCCACTGACGAATTAATGCA
This sequence comes from Callitettix versicolor, assembly GCA_022606455.1. NCBI lineage: Eukaryota > Metazoa > Arthropoda > Insecta > Hemiptera > Cercopidae > Callitettix > Callitettix versicolor. The sequence goes on from CM040187.1 coordinate 20,272,910, forward strand.
ACTTTGTGGGGGGTCGGTTGGTTGGATGATTCAGTGTAAAAGAGGGCCGCCTAGGGGATGACAATTTTTGAAGTAATACCTTCAAAAACTAGCACTATTAAGTTCTTTTTAGACTTAAGACTCATATAAAATAATGTAAAAATGTACTCCACTTAAAACAAAACAAAAATCACTTAATTTTCTTAGATTCTTAATTTTTAAAACTTTTTCAAAACTGGCTCCATTTACATAACTTCCTCCTCAATATACCTATCTATAATTTTGTATATATTGCTGCAGTTACTCCAGCTGATTTACCCTTACCGTTAACGCTGATCCCTCGTCCTCATTATCCTGAGCAAGTCCAGTTAAGCGTCACAACAGTTTCTCAACCAAGTTTTGACCAATTTTAGAGTCAAGAAAGACCTTTCTGTTGTTGCAGTTAACGCAGGAAGAGAAGAGAGAACCAACATAAAATATCTAATTGATTAACCCCGTTCTCACCCTCAGTACAAGCATTTTAAAGTGCACAAACGTACATGTGTACATACGGACAAAGTTGAGATCGGGATAATGTGATGAGTTTCGGAACCCTCAGATGTCTCTGTGGCTTTCTCAAAGCTGCGATACTTCCACTTTAAGGAAGTCAGGTTGGATCTTTTATACTTTTTATTTTATTTCTTTGTCTCGGGAGGAGCGGTCGCCCCTCCTTTTTAATCCGTCCTTGGAGAGAGTAATATTTCGAATGTTGGCGCCTAAGTATAGAATTTGATTTTTTAATTTTAAGGCGAAAAGCACATTGAGGCTATTATGGCCTCCCTAAATGTAAGTGTGAATGTAAAGTCGTAAGTGTAAGTGTATGTTAGACTCGGATACTGCGAGGGACGTCTAAATCCTTTCAATAGGTGCAGCTAGTCTGCACCTCCTGGGGGGGGGCCTAAGTATAGGTAAAATGTCTATCAATAAAATGGTACCTGGCCGCATGCCTTCTGGCCTATTTGTACCTGACAGTTTGTCCCGCACTTTATACAATAAAACCGTGCACCGTTTTAACTGTTACAAGAAAAGTACTTACTCTAAAAAGTCAAATCGTCCCAAAATGCACGGTTATAAAACCATCAGTCCAAGTCGCAGGGATCAATAGAACCATTAGTGGGCTACTCGAGGGGTCGCTGGTCGCACAAAGTCCGAAGTGTCAAGTAGAAATGTAACACAAGTTTCTTCTTGTATCCGAGTTTCACGCCACTTCACAGCACAAAGAGAAAAGGTTATAATTGGTATTTAAAGTTTTTCTGATTTTCACGGTGTTGTCATTGACGATTATGTTTGTCGGTTCTACATTTGTAAAGGCCGGTGGGGGGGGGGTGTCCGTCCTGAGAAGGTCTCCCCATTTGTTAGGTGGACGTTCTAGAACAGTCTATCATACTATTGCACACACATTGTGATGGTCTGAACTGTGCTGACTGGATACGAACTTATGGGTTGTCAGTAGCCTAAGTATAGGCTAATTTGTACAATATGAAGACACATAAGAACTTCTACAATAAGAACTTATGACAATATTGCCCAGCCTCGTATTTAACAAGGTAACTGTTTTTCTTCAAAATTGATTACTTTTAAGCGAGATATACTTTTCCACATTTAAATTCAGTTTTTCTATTTTGAAAGTATATTCAAAACTGAATAAGTTGTTTCAAAATCCTGAATTTAATAGTCGATAATTACTATCGTAAGTGTTCAATTCTTAGTTCCTGTTTTTCTTGATTTCTTTTAAACAAAAGATATTTTCGCATATTTAAATTCAGTTTTCTATTCTGAAAGTATATAAACAATACTTTTCAGTAATATAGGAGTAAGTTTATTCGAACTCCTAAATTTAATAGACGATAAATTACTTTCATAAGTATATCACAATTCTTAGTTCCTGTTTTTTTCCAAAATTGATTCTGTTTAAGCGAGGTATATTTTCCTACATTTAAATTCAGTTTTTCTATTCTGAAAGTATATTCACAAGACAAATTGATTCGAACTCCTCAGTTTTATAGGTGATAAATTACTTTTATAAGTATACGACAATTCTTAGCTCCTGGTTTTTCTTAAAAAACTAATTATTTTTAAGCAAGAAATATTTTTCTACAATTAAATTTAGTTTTTCTATTCTGAAAGTATATTCAAAAAATTCAGATTCAAAATTAGTGGCGTGGTCCACTAACTCTAAATTCTGTACTGGATTGTTCTTCAAGGTTCGAAACGATCATATTTTGAGTATTATAACAGCATACTGACATTATCGCAGGAATACTAGATTATATACTTCTTAAAGACTAAAACTTTGGAATCAAGTTTTACATATGGTCAACATTTTAACAAAATTAGATTGACCGATTTTGAAAAATCGATGATGTTGAAAAATCCCTTTACCCGAAAATGGATTTATGGACAAACGCGTGCCGCGGTGTTTTGGAATAACGCCCTTAGTAACTTAGACCTGTAAAGTATTGAACAAAAATAAATTTTCAAGGTAGGGAGTGTTTTCTATTTGCCTTCGCCCCTCGCCAGCCAGGACAATGGAAGCTGTCAGAGATCTCCACTCCCAGAACTTACAAATCATTACGTTTCGACGCTTAATTGTAAATCTGACATGATTCTTTGTCTACAAAACAGTTGTGTCTTTGGAGGGAACTTATTTATTTGCATTCCGATAGTCTCACCTCAACAGTATACAATTAATTTTAGAAAGTATTTTGAATTAATTTGAAGTAATTTTGGAGAAAAAACAGGAGCTAAGCAACAGTTTATTGAAAGTAATTAACAGTTTATTAAATTCAGGATTTCAAATCAACTTATCCTATTGTAAATAGAATTCCAGAATAGAAAACTTAATTTAATTGTAATAAAATATTTCTCGCTCAGTTTTGAAGAGAAACAGGAACTAAAAATTGTACACTTATTAAAGTAATTAACCATCTATTAAATCAGGATTTCAAACCAACTTATTCTGTAGTGAATATACTTTCAGAATAAAAAACAGACTTTAATTGCAGCAAAATATGTCTCGCTTAAACGGAATCAATCTGAAGAAAAACAGGAGCCAAGAATTGTCATATACTTAAAAAAAGTTATTAACCGTTTATGAAATTCGGGATTTCGAATCAACATATACTATTATAAGTAGACTTTCAGAATAGAAAACTGAATTTAATTGTAGCAAAATATCTCTCGTTTAAAAGAAGTCAGTTTTGAAGAGAAACAAACTAAGAATTGCCGTACACTTCGATAGTGCGATTACCTGTACACATATTATTAACTTAAATCGGAAAATGATCTATTGGTCGCCGTCATGTTAAGATCCAGACTCGGTATCTTGAAATGAGCACCGATCCTACTTCTAGATCACGTTTCGAGGTGTCTTCGCAAATTTAGTTAGATTTGATTTAAACTCAGCACTAACATTTTGGTATAAGTTGGACAAGCTCGTTAACCAGCAAAAATTGTTCAACAGTTTCAAAATGGCGGTCATTTCAAATTAATCTTTGAATATTAGTGTTACTCCTCATGTGTACTGAACTAATGATTTTAAACAAAAATTTGTGTCTATCTTTCAGTTTTTCCAGTTAACTTCGAAGTGGATACAGTACGGCGGACATCAAAACGACACACGACTTCAGTATCTTACCCACCGCAGGACCACTGCTCCCAAACCAGTTTGGGAAAAGTTTAGATGATAAAAATAAAAAATATATTATTAAATCATGAGATACGCTTGTACACGTATAATTTAGAAACCTAAACCCTGCCACGGTACGTGGGAGGTCAGGACGGAAACCAAAACTTCACGATTCCGTTATACAAAGTACTATATTGCAATAATATGAGGAAGAAAATTGTATTGTTAAAAACATTACACAAATTTTCTAACTTACAATATAAACAGAAAAATCTGGTTCAAAAGTTACAGACAAAAGTCAGAATTTCTCAAAACTGGTACATTAGATTTTGATCATAAATAACAACAATCTGAAACAGTTTAAGCTGCGGTAGTACATCGAACAAAAAAAATAAATCGCGGTAAGCAGTTGTCTTAGTAACGTGATGGAAGCGAATTTCCAAAAGTCATCTTTTTACCTTACCCTCTTTTTGAAACTCAAGTTCCACCATCATAAATAGCATTAAAAGCTGCATATTTAAATCTGAACTTTTAAACCGCAATAAAAATACAAAAATGGACCCTGACCGCGTGAAATAAAATTTCTTAAATTCAACGGGATTTTGAGAATTTAAAATGCAAACTTATACGCCGATTACGATAGTGAAATCACATTTCAAAAGTATTTAAGAAAAAGTGGTTATAAATTCTTAATCGTCTGCATTAGCCCAAATGTGCACAATAGTCGGACGTCAAAAAAAAAAAAAAAAAAATTCTTAAATCAAATTCCGTCATTTTGAAACTGTTACAAAGTTTTTTTGACCCCCTCAAAAAGTAATCAACAGATCAGACTCTGTGCTCATTTCGAAGTCATGAGTTTGGATCTTACTGTGATGGCAGCTAAAATAGCTCATTTTCCAATGAACTCGCTAGCAATAATAAACCCTGAAGTGTAAAATGAACTAGGAAATCAGATGTACTTTTCGCGTCACAATTACGGCTTACACTAAGTGTTTCAAGTGTCCCGCCAGTGAATGGATAAGGTCGGCGGCCAATGTTTCATCCCATTCTCGTAGCGCCATTCATTCTCAGGCTTGGAATGTTTATTCAAAAGGCCAAAAAAATGTTTTGTGTTTGACTCGGCGGGAGGTCTTGTAAGGGTAGTTCTTGGAAGGACTGACACAGATAACAAGATGAACAGGAAACTACCCTCTGCCACCCCTACCCCAGTTAAAGTCAACAAATTGCCTGCAACACTTCACAAACACAACCGTATAAACATCCGGAATTAGTATTTGAATTTGTAATTTTCCTTTTATAATTTTCTCATAGTTTTCATTGTATGAAGTAAGTTTATAAAGTTTGGTAAATGAAAAAACTCGATTTTGATATAATTATCAGGACCAACACGAGCGCGTTAGCTGAAGACTAAACCAATTGACCTATTTTGATGAAATTTGCTTTGTTGGTTTCGTTTGTCCATATCTCGTTATTAATTTTAAAAAAGTCCCATTTCGGGTGGGTGAATTAAAAATCCGGATGTTTAAAAATAACACCACGCAATTGACGTGACAGAAGCGAATACCCAAAACGTAACAGTATCACATCACGTTTAAACAACTGTTTTATCTTTAACTTTTTTTTTTTAAACCAACTTTTTTCACTACCATAATAGGCGTAATCTGCATAAAAATAAACGGTGGTCAGGGTTCATTTTCGTACTGTCAAGACATGCTAGACCTTTAAAATGAGATATGAAACATAACGAAGCGTTTCATCTCAATCGTTCAGCATTTTGTTTGTGTGTTTATTTGTTTTGATTTTGTTTTTTTCTGCTTACCGTCCATAGTTTATCAGTTAGGTCTAATCAGGACGAGGGATCAACGTTAATGGTAAGGGAAAAGCAACGGGAGTAACTGCGGCTAGAACTAAGAACCTTGAGGTGCGCGGTTCAGAGAAGCAGCAGACTGACCGGTGCTTTGTCACATCGACCACCGGAGTCCCCGTTTATTGTTATTAATTTTAGGCCGAACGCATCGACCGATTGTTTTGAAATTTAGTACGAAGGTACTTTGTGTAAAGCCCGAACGACGTGTGTGAAAAATATTTCTTCATTCACTTCCGTTTCAGGATGACGCCCTCTGATTTAACAATGAGGAATGCACGCTAATGTTTTGTAATTTGGTACGAAAGTACCTTGTATAAAGACCGAACGATGTATGCATAAAAGCTTTCTTCCCATTCACTACCGTTTCAAGATAGCAGCCTTTGGTTTAACGACGACGACTGTTATCGCTGGTTTGTTTACTTTAATACTGGCTGAATGGCATGACTTGTCATAATGTTGACCGTTTCCAGGAGGAAGAAAATAAAATTTTCAATAAAATTGGTCCAGTAACATTTTTCCTAAATATGTTTTCCGAGCGTGTCAGAGAGGTGGCCAAGCAATTTGGTTTAAGAATATACTACGAGATCTACTGTTCTTTAAACTACTAATATGCATAGTTAATTACCATTAGTCTTATAAGCAATATATTTAATATGTTTGACAGGGTCCACAGCCTCCTAAATCGTGAGTTTTTTTTAACTAAGTGTTGGCAGCCCTGCTCCTTAGCAACGTGTAAAACATTCGTTAAGGATTGTCGGTAAGTCACAATGGTATTTTATTTAATAACTTTAGCAGTCAGGTGTGAATGGAACCGGAATGAAATAAGATCTGTCACGAAAAAGACCGTAAAACAAACCGACTGGAGATAAGGAGGGAGGCGGCTTGGGGGACTAAATGAAATGAATAGGCTCATTCACCGGCGACGCCTCTGCTGCTACCTGCTATCTACTGCCAGCTACCTGCTAACCTATAACTTCCACTCTACTTCTTTGCATTATAAGTAATAATGTTACTAACAGTGACTTTACATTCACAGGTCTAACTGTGAATGCTACAACGAAATAACTGTGATTTTTATTAGCGAATTTCTATTTGAAAATGGACTGTGAATTCTTGATCTCTAGATGACTTTTGAAAGATCATTGTATGATTGTGTAGGCATGTACATTTTCATGTTCACAGTTTCGTCTGATAACAAACTTAGCATAAAAATGATTCAAACTTAGTATAAAAATATATTTTTATAATAGCTTAGATAAGTTTGTTACTCGAAAAAATCCGTTCGACAATTCAAAATGGCTACCATTTTAGGTTAAAAAGCGTTTGTGTTTATCTTATACTTATTTTGAAAATCTGATTTCATCACCGTTATCAGCGTTAAAATCTGCACAAATTAGCACATTAAGTTTTTAAATTCCATTGAAAATACGAAAATGAACTTTAATGGCTATCATAGACTTTATTTTCGTATATTCTTACGCAAATTTTCTCACAAGTTCAAAATTTCTCCAAAAGGTCTCGCTTTAAAAAAAAAAACATTAAATCGACCAATAGGATTTCTCAAACATGTTTATTTTTAATTACATGTTTAGAAAAAAAAACCCCGGTAATGTTTAGAAAAAAACCGGGGTTTCTCAAAACAACTGGTTTAGGAGCTTCGAAAAAATATCGACTTAATTTTTCAAAATTGGGTAGTTAAAATTTCCTCAAATTTTTGTAGAATATATGACTCAAGTCACTGTAGCAAGTTGAAAACAAACACTTCCGGAATAATCTTTCATATATTATTACGCTTACCATCGGTTTTCTACCAAAAATAGTACCTGCTTTGTTTACACATACGAGGTACCTGCAGGTTCGTCAGAACACCAGGAAACTCTCACGCCTCATACTTTCCCATTTTAAGGCTTTACAGTAAAATAAAACCGACTTAAAAGCGATAAAAAGTCTGTGAACGAAATTGCAGGGACAGTATAAACTGTCTCCGCGAGAGTGCAGCAAAATCCAGGAATAGGTGACAAAAATAATTGTGCGTGTACCAAAACAGATGATTGCTAAAAAAACATTGTTGAAAGCAATATTTAAATTATTATTGTATCCAAGACTTAAACAATTATTAATAGAATCAGTTTTTGAAAGTAAAATCTCTAACACAATCTAGGCCAGTTAATATGTAAATGTTAATAAATAAAAAACTCTGCTTTAGTAAACATTACAGCTGACATTCAATTACGCATAGCGGTTTCATAAAAAACACAAGACGTCCTTGTTTCCTTTTTGTTCGTGTAATAATTATTGATCGAATCACTTTGAAAGTAGAGACCGTAAGACAATCTAGGCCAGTTATAATGTGTAAATGTTATTAAATAAAAGACTCTATTTTTAGTAAACAGTAAATACTGTACCCTAATTTAGATATATAATGTAAAATCCGGTTATAGTAGGTTTAATTTGTAAATATTTCAATAAGGTACAATGTTAGAATTCAGTCATTAATTTTATAGGTTAGGCCTATAGTTTTAAATACGAATGTAGAACGAAATAAGGCGTATTGTGTTTAAAGAACACAAATATAATAAACGATATTGCTTCAAAATAATTAAGAACTTCTTGCTGTACATTGTTGTATATTATTTGTTTATTTTTCCCATTAACTGCTGAAGGTCGCACGGCGGGCCCACTAGCAAAGTAAATAATAATAACAAAAGTAAGACGTCTACCCTGACGTCTACCAGTTTTTCATGTATTTGTATTAATTTATTTATCTTATTTATACACTATGTAATAAACAAAACGTAGATTTTTTTGAAAAATTAAGCCAGTTTTCCTGTTTTACTTTT
>CM040187.1:20286262-20313762 GCA_022606455.1 Callitettix versicolor
GATCTTACACTTTTAATTGGTGACTTCCAAGTTTCTTATTGAAGTGCTTGCAGATGCTAGATCAGCTAATTCCCTTCCAATTTTTCTTTCTCTTGACCCTCATTACCATTTAGCTAACCTTTTTGTTGTGCGGTAAGATCCAGCTCATTTTATTTTATATTATTATTTCTGGGAACACCCACAAGAAGCTAAGTAAATAAGGTCCGCCCATACAGAGCCCTACGTGCTAAGGTACACTGGGCGGTCGCCACTAGGCCGATGTCATTCATTCCATCAGCATTGTTCGCTTTACACTTTATATTTAGCCAAGCTATGTAGGGTAGTGAATGTGTGTGTGTGTGTGTGTGTGTGTGTGTGTGTGTGTGTGTGTGTGTGTGTGTGTGTGTGTGTGTGTGTGTTTGTGTAGACGAGTGAGAGTAGAAAGAACTACAGGTACGGTGGGATCGCTATGCCCATCAGTTGCCTCCGCCGGAAAGTGCTAGGCATAAAACATTGTTGAAAATTCGCTTCTATCATGTCAGCGAGACATCTGTAATTAGTTTTCCCCTCCATGAAACAACTTTCCATACCTTTACGTAATACAGCAAACTTAAATTTCAACAAAAAAATATAACAATTATACGCCAAAATAGAGACAATCAAAAATGGATCCATTACAAGCGGTGTGTTTTATCTCTTATTTATAACTAATTAACGTTACGAATGTATAAATCGAGAATTAATTCGTAAAAGTCGCTGCCATTTATCAGTCAACCAGTTGGTTATCTAAAATAATAAAGGTAAAGTTTATAACAAGACGGGTGCCAAAACAGGTTTTTTGTATTCCAAGGATGTGTCACGCGGAACCGAAAACTATGAAGTATCTATTTCAAGGCTTTTCGTGTTAGAATCAAAATGTGTCCTACGCTTTACTGTTTCAAATGTCAATAGAAACTCTGACACGTACTGAGTTGTTTATGGGCTGCGTTGAAAGTTTGTGGGATTATTTCTTAAACGTTAAACTTGGTTGATCGTTGTGAATTTTAAACTATTTATGTTAGTGATGGCTAAACATTTACGACAGTTTAAAGTATTAAAAATTTAATTGCAGTGTTTACTTTTTAAGTGCTCACAAACCGTCTAGGCTTACCAAACCCTTTGTTATTAAAAATACAATTAACTTTAAAAATATAAAAAAATTACCTCGTTGCGGGATGGTAGATAGAAGTGGTACCTTGAACTACGAATTTTATACTAGATGGGTCGGTTATGTAGTAGAATGGCGCCAGTTATAATTAAAATAATTAATACTAGTGGTCCCTTACGATCTTCCGCAGTCAATGGGAAAAAGAAACGAATAATATACAACAGTGTACAGCAAGAAGTTGGACAGTGTTATAGCGCCTCTTTATAAACTATGAAATATGATTGAAATATATATGACTTATGAAATATGTGACAATTATATCTTCATAAGTAAAATCGTTGCAAACCATATTGCCTACTATTACTTGTCAATATGAACTTCTGTTAAAATAAACGTTATAATTACGTTTAATACTTGCATGACCTGTTAATAAAGCAATGCCATTCATTATATTTAGGTTATTTAATAACAATAGGCCTTACTTTTTTCTACTTTCGTATATAAAATTAATGACTGAAAAATAACATTGTATCTTATTGAAATATTTGCAAATGCGACCTATTATAAGCGGATTTTACATTATATACCTAAATTAGGCTACAGTATTTACTGTTTACTAAAAGTAGAATATTTTATTTAATAACATTTACACATTAGAACTGGCCTAGATTGTCTTACCTGTTCTACTTTCGGTCAATAATTATTTAAATCTTGGATACAGTAAAAATATAAGTATTACTTTCAATAATTTTTTTTAACACACAATTATTTGCACTTATGCCTATATTGTGCTGCACTCTAACGGGGACACTTTGTTCTTGGGATTTTGTTTACAGTGCTTCTATGGGTTTTAAGTCGGTTGTCTTTTATTGTAAATCCTTAAAATGGAAAATATGAGGCGTGTGAGTTGCCTGGTATTTTTACGAATCTGTAGGTACTCCATATGTGTAGTTTCAATAAGGGAGGTACTTACTTTTGGTACAAAACTAATCGGAATGTTTATGAAAGATTCAACTTACAAAGTCCTGAGACTTACCATAGCGCATTTTTCAATGTATAATCGCTAATAAAATATTGGCGCAAACATTGATATCTTTGTTTTTGAATGGACTTCACGTGACATCATTACCCTGTGAACACGTGTTAGCGACTGTAATTAATTAAGCATCTTCTCACCGCGCTGAGGACTACGGGCTGAGTCACGTACAAATAATAAATCTTAAGTTTAAAAAGCCGAGCGCAAAACGTGTAAGTGTGTTTGGATTTGGAAGCACTAATCATTTTAATTGACATGTGTTTCTGCAGATTGTCCGGATAAATTACCCGGACCGAACCTAACCTAACCTAGCGTGACCTTTGACCCCCGTTACAAAGTCGGGATTCGGGAAGGAAATATTTCTAAGGGTGAATTCTTCTTCCACAGTCGTATATACTGACGCTAACGGTTCATAAAATTGTTAGACGTTATACAGTTGACGTTGGTTAGAAAGGGGCGAAGGTTTGTGTTGGGTTCATCGAGGGGTCGTGGTTTAGTCTAATAAAATGCGTTAATAAATTATAAGACTGTGTTAGATTTAAGGTTTAAAAACCACGTGCTGCATAAACTGAAAAGTTACTGCCTGGCTAAATCGTATTTTTAGTTTAGATATATTATAATAAATTTACTGCTTTAAATATAAAAAAAAATAGATTTTATAAATTTTTATAAGATAAACCACATCCAAGTTTAGTACTTTTGATCTACTCCTAAAAATTTTTAATTTAGATAGATCGATATCGCTACTTCTCTCATATAAACAAATACGAAGAAGGTCTTGCTATTTGTTACAAGTCTGGTATAAAAAACACGTGCTTGAATAATTGTAAAAGTTCCTACAATGGAAGTTCTATAAAACTTCCATAATTGTTATTTTATGCGAGAATTATAAAAGTTGTTTTTGTTGTGCGAAGTGTAAAAGTTCATGTTCTAGAAGTTGTTTAAAAACCTTTATTCTACAAATTAATGTATAGAAGTATTTATTGTAAAAGAAATTGTAAAGGGTTTTATTATGGTAGTTGTACAAAAGTATTTATTTTACGAGAAGGTGCACAAAAGTCGTTTTTGCCGGAATTGTAAGAGTCTTTTTTTAGAAGTTTTTTAAAAGTCGTTATTGTACGAGAAGGTGTAAAAGTCATTACTGTTGGGGAAAGTCTGAATTTCGTATTACAAAATTTGCAAAGAGATCTTTTTTGTAAGAGAAATTCAATAAAAGTCGTAATTGTAGAAGAAAGTGAGGAAGTCCTTGTTTTAGAAGTGGTTATTACAGGATAAAGTGTAAAAGTCTTTATTTTAGAAGTTGCGTAAAAGTTGTTATTGCAGGTAAAGTGTAAAAGTCCTTATTTTGGAAATTATTCAAAAGTTGTTGTCATTATAGCATAAAGTCCATGTTTTAGAAGTTGTGTAAAAGTTGATATTATGTTAGGATAAAGTGTAATAGTCCTTATTTTAGAAGTTATTTAAAAGTTGTTATTGCATAATAAACTGTAGAAGTCCATATTTTAGAAATTGTGTAAAAGTTTTTATTATTATAGGATAAAGTGTAAAAGTTGTTATTTTAGAAGTTGTGTAAAAGTTATTATTATTATTATAAGATAAAGTATAAAAATCGTTGTTTTAGAAGTTGTGTAAGAGCCTTTATTGTAATAGAAGGTGGATAAAAGCCCTTATTAAAGGAGTAAGTGAATAAATGTCCTCAAGAATTCATTACCTTGGCAAGGCTCAGATTAAAAAAGTAATTATCACAGTCACATAATTAAATTTTCTTATAACCTTAATTAATTAGCACTTTTGTAGTCAGGCCAAAAAAACCTCCACCTTTATTGCCAATTGCGGTACATTTGTGAGATAACAATGGTGTTTACTATCATTTAGACTCGCTTGAACACCAATTTAATGAAATGATACCACAAAACTAGGCACAACTGATTATTGTACCATAAATATGCATTAATAAATACTGTAATTTTTCATATTAAATTAAAAATTATAATTTATGCATTTTCAGATTTTTAAAAGTATTTAAAACAAAAAAATTATGAATTTTTAAAGATTTGAAATGACCGTCATTTTGAAACTGTTGAACGAATTCTATTGGTAATGAAACTCCGACTAAACTATTGTCCCAAATCGATTTGTGTACCAAGTTTTAAACAAATCGGATTAAAAATTGTGAATGTGAGCGTGATCACACACACACACACACACACACACACACACACACACACACACACACACACACACACACACACACACACACACACACACACACACATTTTAATAACCCACTTTTAAAAAGTGATCGGTGCACATTTTAAGTCCCGGGGCAAGGCCTCACATGATGACCGCTCTAATAGCTAATTTTCAATATACATTTCTAAAAATAGCTTTGCTCCCGAATGTTATAATACAATTTTATCTGTTAAAAATTTAAAATTCCATGATTAGAACATTAGAAAAGCTTCATCGGCAGACATGTAGCCAACAGGTCGAAACAAGTTAGCAAAGTAAATATTGTTTGTCAATTTACTATAAACTTTATAAGTTTTATAAAGCAATATAGTTTTTCCCCAATACATTCTGATCAATGAAACATTGTTCTTAAAAAAGTATTAAATTAAAAGAAAGTAATATTTAAATGTTGTAAAAGTATATTCGGGTCAAAAATATTTTGCGGATACTTCAGTACAAACTGACCCCGCAGTCCTTGCAAGGGCGTGCCACTGTACTGCGAGAGCGCCTAAACAATTTATCTGTCCAAATCGTTTTCATTTTCCCACAGCAATCGAACAATTTAATCGCTAAACACGTGTATGTAGTCAGGTCATGTACGCGGGCAGTATTTAGGGACATAACAAGATTTACCCTTTAAGGAAAAGCCGGCCTTGAGATGTCTCCCAGACTTTATCAAATTTATATACTGGTCAAATAGCCGGCCGCAGGAACGACAAAAAGTCTGAAACAATGTGTGCCGATCGGCCTTGTTCCACTGACGGCCGCCAGAGCGCAGGAATGTAAATCGTTTAAATGCAAAGTTCGGCCCGGTTTGCCGAATTGCTGGGAATAAAAAGGTTTATCATTTTATGCGGAATTAAAACAGACCGTGCTAAACTTACCTACTGCCGCAGATATTCAATTTAACCAATGATTTTATATCTCGCTCGGTCTCTGTCGGGTTCGATTCCCGGTCAGGGCTTGTCATTTTCATACGCTATTAGCCCGAGTGTGCACAATAGTCGGACGTTAAAAAAAAAAAAAAAAAAATTTGGTATTTTTACGTGGAAGACATTGAGAGTCTCTCCTCAGATCATACACCAGTTCTAATGACAATCAGTGAATTTATAATTACAAACAAGGCATCAGCACCGACATTGACAAATGCTCGAACTAACTGGCCCCGGTTTAGCAGCCTGGTGGAAGAAGATATAAATTTAAATGTACCAATTAAAAATCCAATTCAGCTGGAAGAAGAACTAGACAGATTTACTGAAATTATACAACGTGCTGCCTGGAGGAGTACTCCTGTAAAACACAAACAAAGTTGTAAAGAAATCAATTACCCAGTTGAGCTAAGAGACTTGATAAAAGAAAAAGAAGGACAAGAAAATATTGGCAAATGAATCGGTTTCAGAGACAAAAACAATGCTAAATAAGTTGTGTAACAAAATTAAATCCTTTATAAGAGAACTTAAGAATGACACAATTAACAGATTCTTAGAAGAGTTATCCTCACAAAAGGACGGAGAGTATTCTCTTTGGAAGGCCACAAAGGGAATTAAAAGACCTAAAACACAAGATTATCCAATTAGAAATGAGGACGGTACTTGGGCTAGAAGTGCCCAGCAAAAAGCTAATCTCTTCGCAAAATATTTAGAAGAAATATTTCTTCCACTGCCAAGGCAAACGTGCGAAGAAAGCATACCTCTGATAGAAAAACAGGATAATGTAAAAATAACTCCGGTGACACTTCAAGAATTAAAAAATGAAATTAATAAGTTAAAATCAAAGAAAGCTCCTGGATTTGATCTAGTTACTGGTATGATAGTTAAATCTCTACCAGAGAAAGGACTTAGGAAGTTACTTTACCTAATCAATGCAGCTTTAAGATTGAAGTATATTCCTCTTCAATGGAAGACAGCTGAAGTTATTATGATATTGAAACCAGGCAAACAACCAAATGATAAGACGTCATATAGGCCAATTTCGTTATTACCAACGATTTCCAAGTTATTTGAAAAGCTGTTGCTAAAAAGACTAAGGCCCATCATTGAAAACAGGAAACTTATCCCAGAACATCAATTTGGTTTCAGACGAAGGCATTCTACATTAGACCAAGTTCATAGGATCACAAATATTATAGAAAATTCTTTTGAGAAAAAGAAGTTTGTGCAAGTATATTTTTGGATGTAGCGAAAGCCTTCGATAAGGTATGGCATGAGGGCCTAATTTGGAAGCTGCAGAGAGATCTACCAAAACAATATTATGAAATTCTAAAGTCATATTTAACTGGTAGACATTTTCGAGTGAAATACGAAGGAGAATACTCGGAATTGAAGAAAATATCAGCTGGGGTTCCACAGGGTAGCGTTTTGGGACCTGTGCTTTACTTGCTGTACACAAGTGACCTTCCTACTGCAGATGATACAACCACTGGTACGTTCGCAGATGATACTGCAATCTTAGCTACGGGTAAGAAAATTGAAGAAGCTGTGATGAAGCTTCAACGAGCTACAGATGAGGTGTGCAAATGGACCAAAAATGGCGCATTAGCCTGAACGAAACCAAGTCAGTGAATGTAAATTTTACAAATCTTAAGATAGATCATTCCATCCCAATTACAATAAATTCTATATCAATTCCCCAAGCTAACTCTGCTAAGTATCTGGGAATGACCTTGGATGTGAAGCTGAAATGGAAGGAACACGTAAAAAGAAAAAGCAAGAATTGAATTTTAAATTTAGAAAATTGTATTGGCTAATTGGAAGACAATCCAAACTGTCAATTCATAATAAGTTATTAATATATAAACAGGTTTTAAAGCCAGTGTGGAACTATGGAATACAGTTGTGGGGCTGTACAAATAAGACGAATATTAATACAATTCAAGTTTTTCAAAATAAGGTACTTCGAAGCATTGTTGACGCACCATGGTATATACGAAATGACAACATTCATAGGGATTTGAATGTAGAGTTTGTTAGTGAAGAAATCAAAAAGCAAGCATTGAAGCATGGACACCGCATCTCACATCATGAATGCTCCGAGGTTCGGGGACTGATGGTTACACCTACGTCAGCTAGAAGACTGCAAAGAACTAAGCCTTCTGATTTGATTAGTAGAGAATAACCATTGGGTTATAACTCTAGATAAACGTACTATATTTACCGATTGTGTTCATAGAAATGTAAATTACTAGATGGGTTTCTGACTCAGTTGTAATATTGTTAATAAAAAAAAAAAAAAAAAAAAAAAAAAAAAAAATTGGTATTGTTGATTCGGTATTTGGTTGTGTTCGGTATTTGGTACTGTTGTTTCGCTATGTGGTTGTGTTCAGTATTTGGTTTTGTTGGGTATTTGGTATTGTTGTTTCTGTATTTGGTTGTGTTCGGTATTTGGTTTTGTTGGGTATTTGGTATTGTTGGTTGTTCCGCAGTTTTGGCCAAACTAATTGAACAAATGTCTTGAAATTTGGCACAAAGGTGAACGACGTATGTGTAAAATTTTCCCCCACTCACTTCCATTTCAAGATGGCGGCCTCTGATTTAACTATGATGAGATATTATCATGAGCTGCTATTATCTCTAATACTGGCTGAACGACTCATCCTAACACAACTTTGTCTGAAAGATGAAGAAGAGCATAAAATGTCCAATAAAGCTGGTCCAGTAACATTTTCCTTAAATGTCAGGGTTACCGGTTAAAGTGGCAGAAAATGGTTACAAGCGCATCAGATCGCTGTCGTGGAGCGGGGCTTGGCAATTAATTAAGAATATACTGCGAGATCTGCAGTTCTTTGAACTACTAGTTAAATCATTTTCTCGGATAAAGTTTCTTCATTCGTTGAATAAGTAAATCTTGAGACGCAGCTTTTCATGTCCTTGCAGAATGAGCACACTCCTTGCTCAATGAGCCTAGGTTCCGGTATTTTCGCAAGGTTCTCTTTTGTAGTTCTTTGACGATGTGTGTAATATTCGGAGATCGTTTGTCTTCAGTGCAACTGAATATATAGTTCTCATAGTTATTGCTAGGAGTAAATCGATTTACTCACCAAAAATCACAAAGAGAATCGATTAGTCATCTCTTGCTTATCTGTCCTCAGAACATTCAAATATTTCAATAAAAATACACATTCCTTCTTCAACTGAGTAGAACATTTGAATAATAAGCTGATTTTATTATTCAGCTGAAAGTGTAGTGAGATTTTGTTCACTAAAAAAAAAATAATAATAAAAATAAATAAATAAACTCAAGTTATTTGTACTCAAAGATAACTCAGGGATATCAGCTAATCTTCTTGCTTAATAAGGCTTACTTGCAGCTCCTATCTCATTGTTACATTTACGTTTAGAACAATGGGTCATACAACCAGATCTTTTACACTCACGTACATATCGAGTACCTTAATGTGTAAATACTTTTATGTAATTTAACCTAAGCTTAAGGTGTACTTAACCGGTACACACATACGAGTATTATAAAGATGTATGATATTATAATGATACGACAAAGATGTACGATTTTCAATAAAGAATGTATAAAAATGTATAATATTTAACATTTTGAAAGTGTTCAACGGATTTTGCGGAGTAACAGACATATCTAAGCTATGTATAATGTTACTAAAACAAATTTTTTAAAAAAAGTTTTGAAGGGCTGCTTCAGTAACTAATTTTTAATTCAAAATTCGCTAATAAACAACGTATACCGTATCCTGTGCTTAAAATATTTTGTTTTCATACTATCCCTTGTTTCGGTGCAAGTTATGCAAAATGTTTACACCCTGTAGTCATATTGCATACAATCAGCCTGATAGATTATAAGCTACACTTTCACAGTCCTTGGCTTTAAAAAAGTGGTTGCAATTTCGTGGAGTGCACCACCCTCCTCTCTCTCTCTCTCTTTTCTCTCTTTCTCCCTCTCCATCCCTCCCTCCCTCTCTCTCTCTCTCTCTCTCTCTCTCTCTCCCCCTCTATATATATATATATATATATATATATATATATATATATATATATATATATATATATATACACAGTGTGTCCAAAGAACCAAAGAAGAGGTTTATTTTCTTATTCCTCCATTGATCTTTTTGAAACTGTACGTTTTTAAAGAAGGTACCAGAAATAGTATATAAGAATTGCATCTGGTATAAGAATAGTTTATAAGAATAGTATATAATGTTTGTAGAAAGAAAATGGCGGCCAATATAAAGTATAGAACTGATTTTGTTATTTTTTTCAAACATAATTTTATTTTTTAATTATAAATTAAAAAAAAAATATTAGATAGAACTTAATTAAAAGAATACTAAATAGCAATGGACATTTCATAAATCATATGGAATTAACAGCTGTTCAACAATCTGATTTAATACTGCAGTACAGTGAGATTTTTAAGAGGGATACAATTTATTTATTTTGGCCGCCATTTTGTTTCTACAAACATCAGCCAGATGCAATTCTCACGTACTATTTCTGGTACCTTCTTTAAAAAGTGGAATGAGAAAATAATGGAGGATCAAGTGCGTAAACTTTTTTGTGGGACACACTGTATGTATGATCTTACAAGTTCTTGTACATATCAAATAATTCGTAAAAGCACACCCTTCATTTACACTTATACAAATCATTCCATTTTCAGTAGTTGTTGGTCAGTTGTTACTGAAGTGCAAATATCCTAAATTTGTACAACAAAAACCATGTTTCGTGATGAAACGTTTTTATATTTATCAACACGTGTACTGATGTAAATAAAATCTAAAAAGATCTCGTGGTTGGTGGCAACGAAAATTTTAAGAAAAACTCAGTGCGTAGCCTATGCCACGTTGATTAATGAACTCACTTTAGATGATGACTCAGGATTTAAACACTGTACAAAGAAAGAGTAAATTAAAACATACAAAAGAAAATTAAGCCAATTAAATAAACTGAATTTGCCAACAAATCAAAACCTGTCAGCTGATTAAATAGCTAACTAAATCTAATAAATACCAAAAACTACCTAAAAAACAAGTGAAAATGAAAATAAATTCATACAAGTCAAAGTATACGCCATTGCACTTCGTTCATACATCTTGTAACTTATAACTCATATATGATGAAATCCAATAACTCATATAATTTGTATGAGGTGATGTATCGTGATTTGTCAATTTCGAATGTACCTCATACATGAATTTAAATGTAAACACACCATTATGTAAGAAAGAGGAAACTATAGGACACATAATCTGTGATTGTAAAGCTCTTGCCAACAGAAGCTTAACGAACATTCAAATATTTCAATAAAAATACACATTCCTTCTTCAACTGAGTAGAACATTTGAATAATAAGCTGATTTTATTATTCAGCTGAAAGTGTAGTGAGATTTTGTTCACTAAAAAAAAATAATAATAAAAATAAATAAATAAACTCAAGTTATTTGTACTCAAAGATAACTCAGGGATATCAGCTAATCTTCTTGCTTAATAAGGCTTACTTGCAGCTCCTATCTCATTGTTACATTTACGTTTAGAACAATGGGTCATACAACCAGATCTTTTACACTCACGTACATATCGAGTACCTTAATGTGTAAATACTTTTATGTAATTTAACCTAAGCTTAAGGTGTACTTAACCGGTACACACATACGAGTATTATAAAGATGTATGATATTATAATGATACGACAAAGATGTACGATTTTCAATAAAGAATGTATAAAAAATGTATAATATTTAACATTTTGAAAGTGTTCAACGGATTTTGCGGAGTAACAGACATATCTAAGCTATGTATAATGTTACTAAAACAAATTTTTTAAAAAAAGTTTTGAAGGGCTGCTTCAGTAACTAATTTTTAATTCAAAATTCGCTAATAAACAACGTATACCGTATCCTGTGCTTAAAATATTTTGTTTTCATACTATCCCTTGTTTCGGTGCAAGTTATGCAAAATGTTTACACCCCTGTAGTCATATTGCATACAATCAGCCTGATAGATTATAAGCTACACTTTCACAGTCCTTGGCTTTAAAAAAGTGGTTGCAATTTCGTGGAGTGCACCACCCTCCTCTCTCTCTCTCTCTCTCTTCTCTCTCTCCCTCCCTCATCCATCCCTCCCTCTCTCTCTCTCTCTCTCTCTCTCTCTCTCTATATATATATATATATATATATATATATATATATATATATATATATATATACAGTGTGTCCAAAGAACCAAAGAAGAGGTTTATTTTCTTATTCCTCCATTGATCTTTTTGAAACTGTACGTTTTTAAAGAAGGTACCAGAAATAGTATATAAGAATTGCATCTGGTATAAGAATAGTTTATAAGAATAGTATATAATGTTTGTAGAAAGAAAATGGCGGCCAATATAAAGTATAGAACTGATTTTGTTATTTTTTTCAAACATAATTTTATTTTTTAATTATAAATTAAAAAAAAAATATTAGATAGAACTTAATTAAAAGAATACTAAATAGCAATGAACATTTCATAAATCATATGGAATTAACAGCTGTTCAACAATCTGATTTAATACTGCAGTACAGTGAGATTTTTAAGAGGGATACAATTTATTTATTTTGGCCGCCATTTTGTTTCTACAAACATCAGCCAGATGCAATTCTCACGTACTATTTCTGGTACCTTCTTTAAAAAGTGGAATGAGAAAATAATGGAGGATCAAATGCGTAAACTTTTTTGTGGGACACACTGTATGTATGATCTTACAAGTTCTTGTACATATCAAATAATTCGTAAAAGCACACCCTTCATTTACACTTATACAAATCATTCCATTTTCAGTAGTTGTTGGTCAGTTGTTACTGAAGTGCAAATATCCTAAATTTGTACAACAAAAACCATGTTTCGTGATGAAACGTTTTTATATTTATCAACACGTGTACTGATGTAAATAAAATCTAAAAAGATCTCGTGGTTGGTGGCAACGAAAATTTTTAAGAAAAACTCAGTGCGTAGCCTATGCCACGTTGATTAATGAACTCACTTTAGATGATGACTCAGGATTTAAACACTGTACAAAGAAAGAGTAAATTAAAATATACAAAAGAAAATTAAGCCAATTAAATAAACTGAATTTGCTTACAAATCAAAACCTGTCAGCTGATTAAATAGCTAACTAAATCTAATAAATACCAAAAACTACCTAAAAAACAAGTGAAAATGAAAATAAATTCATACAAGTCAAAGTATACGCCATTGCACTTCGTTCATACATCTTGTAACTTATAACTCATATATGATGAAATCCAATAACTCATATAATTTGTATGAGGTGATGTATCGTGATTTGTCAATTTCGAATGTACCTCATACATGAATTTAAATGTAAACACACCATTATGTAAGAAAGAGGAAACTATAGGACACATAATCTGTGATTGTAAAGCTCTTGCCAACAGAAGCTTAACCGTGTTTGGACTCCAGGACCAATTTAATGGCCGTAATTACATTCGTGTTCAACACGCAAGATCAGGCGCGCTACTTAGAGTACTCAAGTTACTGTTACGTGATCGACTTATACGCTGAATGGTATTATCCTAAATAATGTGAGAATATTTGTTAATAGAAACATTCAAGCACTCTTTCGGAATTTCTTGACATTATTTGAAGAGTTTCTATCTCATTCCACTAGATGATAAATTCGTTTACTTTTGAATTATCAATGATTGCTTATTGTAGCAATTAGTGCCAGCTGATGTCACCTATTGTTTAGTTACAGTGTTTTGTTTTGTCTATTATTTATTAGACATTTTTTACTGTGGAAGACTGTTTCAAAATATCAGATAACAGAATTAACCTGACGGTTAATAGAAACTGACGGTTAAAAGAGTATAACGGTTAATCGAGGCTCTACTGTACACGTTTTTTTAATTTGCTTAACGTCCATACTTTATGTCAGTTAGAGTAATTAGGACGATGGATCATTGTGAACGGCAAGGGAAAAGCAACGGGAGCAACTGCGGCTCGACCAAAGAACCTTTAGGTGCGCAGTTGAGTGACGCAATAGAATGACCGAAGCTTTAGCCACTTCAACCACCGTGCCCGACTTACATTATCCGCTACGCTCAGCGCAACTCTGCTCCGCATTTGGTGGCCACCCGGTCTAATTCGGTAATGAAAGTTATTTATTTCCTGCGAAATGATTAGGTTTCCGCAATATTTTCATCATATAATTGTGTACGATCATATCATCATATCATTGTGAAGATCGTACATTATATGATATCATCATACACATCATATCATTGTGTACAAATAACATTACGGTTTGAGAGATATTAATTCGATAACTATTATTAAATGAAGTAAAAATGTACTACCGGATGTTGTCAGTATGCTAACTATATATAAATGCTTTCGTGCATTCCAGGAAACACCACAAATGTCTACAGAAAGTAGGAAGTAATCTTTCATGTTCAAATATATAAAAATCTCTTTCATTAAAGTGTCCAATGTGCAATGTGTCATTGTTACACAAAAAGAAAACAAAAGAACTACTAAAAAGCAACATTTACGGCTTGTTTTACTTTTACAACGCTGGGTGTCATGATACCGGATGTGGCCCACTTGATGTAAGCGCCGTTGTTAAAATTTTTACAACTGCAGATAATTCCGTGTGAACCTCCCTAAGTGGGGGACTTATCTCACTTTATCATGCGAACTTTCCTCTTGCTTAGGCGCAACAAAAGATAAATATGGAAATGGGCATTATTGTTTTTATAATGTTTTACTTATCTTTTCTGCAAAAATACCATTTCACAGTTCATTGTTGTTCCCGATCCAAACTGGACATGATAGCAATTTTATGTTTTAATTTCCGAGTGTACTGATTGCTTAATGTAATTACAGAAGATTTTAGATGAGTAGTAGGCCTATCATTTACCGGTATTGGAAGTTCAGTTCACCTAACAAACACATTAATTAAGTTTATATTTTTTTAATTATCGATTTTCTTTACAACTGACTTTTACATTCATTTAGTAACTTATCAATTATAGGTATTCACACTTGGTGGGTTATAACCCAGTGGCTAGTCCCAGAAAACAAAAACAAAAATGTCTTTATTGCAACATAGCCACCGGACCACATATTTAAATAATTAGGATTATGACCTATTTTTCCATCTAGTGGTCTATTTACTCAACTCGTAAAGGCTACTGCGGTTTCGAAACCTTACCGTTTCATCTTCAGGTCGTAATACAAAATGTCAAATTCCTTTGTCGAAGTCGTCACAAAGTTAACAAAACATTGAAAACACACGTGACAAATACTAAACACAATTACACGATTAAAATACACACGATAAAATTTGGTTTGGCTAAACGATACGTGTCACTCGTATGTCGTTGTACTCCGGACATCGACAGAGAGATTTGGCATTTTGTATTACGGCCTGAAGATGAAACAGTAAGGTTTCGAAACCGCGGTAGCCTTTACTAGGTGAGGAAACAGACCACTAGACCGAAAAATAGGTCATAATCTTATTTATAAAAAATGTCTATTGAACCAAGTCAATCGGTTTTGTTCTTTTCAATCTTCGCACAAACCTTGGTCTCATCCATCCTTCTTAACTCGACATTGTCATGCTGCTGCAGTTTGTGCAAATGCTTCATTGCACTGTTTCTTATTTGATCTCCGATATATTCCTTCTTCAGGTCACTGTGCAAATCATCATTTCTAATATACACCGATGTACTTTATTTTGAAATTTATAAACAATGTTCATAATTGTCTTCTTTGTGCAGCCCCAGAGCTGTATACCATACATACATATAGTTTTTAAAAATTGCCGATATAAAAGCAATTTAATATGTATTAATAGCTCAGAATTTCTTCATAAAAGCCAATACATGTTTCTAAATCTGATATTTAAGTCCTCTTTTTTCTTTTTCACACGCAGTTTGCATTTAAGTTTAGCATATAAGGTCATGTCTATATATTTTGTTGTATTAGCATAGAGAATTTTCTTCAAGTTGATTTCTATTGGTGTATTATATACTTTTCAATTACTGATTATTGATTCTTCATTTTAACAACCAAGGATATTGATTGTTTAGTATAATTACCTAAGATATTAATTGTTTAATTTAATTACTGAATCTATTGATTTTTCAATTTAATTTTTGAGGATTGATTCTTCAGTTTAATTACCGAAGGTATTCCTTGATCAGTGTAACTGCCGAGTATACAGATTGTTCAGTTTAATTACAAATGGTATTGATTGTTCAGTTTAATTACAAACGATATTCATTGTTCAGTTTCATTGTTGAGAATTGCTTCTTCAGTTTAATTACCGAGGGTATTCATTGATCAGTGTAACTACCGAGTATACAGATTGTTCAGTTTAATTACAAACTATATTCATTGTTCAGTTTAATTTTTGAGAATTGATTCTTCAGTTTAATTACGGAAGGTAATTGATCAGTGTAACTGCCGAGAATCTAGATTGTTCAGTTTAATTACAAAGGATATTGATGTTAAGTTTAATTACCGAAGATATTAATTGTTCAATTTAATTACCGATGTTTGATTTTTTAACTTAATTACTGAAGCTATTCATTCTTCAATTTAATTGTTGAAAATTGAGTTTTCAGTTTAATTACCGAGAGTATTCATTGATCAGTGTAACTACCGAGGATATAGATTGTTCAGTTTAATTACAAAGATTATTGATTGTTCAGTTTAATTACAAAAGGCATTAATTGTTGAGAATTTATTGTGCAGTTTAATTACCGTAGGTATTCATTTATCAGTGTAACTGTAGAGGACATAGATTGTTCAGTTTAATTAAAAAAGATATTAATCGTTCAGTTTAATTACTGATTACTTGTTGTTCAGTTTAATTAGTGAGGATAACTCATTGTTTAATTTAATTACCAAAGATATTGACTGTTTTGTTTTTTCATAACAGAGACAGTTTATTTAGCAATGGTATTGTTTGTCCAGTATTGTTTAATTTTACAGTATGGTTGTTCAGTTTATTTACTAAGGACTGTTTAATTTGATTACCAAAGATATTGACTGTTTAGTTTAATATACTTTGATAACACTGCTAGATCTGTCACAATCAGTGGTATCGCGCGTGATGTTTTATCTTAAAACAATCGATTTTAAATAAATTCTAATAATATGTTTATTTATAATCATTAGCATGAAAGTACTAACGTTTCAACTTAACTCAATAATAACAAGTACCTTAGATTACAGTTTACTGATCATATGTTTTCCAGTTGTAGTCTTTTAATATTTTTAATTAGAGCATGGTGAATTTACAAAAACTGGCAAACATACAAAGCAGCGGATTAAAATTTAGCAGTTCTTTTGGCAAGTTACCTACTCAAATACCAGGAAGTAGCCTGCGGAGGTGCGACATATAGGTGGCCTAGTTTCGGCTTCCTGACATTATATAACAGCCGCCGCTGTATCGGGTCCAGGCTTAATGTAAATAGCGGCGATGCCAAGTAAGAGGTATTTTTATACCTTTACAGGTTGGCAAGGCGAGTCCAGCTCGACAATAAAACTGGAACGTGTCCCGTCGTCGCTGTGACGGGTGTTCTCGTCGATGCGGATACATAAGGATGAGGATCTGAACAATGATATAACGAGAAACGTTTTTCAGGGAGCAGAAGAATTCAGGAAAACGATTTTTTTATTTGGCATCCTGTTAGAAACATCTATTGTAATATGCACCGTCTTAAAATGTGTTATTTGCACTGAGGTCATAAATTATTGTTAAGTTCTGATCGCTAAGGCAACAGTGTGACAATAACGTTAATACAGGCCAAGCCTGTCAGGTTAGGTTACACTGACTATTGGACTAGAATAAAGTTAAACTTAAAAAACTTTCTTTTTGTATTTTGCCGTAGAATTGTAATCAACACTTCACTTTAAATATTACTAACAGGAAGGACACTTGAGGACATGAGTAGGATTTGGTGACTGTAGCTCTACGTTGAAAGACATTTGAATTTAGTTGCAAATGTTTTGCTTTAGATATTGGTGGTTGTAGCTTTCTGTAGAGAGATTGGGGCAGCTGTTTCAAGTTTCTTTATCGGGTCAAGTCCCGC
The DNA here is from genome assembly GCA_022606455.1 of Callitettix versicolor. NCBI lineage: Eukaryota > Metazoa > Arthropoda > Insecta > Hemiptera > Cercopidae > Callitettix > Callitettix versicolor. Next base: position 20,303,723 of record CM040187.1, read on the forward strand.
GGGATATACCACCAAAACTAGGAACATTGCTGTTATAACACTGCTTTTGATTTTCGCGAGTCTAGTTTCCTTGCTAAGTAATGCACTAAACACGTCTAAAGGAATATTATGTAGTATTTATTAGATGTCTGAACTTATACAAAAATATATCAGATTTTTAAAATATTTTTATAACTCGTAAATATATGTAATTCACGATATATTCATGGATTAATGTTGACTTTTTTAAAATATAATGGTAACAGGATGCAAAGAAGTGGACAATATGTGTGTCTTTTCTGTCTTTTCGTTTGTTTCTTCAGGAGCTCACACTTGTGTGACTACGGGTCTGGAGAAGCCGTGATGCCCGAGGAGGCTTCGGCCAATTCGTCTTTGTCTCTAGTAGTGTGTTGTGAATTGATGGCAATGAGAAACCACAATTTACTTGCTAGAAGGAAAGTCGACGTGTCAAAGACCAGTCCAGGCCTTCAAGGTGGGCGAAAACCTCACTAACATGGGAAGCACTGCTGGGGCTTGCAGTACTTACGTGGTTAGGAATTCCAGTAGTTTTATTGGAGTTCGGTGGTATATCCTGCGGGACTTGACTTGATAAAGAAACTTGAAACAGCTGCCCTAATCTCTCAACAGAAAGCCACAGCCACCAATATCTAAAGCAAAACATTTGCAACTAAATTCAAATGTCTTTCAACTTAGAGCTACAGCCACCACATTCAACTCGTGTCCTTTCTGAGTTAGTAATCTTTAAAGTGAAATGTTGATTATAATTCTACGGCAAAATGCAAACAAGAAACATTGTTTTAAGTTTAAACATTATTCTTATCCAACCAATGACGGATTAAAAGGCGAAGGGGCGTCCAACCCTTCCGTGACAAAAGGAATAAAAATAAAGAATGTAAAAGGTCCTATTTGACTTCCTTAAAGTCGAAATATCGTAGCTTCGAGGAAAAGAGTCAAAGACCACTGAGTGTTCCGAAACCCGTCACATTATCCCGATCTCAACTTTGTCCGTATATACATATGTACGTTTGTGCACTTTGAAATTCTTGTATTGAAGATGACAACTGGGTTAATCAGTTAGACATTTTATGTTGGTTCTTTCTTCTCTTCCTGCGTAAACTGCAACAACAGGAATATCTTTCTCGACTCTAAAATTGATCAAATCTTTGTTAAACTGTTGTGACGCTTAACTGGACTTGCTCAGGCTAATGAGGACGAGGGATCAGCGTTAGGTAAGGGTAAAGAAACTGGAATAACTGCAACTACATAAAAATTATAGATATGCTAAGTTTATTGAGAAGACGAGAAGTAATGTAAATAGAGCCAGTTTTACGAAAGCTTTAAAAATTAGGAATCTAAGAAAATTAAGTGATTTTTTTGGTGTCTAAAATGAAGTACATTTTTACACTTATTTTATACGCGCTTTAAGTCTTAAAACAGCTTAATAGTGCTAGTTTTTGAAGGCAGTATTTCAAAAATTGTCATCCCCTAAGCGGTTCTCTTTTAAATTGAATAATCCAACCAAACGCCCCACCCAACAAATTGCATTATCCGTCAATGATCCTACAGCAATCTAACCTAACCTGACAGGCTTGGCCTTAGCTAACAGAACTTACGACTTAATCCCAAGGGACCTTAAATATTAACGCGCAATGTCTTAATTCCCTGCCTTTCAACGCTGTCAATGATCCTACAGCAATCTAACCTAACCTGACAGGCTTGGCCTTAGCTAACAGAACTTACGACTTAATCCTAAGGGACCTTAAATATTAACGCGCAATGTCTTAATTCCCTGCCTTTCAACGCTGTCAATGATCCTACAGCAATCTAACCTAACCTGACAGGCTTGGCCTTAGCTAACAGAACTTACGACTTAATCCTAAGGGACCTTAAATATTAACGCGCAATGTCTTAATTCCCTGCCTTTCAACGCTGTACGCCCGAATTATTCTGACTTGCAAAAATACCTTCCCATATACAGCATACGAAAACATTCCCGATCGCGCAATCAAATCTAGATTTTGAAATGCAAGCGGTCATATTTTCATTTGATTGACAGACGAAACTTCTAGAGGGGCAACAAGAGGGGGGCTAAGAACAACCAAACGCGCAATACAGGTCTGGTCTATTGAATGTCTTCACTGTAAAAATTCAAGGCGAAGTGAACGAACTTTGCTAAGGCCATCTGACGTGTTCTCTCTCTGTCTTACACGAAATCAGCTGTAACTCCCTCTCTGTTTAACCTCGAACTTTGTTCAGCAGGAAGTGGACAAATCCACGTTGCGCGAATAGGCCTACCCTTCGTCGGCTTGTATTGTCTAATCTAGACCTACTAGTTGATTAATAGAAAGATTATTAATTATAATACAAGTAGTTCAAAGAACAGTAGACCTTGCAGTAATTCTTAATTAATACACAGAGCGCTCCACTATAGCTATCGTAACATTGCCCTCAAATTTAACCGGTAACCGTAATATTTACGATAAAGTATTACAGAACAACTTTATTGGAAATATTGTATTTTTTTGCTTAACGTCCATAGTTTATGCCAGTTAGACTAATGAGGACAAGGGATCAGTGTTAAAGGTAAGGGAAAAAACGGGAATAACTGTGGTTTGAACTAAGCACCTTTACATGCGCAGTTGAGTGACACAGTAGACTGACCAATGCTTTAGCACCGAGCCCGATTTTTGTGCTCTTCTCTATTGAGTGGTCAAAATTATGATAGTTCTTGCCGTCCGCCCAGTATTACAGATTACAGGTAATAGCCGGTAACTACTCTTTCATAATTAAATCACCATTTTGAAACGGGACAATATTACACATACGTCTTTTGGGCTTTATACAACGAACCTTCGTACCAAATTTCAAAACAATCGGTCAACGCGTTTAGCCAAAACTGCGTACACCAAAAGGAAATGGGAAAATCTTACACATACATCGCACGGGCTTTATACAAGGGACCATCATTCCAAAATTTGAAATACTTAGTTAAGAGGCCCACAAGGTCCAGAAGACATCTGTGTCAGACTTTTAACATTTATCACGTCTCAGGGCTGGTTGAGATGTTGGATTTCGTGCGATGCGAGCGCACAAATTTATATTGATATATAACAGTATATTTTGCGTGTCGTAAGTCTCATATTAAATAAATTATAATTAAAAATTTCCCGTGTTTCCACCCTGGATCGAACGGGGAACTTTGCGCATGTGAGACATACGTGATAACCACTACACTACGGAAACTTCGAAGAAGTTAAATATAAATATATGAATTAATCGTTAATCTAATTTTGATAGTTATATTTAAAGATCAGTTGTTTTATATTAGTTCTTAACGATCAGCTGATTTCATTGAAAAGCTGATAGGCTATAATAAGTTTTAGGTTATGTCGTTTTTTCGAACAAATTATCGTAATTAAAATAAACATGAAGAGAAAACATGATACATGATTTTTATTTTTGATTTAATGACAGACATTTTCCCCCATTCACTTCCGTTTCAAAATGTCGGCCTCTGAATTAACGATGAAAGTATAGTTACTGGCTGTTTCTTGTAATACTGGCTGTACGAAAAGACCTATCATAATACTGAACGCTTCATGGAGAAAAAGCATAAACTTTTCAATAAAGTTGGACCAGTAACATTTTTAATAAACGTTTATATTACCGGTTAAATTGGCGGAAAAGATTACGAGCGCTGTCGTGGAGCGCCCTGTACACTGCGAGGTCTGCTGTTATTTAAACTATTAATTTTTTTTATCATACATTTTCCATTTTGTGTGTGTGTGCGCGTGTGTTTTTATAACTACCAAATTTGTACACAGCCGCAAACTTCAGAGTGTTACCCCCCCCCGTTGCTTCAGAGGTTATCTTAGTGCGTCATTCGTTTCAGATTTTCTTACTTTCGTCTAATCTTAGTTAATTGCATCTCTTATCATATCTGTACGCTATTCAGGCGTCTGTGATTAACGCCGAAGTAAGAATTAGCGTAAATTGATAAGTGACGCCCACTGCTTGGCCGTCGATCACCGGGTCACCTTCGCACCGCTACCGTTAACGGGACCCGAAGCTGTGACATCGGTACTTGAGGGTGTAGAAAGTTGAGACAGCTTTATTCTAATGAGCTTGCCCTGATTATGTTTTATGTTCGTCTGCAGTGCCAAATAAATGTCACGTGATTAATCCACTCCCATACACCTGTTGGTGAGTACTTCTCAAACAATATCTTAACAATCTTCGGGTGATAAGTACTGTAATTGTAAATTGTATTCCTACAATGGTGAACTAAATTAAAAAAAAAATGATTTTTTTGAGATTCGAAATGGCCACCATTTTGAAAATGTTGAACTAATTTTGCTGGTTAACGACTTGTTTAAGCTATTACTAAAATCGATTTTTGTGCCAAGTTTGAATCAAATCGGACTAAATTTGCAAACATTAGCGTGCTAAAGCACACACACACACACACACACACACACACACACACACACACACACACACACACACACACACACACACACACACACACACACACACACACACACACACAATTTCAATGTAAATTGGTTAATAATAACAGAATCGTCTATTTTACGTCTATTTTCAAGTTAGTTTTTTTGAGTTCCAAAAAAACATATTTTCATATTTTCAACATTATATTAAGAAAAACATGTGGAGCTCGGTGGTCGAAGTGGTTAAAACATCGGTCAGTCTACTGCGTCACTCGACTGCAGTTGTTCCCGTAGCTTTTCCCTTACCGTTAACAATGATCCCGCCTTAATACTCTAACTGGTATAAAGTATGGACTTAGAGCAAATTAAAAAAAAACATGTAAAGTAGAGAATCGATTAACCGTTACCCTCTTTTAACCGTCAGTTTCTATTAACCATCAGGTCAGATTCTGTTATCTGACATTTTTAAACAGTTTTCCACAGTAAATAATTTTGTAATAAATAATAGACAAAACTGTACTTAAAAATATGTGACGTCAGCTGACGTACATATTTAGACTAATTGCTACAATAACGATCTTACCATCTAGTGGAATGAGATAGAAACACTTCAAATAATGTCAAGAAATTCCGAAAGAGTTACATGAATGTTTCTACTGAAAATAAACATTCTCGCACTATTTACGAAAATACCATTCAGCCTATAAGTCGATCACGTAACAATCATATGAGTAGCGCTCGCGGTGCCTTTGCATATGTTATGTGAATACTTGTCAAAAGAAGAAAAGGTATGTTTTCTTTAGTAACTTGTGTTTCACAATGAGTGACATTGTAAATAACAATAACAATTATAAAATATGAAAAAAAAAATTTTTTTTTGGCCAAAAGTGGGAAAATTTTTACGTTTATTTTAAATCTGTTTTAAATCTTTAAAGGTTTTATCTTTTATAACGTTTTATCTTTTAAAGGTATTATTTCAAAAAAATTTGTCCTCCAAAGAGTCCTCTTGTAAATTTTGATCATTCAACCATCCGCCCCACCCTCAAAATCACATTAATCTGTCAATGACACTGCACAATTTTAACATCAGCTATTTTGATTTATAGCACTGCAGATTTGCGTTAATTCCTCCATTTATAAAACCTTACGTCATGTCTAATTGATTGACAGGCGAGTGAACCGACTGGGCGTAACTTGCTGTCAGAAGGACGGAAGAGGGCGTAATCCGCCAGGCGCTCAGGAACAGCCCTAGCAAGACGTCTACCTGATGAAGGTATTGTCACTGGTCGCAGATAATGTTACAGTGCTCAACTAACAATATGTAACCATAACGTATCGAATGGCAAATAAACACTGTCGTGACTCATTGTCTTAACATGTGAATAACACAATTTCAAGCGGCATCTCTTATATCAGTGTAAATGTTTAGCGATATCGATTGGAAACTAAGTGAACATCATTGTAAGAAATTTTATTTGAGAATTTTGCATTGAAAAAGGAGCGCGCGCGCGTGTGTGTGTTTTAATTACGATAATTTGTTCGAAAACACGATATGTGATTTTTATTTTTTCTTAAAAAATATAATTACAAGTATTGTATTTTATTAAATAATTTTGTATTTATACAAGTATTGTATTTTATTAAATAATTTTGTATTTATTGTATTAATTGTTATTTTAATTACGATTTTTTCCCGAAATCACAATAAATTAACATAGCCAGTTATTAACAACACGACCTAAAACTTATTATAGCCTAACAGCTGTTCAGTGAAATCAGCTGATCGTTACGAATTAATATAAAACAACTGATCTTTTAATATAACTACCAAAAGTATCATTAACGACTCATTTCATATATTTACATAGGTCAAACTTGTTTGTACTTTCCGTAGTGGTTATGCATTGCGCCTCACACGAGCAAATTCTCCGGTACGATCCCGGGAGGAAGCACGGGAATTTCTAATTATAATTAATTCTATATGAGACTTGCGACGCGCAAAATATACTGTTGTATAAATACACATGTTCCTGGCATCACGCGACACGTAAAATCTAACATCACAACCAGCCCTAAAACATGATACAGGTCAAAGATACGGCGTTAATTTTCCGTTCGTTTTCATCCTGACCAGCTGGTTGTGATTTAGTTTCAGGAAGCGAAACCGGTCGGCAAACTATAGAGTTTGCGGTATTAATTGGCAAATACCGAAACGACGGTGGTGGATTTTTTGGATATTTTCCAAACTGCACGACCTGCATTCATGAAGCGATTTAATTGACTGCCCCTTGTCTGTATAAGGGCATAATTATTTTCAACAAGAGCTTTCTCCAGGTCTGGCCCCGTTGCATTCAACTCCCACTCATTCATACCGTTTCCGAGAGCTGTACTTAGCAAGGAACCGGTTGAAATAATAATCCCGGCAGCTGTATCGCTGACTTGATAGAAGCGAAATTTACAAAACTATTTTTTTTTGTCTTACCCGTTTTGTTAAATTCTGATTTAATCGTCATAATCAGCATTAAAATATGAACAATAAGGATTTTCAACCTACAAATTACATTGAATAGGGTAATTCCGGGAGAGATGGTCCCTCTTTTTTGTAACACTCATATCTTTGTTTGTTTTTGAGTAATTAATTTCTTTTTTGGGTCAAAGGTGATATCATAGATTACTCTAATAATAACTCACACAAAATTACTTACTTTTAAAATGAAAATGACTGTAAAACATTAAAAAGATTTTTTGTCATCGGTCCATCTCACCCGTAGTCTATAGGTGAAATGGACCAAGCATATTGGGATAGATGGGCCATTAATAAAATTAGCCAAAAACATATATTTATCGGTAAAAATAGCAGTTTATTCATCCAATATTACTACCAACTACATTAACAAGGTAAACATTTCTAAAATTATACTAAAAATAAAAGTTAAGCAATTTAACTAACAGTAACATAATAAAAATCACGTACTATTTTTAATATTTACATTACAATTTGAAAAAGTATAGTTAAAATATTTTTTTCTTGACCTTCAAAGGTATTGTTTGCTTTTTTCTATTTTACCACAAAAGTCACATACATTTTCAAACTTTGTGCAGTTCTCATGAAACCATCTGGAACATTTAGTGCATTTGATCCAATCTTCCTGGCTATTTGTTGAGGCATACATTGGTTGCCTTCCCATTCACTACCAACACTGCTATCGTTGAAGACCATTCCCTTTTCACTTCCTTTTTCTTCTGTGGGAACAATACTTTCTTAGCGTCCCGTTTCCTCTTCTTGTCCTCTTTCAATTTCAATTTTACTACTTTCTGTGTTTTGCCCTAATGATACTCTGTATGTTACGCACTGAGTTTAATACCTTAGGCGTGCTTGCCTGAATACTGCATGCAGTTGCTTTCTTGTTAAGCACAGGTATTGGAGATATTTTATTCAAAGCATTAGTAGGAGTAGGATTTTGTTCATAATGTTGTGTGTTACCTGCTAATGACTGAGACGTTCCAGGAACAGCTAAATTTATTGGGAGATTTTCATTGTCTGTACCTCTTTGCAAATAGTAGGCATTTTTCTAAAAGAAAACAAAAACAAGGCTTGAAAAATAAGTAGTTTTAAACTTTAAGTTACAGCCATTGTGATAAAATGTAGTAGTAATTGCTCTCTCTCTCTCTCTCTCTCTCACACACACACACACACACACACACGCACCGCGCACAAAACTTTAACGAAAAAGATATAATAAGGTTGTCTCTGGTGAATTATGTTCATAATAATGTTTTAATAATATTTTTTGACTATTTTTTTAATAAAATTTATGGTAATGTAATTACATTTTAAGAAAATATCAACTTTAGACATAGTCTTTTTGTAAAACACTGGTCCATCTCTCCCGACTTGACCTGGTCCGTCTCTCCCGATTGCTTAGGACAGATGGACCAGGCCGCCATCTTGCCTTTATCCTCGACAGAGACACTGCAGTACTTTATAATGAAGTGCTACAATCTTTATTCACTCTACAAAGGTCAAAAACCAAAAAATATTGACAAGTAATGACACAAGATTCTAAAATGTAAAATCTGTAAAATATTTTCACTCATCTGAATTTTATTGTCTTCAATAACTCCTAAATAAGCAGATCAAAACGGTTGAAAACTACAAGGCAAATCAACACAGTCAAACATGACATCAACATGCTACCAATGGAGAACTAACGCGAATAGTTTCCGAAATATGCAATCGGTCCATCTCACCCGAGGGGCCATCTCTCCCGGAATTAACCCCTATGCGAAAATAAACCCTGACCGACGTCCAAAAAATAAATATCCAATATCAGTGGATATTGAAAATTCAAAACGATAATTAATGCATTTTTTTTAACGCTGATTACGATAGTGAAATCAGAATTTCAAAACAATTTAATACAAAAACGTTACGAATTTTTAAAGATTTGAAATGGCCGCCATTTTGAAACTGTTGAAAGAACTTCTCAGAAAATGATCCCGAGTTCAATAGCTCATTTTTCCAATTGAAATTCGCTAAAACAATAAATAACAGTGGGACGTAAGTGTTTCAATGACGCTGATTTCATAAAACTGACAATATTAAAATACATTTATATAGTTTAAAATTGACGACATTTACAAATATAGCAATTTTCCTTGAAAATTCAGAGTTCATTATCGTAATTAGCGTATAAAATTAGCATTTAAAATTTTTGAAATTCCATGGGAAATATGAAAATTAACGTGACGGTGGTCATGGTTCATTTTCGTAGATTTTATCGTCAAAGAAATGTAAGGTTATAAACAAAAAATGTGTTAGCCGAGGGACTAACTCGAGTGACCTTACATAATTAGTGTTCATTTGTTTTTTATTGGTCCAATTATATTTCTGATCTTATTGATAAATTGGAAGTATACACAACTGATATTAAAGAAAATGCACCTATCCACACCATATACAAACATAATTCCTGTACAATATATCCAACCGTTAATGCTCTAATAATTGTGATCGCTGGGCTGGGCACGTAGTACAACGGCGTTCGTTAATAATATTAAATATTTATTAATAAACTTATTTATATACAATGTGCAAGCTATATATATATATATATATATATATATATATATATATATATATAAAATTTATATTTATAAATATACGTTCAAGATATATTTAACTGTAAAGGTTCTAAACAATTTTGTGCTAGATAGGTTTGTATGTAGAATAATGGCATTAATTTTTTTTCAAATATTATTACGCTAAGCATTCCGATCGGTTTTGTACAAACAATAAGCACTGCATTGTTGAAACTACATATATGGGGTACGTACAGGTTCGTCAGAACACCAGGGAACTCTCACGCCTCATACTTTTCCATTTATAGGCTTTACAATAAAATAAAACCGACTTAAAACCGATAAAGGTTTAGTAAACAAAATTGCAGGAGCAGTATAAAGTGTCCCCGTGAGAGTGCAGCACAATGCGGGGAGGTGACAAGAAACTGTGTATGTACCAAAAGAGCTGATTGCTAAAAAAAACATTGTTGAAGGTAATATTTAAATTACCACTGTATCCAAGACTTA
>CM040187.1:20318762-20338762 GCA_022606455.1 Callitettix versicolor
AAGACATGAGTCGGAGTGCTTTGCGTGATCCAACAGGGTCTATGCGCAAATAATAATATATATATTATATTATATATATATATATATTATTATATTATATTTAAAAATAAATTCTTAAATTCTTTTCTTTTTACCATTGTAAACCGCGTTAAAAACTGCATATATCAGCGTTTTGAATTTTCAAAATCTATTGGAATTAAGCAATATTTTGACGGCGGTCCGGGTTCATTTTCGTATTTTCAATGTAACTTGATAGTTTAAAATCCTAATATATGCATATTTTAACGCCGATTACGATGGCGGAATAAGAATTTCAAAATGAGGAGGAAAAAATGTTTTTTTTAAAATTCGCTTCTATCACGTCAACGAGACGTGTGGCGATTATTTAGCGAGTAGTAATTAGTTTTAAATAAGCTTTCGTTACTTCTTGAACACTGCATTAAGGGTATTAGCAAAAGAAAAAAACCTACCGCATGACCAGGTGGGGAATTACACCCCGAATCCTTTCGGTGAGGAATGTTTTGACCGTGAGGGCAATTTCGAATGTGACCCAATCGTGCAGCACATGCGCTCTAATTTCGTCGTACGTTAGCAGCGTTAATATTAATAATTAGTGTGTCTTTTGACAGAACGTGATGAGCAGTCTGCAATTAATTATGTAACAGGAAACGGAAGAGACAGGAAATAGACAATGCCATTGAGAATGCGAAGTCGGTGAGAAGTTTCGGGCAAGATGACAACAACGTCAGCCGATAAATTATCCGCTAGACAGACGTACTGATGAATGTTAATGTAAGTGTATGTAGACAAGCACATGTAGAATGATTCATTGTAACTGTACACTAGCGACATCTAACGCTCACAAGAACAACTTCTCATTGAGAAAAAACGTACTAGAATTTTTTTAAATAAATTTCCATTAAAAAATTATCGGAAATCAAGACCCAGACCCCTGAGTTGGTGAAATATGTACCTGGCTTCTTTAAGGTCAATAAAAATTTGAAATATGTATTTTTAGCACTATCGCGTTCGCATTTTCGTTTCGATTCGTTTAAAACTCGGCAAAAAAATCAATTATCTAAGTAGCTTGGACAAGAGTGTTACCCAGTAAAAATACGTACAGTTTTAAAATGGTGGGAGTGTACATTTTTTAAAAATTTATAACTTTCACCTTAATAATGCAAAATCATTTTTCTATTTAAAAAATCCGTTGAAATTGAAATTTTAAAACGCTAATATGTACAGATTTTAATGCATTTACTTTTGGAAATTCGCTCCCATCACAGCTGCGTGAAATTATTACTCACCAATATAAAGAAACCAATAACACGTGCTAAAAAAATAATAATAACATATAAGCTACAAGGAGTAAATAACATACAAGAATTAATTTCTGTAAGTGAACACGTGAATTACCAAATAAAAAAAGCATTTAACAATTAAGAAAAACATTTACAATTAGACAATTATTTATACAATTATTTAAGAACAAAACATGGATAAAAAAGTGTACTCATACTGCAAAAATTAACGAAAAACGGTTATCTGAAAAACCATTAAAATTTCGTTTTGCTGACGTAATGAAGCCGAATTTCCAAACAAAATAATTTATCTTACTTTTTATCTGAACTTTACATTTCAACATAATAATTAGCATTACCTGCATATGTTGGTAGATTAAAAAAAAATATTTGAGACGAAAAGTTATATGCATTTTTTAAGGTTTTAAAAGACCGCAATTTTGAAAATGTTTAAAAAATTTTACTGGTTAACCAAAATGATTTTTATTCCAAGTTTGAATCAAATCGGATTCAAACTTACCTAAATAAACTTTAACGACCCTTAAAAAGTGATCTAAAAGTTAAGATCTTCGTTAAATTCAAGGTCCTGGGTCTGGGTCTTACCATGATGGCCGCTCCAAAAGCTCGTTTGCCAATCGATATTCGCTAAAAGTGTGTTAGTGTTCTACGAGTATAAAGTAAACGCAAGCCCATGTTTTGTAAGTACGAGAAATGCTAAGACCACATAGGCTACAACCAGTAAATGTAAAGTAATGTATTCGGATAATGATTGTGATATGAGAAAGTTAATGCGTGGGAAATGACAATGGGGAACGTCGTGGGCCGTTGCAGCGCGGAATCGCCTTCAACTCGTGGCATACAGCGCGGCCTCTTTAATTGTCCTACATTATCGGCGATGTTTAGAAACATGTCTCAAACATTCTGAAACAGGCCATTCTTTGGTCAAACGTCCATCCACCTTCCCGGTGCGGTCAATACTTCCTCATTACACGAAGGAAAGAAAAACTCTTAAAAAACACGTTTTAATATCTAAGGATTTAGATTTAATATCTATTTAGATTTTCAAAAACTGTAAGTACAAAAATCCATTTTGCTCCATTCTGTTAAGTTAGTATACAAAAACCAGCTTTTCTCCATTCTGTAGTTAGTCTCTGTTACTTTAGTACACAAAAATCCGTTTTGCTAAATTCTGTAGTTAGTTTATGTTACGTTAGTTACAAAAATCCGTTTTGCTCCATTGTATAATTAGTCTCTGTCAGGTTAGTATACAAAAATCCGTTTGGCTCCATTCTGTTACGTTAGTATACAAAAATCCGTTTTGGTCCATTCTGTAGTTAGTCTCTTATGTTAGTATACAAAATCCGTTTGGCTCCATTCTGTTACGTTAGTATATGAAAATCCGTTTTGATGCATTCTGTTGTTAGTCTTTGTCACGTTACTATACAAGAATCTGTTACGTTAGTATACGAAAATCCGTTTTGCTAAATTCTGTAGTTAGTCTCTGTTACGTTAGTATACAAAAATCCGTTTGGCTTCATTCTGTTACGTTAGTATACAAAAATCCGTTTTGCTAAATTCTGTAGTTAGTCTCTGTTACGTTAGTGTACAAAAATCTGTTTGACTCTATTCTGTTACGTTAGTATACAAAAATCCGTTTTGCTAAATTCTGTAGTAAGTCTCTGTTACGTTAATGTACAAAAATCCATAACATTGGGTGTGAGAACCACAATCCAATATTATAATTGATAAGGCAGACGGGAACCATACTCTAAGACGTAGGGCTCTCACCTAGGAACATTAATATTCTTGGCAGAGGGTAATTCAAGAAAACCAGAGTACACTATGGTTTAAGAATGTACATGAACAGGAATCAGTGGAATGTACCACTGAGGCACAGTGTGTAGTTATGCAGAAATAAAAAGGAAACTGCAGGTCTCATAATCTATGATTGTAAGGCTCTTTCCAGGAGGCAAAGGGCCTTTCAGAAACTTGAGGACCTCTAGCAGAAAGATCTAGTCAGTAGACTGCAAAAAATCATTGAGAGAGTCTACTGAATTAGAATCCAAGAGGCGCAGTTGCACAATAGGCCCTTTGATCGCTGTGCCAAGTGTCACCTGAAAAACTAAATCTATAAAAAGAAATCTACTATAAAAAACTTACTTATATGCTTATATTTCTGTTATCTTCCGAATTATCCGCTACAGCACGCGCACGTCACGGAGTCTAGGTTAGGTTAACTGACGGATTTTGATGAAATTTTACATTTAAGTTTGGTTTACAAACATATCGAGACCATTTTTTAGTTATAAAACGTTTTTTGATAAAAAAACATTAAAAAAATGTAGGATCGAAATATGAGTACAATCTAATGACCGTTTTCTGTTTTTTGGTTAGGTAATAGGCCTATCAGATTTTCATAAATGTGGAAGACAAATAGATGTTTTAATATTTGAAATAGCCACCATTTTGAAACTGTTGAACGGATTTTACTGGGTAACGAACTTGTCTAAGCTATTACCTATCGAAATCGATTTTTTTGACGAGTTTGAATCAAATTGGATTAAATTTGAGAACGCGAGCGTGCTAACTCACACACACACTCGCGCGCGCCCACACACACACACACACACACACACACACACTTTAACGATCTCTGAAAAAGTGATCTGGAGGCCAAATTTGGTTCTTATTTTAAGGTCCCGGGATTGGGTATTATCATGGATGTTCAAATAAATAGCTCATTTTTTCAGCTATAATTTTTTTTAAAGGAACTACAATTCCCCGTTAAAAGCGCTTAAATTCTACAATAACGCCAACATGAAGCTGTTTTTGCAGCAGTAAACAGTTTTGCAAATACAGTAATACAATTTTTACCCCTGACCACCCTAATACGAGCTGACGTATGAAATACGACCAAGTAAAACATGTCAAAAATAATAGCATAAACCATGTTTACGACTCATAAACGGTAGTTATATGCAAACTGTTGGCTCATGTTCAATAGTGTCAAGGCGCAACGCTAAAAGTCGTAGTAATATGACATGGGCAATGGATCTGTTCCTGTAATGGCTGAAAGCGTTGCGTGGAGGAAATATTCCAGTGATTAATAGCTCGGCTGGAGTCGTTCTTCTAGCGAGGAAGAAGGAAGAGGATTTCCATACAGTGTCTGATAGTATCTGTGCGTAGATTCGGGAACAGACCATTTCACTTTTATGAACTTTGCGAGAGATATATTGTCAGCGACTCTCATAACAAACATTCGAGCGCGAACAACTCTGCAGCAAATTGATTCACGAGATGCATTATTGAATTCGTGAACGCTTTTGTATGTAAGGATTTTTCGGTTTGTCTACAATATGTTTACACAGTCGGTGTTAGGTGAAACTGTACGATAACCAGGAAAATATAACAGTTATGTAAGAGTCACAAAAATTTAACAGGAAAATATAACAGTCACAAAAATTCTTTTTTACTCCTGATGTACGTTTCGCCGTGAGACATCTTCAGACATAGTGACGCTAAAAATTATATAGCGTGCTTATATACTAATACAGTTGATGTTAAAACTGGAAGGGAGAAGGTAAAGAAAGGAAAGATTGACAATGTAAGATCAAGCAAGTTGGAAAAACACATAAAAAATAGGCTTCAGTATGGAGAGGGGTTGACGTTTATTCATTAAAATTAAAATTTGTGTTTTTACAAATAGATTTATATATTTCCAGAATTTTTGAAAAATGATTCACAAATTTTGAGTAATTTTTTTCTCGTACTTCCAAGAACTGAAATGTTTTTTAACACGAGTTATAGCTCTTCCAGACTGTCCTACGTATTCTGGAAAATCTGAAAGAACTATAAACACTCGTGTTAAAGAACCTTTAATTTGTTGGAAGTTTGGAAAAAAATTGCGAATCGTTTATTAGAAATTCTAGAAATATAAAATGGTCTATTTATACAAAAACACTAATTTTGAACAGACCCTTTAAAGCCTATTGTTTGGTGGTTTCCCCAATCTGCTACTCACCGAACTTTTTACACTGTTAATACTTCCTTTCTTTATCTTTTTCCCTTCCAGTTTTACCATCATTTGTAAATAAGCACACATTATACCTTTTAGCTTCTATATCTGAAGATGCCTCACGGCGAAACGCTGAGTAAAAAAAATTTTTTTGTGAAACTCGTATATAAGCGTTCTAATTTTCGTTGATATCTTGGAGTTTGCTTTCCTTTGAAAACGTTACCACTTGAAGTAAGACCACGCCATACTCTTAGTGGCAGTGAATTCAACAAATAACAAAGAAACCTGCATCGCTAATTAGTATTATTGGCAATAAATGCAATATAGCCGATAGGGTCCACAGACTCTTAAAGCCATCCGTAACATACAAGGAAAATCTTCGGTACAAACTTGTGTACCACGGGTTTTCGGATTTTAATTCACAAATACAGAGAGAGTGTGTGTGTGTGTGTGTGTGTGTGTGTGTGTGTGTGTGTGTGTGTGTGTGTGTGTGTGTGTGTGTGTGTGTGTGTGTGTGTGTTTTCAGGAGATGAGTGAGAGTAGTATGAGCTAGAGGTACAGTGGAAGCGCTTCAGCTGTTCCCGCCGTATTTACCCTGAATCCCATTATTATATATTACTTATTCGTTAAGTATATATAACTTGTAATCACACGTAATTATTGTATCCTGTTGAAGATAAATTTTACTACTAAATAACAAAGACGATAAGGAAATATTTTATTTATTTAACATAGTCTTTTTATGAAATACACAGCATAACAATCAATATGTAGGAGTTGTTAAAAAACCAAACAGTTCTAGCTAAAGTAAGTTGAATCGAGTTGGACATAAAATGCATAACAGATAACAAATAATATCTGGAATACGACATGCACCAGTAAACTTCATAGCGAAACTAACAAAAACAAGATTCAAGATTTGGGCTGTATTTTACCAGTTGGAGAACTTTTTTTATTGTTGAACAGTTTTAAACTGCATAGTTTTTATCGAAAAACTTTATTTTTATATGCTATTCAGTTCAATAGTGTACAGAATACAAAACCATCTTCTAAACTAAATTATGAAATACTCAAACGCTCGTTTCTGATAAAATAATTAGTTTTGGTTATTTCTAATTATTTTTTCTACTTAACGTCCATAGTTTATGCCAGTTTCTAATGAGGACAAGCGAGCAGTGTTAATAGTATAGGTAAAGCCAAGGCTAGAACTGACCTTGAGATGCGCAGTTCAGAAACGCAGCAGACTGACCAGTGCCTTAACCACATTGACCAACGAGAAATAAGGTTTTTGATTAAGTAGACAACAATTAAAAACATTGTTACGTGTTTCTTAATAGTTAGAAAAATAAATTAATTTATAACCTAACCCACCCAAATATAAATTTACGGATATATCAAATCAGTGCTTTATGAGAGTGATAAATTTACGGATATATCAAAATTGTCACGCTGACGTGATGGAAACTAATTTTCAAAAATTATTTGGATAATGAAAACCAAAATCGCTACAAATATTAATTCTGATAAATAGCTTCGACAAGTTCCAACAAAATGCGTTTTAAAATTGTTTTACAATACTAAGTTACCGTACGGCGTAATAAAGCATGCCTGCTACATTTCCGCTGTAACAAAATGAAGGAGGACTGTTGCATAGTCCCAGAAGCCCTGGGTCTTGCGCGTTTTGTTCTTGTAACTTTTGAAACCTACGTGTCGGCGTAGACCAATAAAATCACTTTGTACGAACCGTCCCAACTCAAGACCAGGTGTCAGGAAACACTGCTTGTCTTGTAATCACCCGTATACCGTATACACTATACACTATACAATCTACAGTATTAATTGTGTTCAGGTTCCTTACGTAACGCACCCGGCATAAATTTAAATACAATTAATTTTCGGCCAACTAATTGCGGTGTTGAATTTCAGAAAGAGGTTTTTTTAAGTGCCATTATTTATGTGTTGAGGTGAAATTTGAGAATGCATTGAAAATTAATTTGTTTCGCATTATTGTGCGTGTGGTGTGTGTGTGTGTGTGTGTGTGTGTGTGTGTGTGTGTGTGTGTGTGTGTGTGTGTGTGTGTGTGTGTGTGTGTGTGTGTGTGTGTGTGTGTGTGTGTGTGTGTGTGTGTGTGTGTGTGTGTGTGTGTGTGTGTGTGTGTGTGTGTGTGTGTGTGTGTGTGTGTGTGTGTGTGTGTGTGTGTGTGTGTGTGTGTGTGTGTGTGTGTGTGTGTGTGTGTGTGTGTGCGTGTGCGTGTGCATGTGTGTGCACAAGTAAATGTTACCAAAATATTACACGAACTCATGGCTTTAAATTAATTCCAAAACAAAAGTCTGGTACAAAAGCACAAGCGATCAGCTTGATCGAATTTGACGACTTCTTTTATTCACGAAGAATCGCAGCAACAAATTTGAAATATAACAAATTACGGTTCTTGAGTAAATTGAAAAAAACTGACGGCGGTCAGGGTTTATTTTTAGTTAACTGTAGTTTCGATTTAATGCATAACTGTAAATTTTATTTATTTCACATTTGTAACAGCAATTTGAGTTACGAACAAACGATAAAAATTTGAACGAAATGATTATGAAAACCTAAGCCAATTTTTCTGTTTTTCTTGCAACTCGTGAATGGAATTGTTTGGTTGTTGTGACCCATACGTTTCATTTGAGTAATTATGTTTTACATTTTACAGAAACATTTGATCAACTTGGAGGACGAGAGAAGGAGAAAATGAGAAGGAAAATTGAAGGAAAAGAAGGCGAAGGAGGAGAAGAAGAAGAATAATAAGATGGAAAAGACGGAGCAGAAGAAGAGGTACGAGGTAAAGGAGGAGGAAATGAGAGAAAACATTGAAGAAAAAGAAGGCGAAGGAGGAGAAGAAGAATAATAAGATGGAAAAGACTGAGGAGAAGAAGAGGTACTAAGTAGAGGAGAAGGCAATGAGAGGAAACATTGAAGGAAAAGAAGGCGAAGGAGGTGAAGAAGATAATAAGGTGGAAAAGACGGAGCAGAAGAAGAGGTAAGAGGTAAAGGAGGAGGAAATGAGAAGAAACATTGAAGGAAAAGAAGAAGAATAAGATGGAAAAGAATGATGAGAAGAAGTAGAAAGAAGAGGTAGAGGAAAAGACAATAAAGGTGTAAAGGAGATGGAGAAAACAAGGAGCAGAAGAAGAGAGATAAAAGTAGGCGAGGAAGGGGAAGAAGAAATTGAGGGGAAAAAGAAAGATTAGGAGGAGAAAGAAAAAAGGGAGAAAATTAAGAAAGAAAGTAGGAGCAGAAGAAGAAGAAGAAGAAGAAGAAGGACGAGGACAGAAGCAGATAGTAGATATTTGTAGATAGCGCTTAGAATTGATACCGTAGTTTTAATTTGGCTAAATTGCAGCAACATAGTTTATTTTCCCAAGTACTGTAGTTACACATTCAATAAACACAACATCGTTTCCCGAAACACTTACACTGCTCCAGGTAGAGTTATTTTTATTGGCAATAAACAGTGGCAGTTATATCGCTTTGGATTGCGTTCAATGCAACTACTGCCCACACTACATGTTGCACATTGAACCCACGTTATATTTGTACTGCAACTTTATTATTTCTTTATTCTGTCTTGCGGTTGTTTATAGGTCATTGCGTTCTGACTCTTTGTCTAGCCTTCGTCTGTGTGTCACGTGACGAACCGCCCCTCAGTTTACTCAAACTAAATAATGTGTATTGTTCAAATGATGAAAATATCATGGTAATTTCCATACCTAATATATCCTGTACGTGTGTGTTTTAGGATTCCTAGCGTTAAGTATAATAACTTGGGACATCGTTAACCAACAACCAGCAAAATCCGTTAAGTCTTTTTAAAATGGAGACCATTCCAAGCTTTAAAAATGTGTAAAGATTTTATACTACACTACTTTTAAAAATTTTAAAGGTTTATCGTAATAAGCTAAACCTGTATAAATTAACGTACCTGCTTACATAATACGAGGTTTATTCTGATGGCGGTCAAGGTTCATTTTTGTGTTTTCAATTAATTATTAATGAATGGCTGAATTAAAAAAAGAAACAAAAACTAGATTCCTCTGCATTGCTTGATTAATTTTCTTTCCCCCAACCTTAATGCTTAATAATTAATACTTATCTTCCTGTTGTCACCAAACTAAAACTATTCTTAAACGCTCCCACAAAACGTCGCGGCCGCTGTGACGATTATTTCAACTCATTAATTACATATGTGTATTCAGACAGCGCGGCCTGGAGTACAATTTTGCAACTATCAGAACGCGACTTGCTTCATTTGCTGCTAATCGTGGTACTACTTTTTTCAAATACGACAGAAAAACTTATTGAATATATAAAAGAGCAAAACATTTTATATGATTTATCCCATTCCAAACATAAAAATATTAAAAAAATAAGAATATTTTCTGTATTTTTATATTGAAATTGATATATTAGCTTATATTGTGATAGTTATAATGTAGTTTAACCTTTAATACAAAACCTATAACTTAAGAATCTTCTAAAAAAATATGAGGCCGTCAAAATCCAACATCAAAACCAGCATTAAAACATGATACGTCTTAATAAATTATGACCCATAAAAAAAGGATTAGGCCTATAAAATCTTATAATATTTGTGAAATTGGAAATGTGGGCTATTACAATTTTCACTGTAATTAATTATTTTTGTTACTGTCGAGTTTTGTGGTTACGAAAAGATATTGGTTTTCAATTTTTATTGTCGAATTTGTGATTCCCAATTAAGCTATTTTTGATAAACCATAAGCAGACAATTGCTTAACAAAGGCCGATTGGAATGGTGTTTGTGAAATTCTTTATGTTCACAATAAGCTATTTATTTTATTTGCTTAATCCTTATAACCTTTACAGTAGATTTATTATATTTATGTTCAAACTGTTTTACCATCGCTGTCCCATCGGTGTGTGAGGTGTGAGAGCCACATAACGTTGGCACATGTCATGATACTGTGTACTGTGTAAAGGGTGTAATATAGTACAGGCCATCGATAATGACCTTTACACATCGCGCGCTGAATCAATTTGTCTACGTCTATAAATCAGCTGATCGCGATAACTAGTTTCCTTTCCCAGTCTTACCAACTTGAGCGCGTTGTTCCGTGTTTTGATTCACGTACGTCATCTTTAGACAGAGTTCCAGTTCGGATAACGGAGTTCGGTACTTATAAGGGGCTGGTCATATCCACTGCTGCCTACTGCCACCGCTGGAATCCTGCCTGTCACCGCTCCACTCGAACTCGACGGATATGCACACGGGTTCCGGTATACAGATGCTTAACAACATGAACATTACATGAATTTATATACAAACTAGCTTGTATAAAATCGCCCGCGCAATTTTAAGGTTGGGAATCCATCTGTTGATTTGTTAATAAGTTGAAATTTATTTATTTTTTTGTAGAAAGGATTTTGCATATTAAAGCTTTACCCGCGTACATTTAACCTTTAAAGGACGGGGGATTTTCGATATTTCGACCACCCACTGCACACAGGGTACTATTTGGAAAAAATAGACCCAAACAGGTTGGGGGGCTTATGTAAGGAATTATGGAAAATGCTGAAATACGTGTTCCATAATTTGTTTTATATTTTTTGTTTGTTTATTATTAAGAAAATCCGATTAAAAATATTTTTCTCCAATAATAACATTTATACCTAAATTTTAAAACTTTTGTTGTTTTAGGGGATGAATTAGGAAAAATGCTGAAATACTGTTTCATTACTTGTGTTTCAGAGTATCTAGAATACTCTTTCAATCTACACTTTCAATAGAATACTTCAATCTAGAATACACGATTGAAAAACAATTTTTTATGGAAAATTTTGTATCCCCCTTTTACATTTTCCACCCTCGATTAATCCCTTTAGGGGATGAAGTTTGGAAAATTGAGACAAACATATTTCATTACTATCATTTTAGAGTAATTATGTTAAGTTTAAAGAAGATCCGACCAAAAACATATATTCACCAATTAAAACAGTTTTACTCCATTTTTACAGCTTTAGGTGTTGAATATTACAAAATCGTTGAACATCTACATGGTGGTACTAAGATACCCTGAAAATTTCAAGTCTCTAGCTATTATAGTTTCGGCAATGAATCAGTCAGGACTTCGCCTTATATATATATATATATATATATATATATATATATATATATATATATATATATATATATATATATATATATATATATATATATATATATATATATATATATATATATATATATATATATATATATATATATATATATATATATATATATATATATATATATGGAGAGAGAGAGAGAGAGAGAGAGAGAGAGAGAGAGAGAGAGAGATCTATAGGTAGATAGATGGTAGCATCAGGAGTGGTAGAAAGTGAAAGTACTGTCAGAAACCTTTGCAGGGATTGTATTCAACTTCCCAAAGTTTCATGGCGGTCGGATGAATGGTGTAGTAATGCATATAGGACACACACACACACATATATATATATATATATATATATATATATATATATAAGCATTTATATTTTCCAAAATAATTTAAAATTGGTTATCTGGCACCGAAGTGTTTTTACGATTCCAAATACAAAGAACATATTTGGCGTTTCCTGTTTGGAAGACTTGGCTGGGAGCCTAGATAAATCTTAAAAATTTGCGTCACAGATACAGCATACTAACAAGGATTGGACTGGCACAAGGTCGAAGATTATTATTCTGTGTTTTCAGATATGGCGGACATTGGAGCTTCTTTAAGACCAAAGCGTGTGATGGTGTTCCTTCAACATAAAAACTATACCAACTAATGTTATAAGGTTAGATACATTTTTTTGAGGTTATAGCGGTGCCTAACACTACGATAAAAGGGTATGTTGTACAACGATGCCATTTGGATTCTAGTTCAGTAGACTGATGCCCTCAATGAGTTTTAGCACTCCACTAACTAGCTCATTCTGCTAGAGGTCCTCAGGGTCCTGGAAGCCAAACACCCTTTTGCCTCCTGCTGGCAAGAACCTCACAATCACAGATTACGTTTCCCCTTCTTCGTACATAACCTATAACGGTTTTAACACATATCATGTTTTATGGCTGGTTTTGATGTTGGATTTTGCGTGTCACGTGAAGCGAGGAACATGTTTATATTGATATATTTTTGCGCGCCGCAAGTCTCATATTAAATTAATTATAATTAAAAATGACTGAACAATTGCAGTAGGACAGAGTAAATATTTCAACCAGAAAGATACAAAATGCAAGTGATAAAATATACAATTAGACCAGGAATTGGAAAGTTAAACTTAATGAGCTGAAATCTGTTCATGTTAACTTTACATATAAAAGCCTGAACAATCCCCCTACACTCAGTATCAAGGGCATTATTATTGCCAACGAAGATAAAGCTAAATACCTTGGAATTATTCTGGACTCAAGACTTAACTGGAGAGATCATATCAGGACAAAAAGGACCCAACTGGGTTTGAAGTATAAACAGTACTACTGGCTTTTGGGAAGAAATTCCAGGTTATCAATAAATAATAAGATTTGGATATGTAATCAGATCTTTAAACCTGTTTGGTTGTACGGGATACAGCTGTGGGGTTGTGTTAAACAAGCTAACATCAGAACGATTCAGACATTCCAAAATAAGGTTTTAAGAAATATGGTGAATGCTCCATGGTACGTTCGTAACCAGGATATCCTTAGAGACCTTAGCATTCCAACAGTGGAAGAAGAAATAAAACAGTATGCATGCTAACATGAAAAGAGACTGCAGCAACATGTTAACATTGAAGCTAGGCAACTGCTAAACAATCGGAACTTGGTTCGACGATTGAAGAGACTTAATCATTTTGAGCTGGTATAAAGCAGTGTTAGGGATTGTTTAAAGTAGTTATTCAAAGAAGAAAAACTTAAGATATCAGTGGATGGACTAAGTTGATAAATTATTGGTAGATGTATTTATTAAAGTAAAATTATTTTTTGGTCTTAGAACCAGTTGTATTCTTAGACCAGTTGTAATTCTAAAATCAATTTTAAAAAAATGACTGTTTCCATCCGGGATCGAACCGGGGACCTTGTGCTCGGGATAAGCACTACTGTACAAAAACTTCGAAGACATTTGACCTATTTAAGTATATAAAATGAATCGCTAATTTAATTTTGGTAGTTATATTAAAAGATTAGTTGTTTTATATTAGTTCGTGAAGATCAGCTGATTTCATTGAACAGCTGATAGGCTGTAATAAGTTTCAGGTTATATTGTTAAAAACTAACTATGTTAATTTGTCGTATTTTCAAACAAATTATCGTAATTAAAACATTAAAAAAAATGAAAACAAAACATGATACAAGATGTTTATTTTTTGCTCCAATAACAATTTTTTTTTATTTGGGTGGTACATTCTTTTCCTTTTTATGTGCACCGTCAGACCACTCCGCCCTCAAATGAGTTCCATGGTCTTCCTGATTTTCCTTTTGCCCAGGATCTTGAGTACAGTTCCTATCAGCTCTGTATCGCAGTCCTGTAAGAATAGTGTTTCTTACATCCAAGATTTGATTCCTCGGAGGTCTTCTGCTGCTGTTCGACATTTACAAATGTCTGTCTGATTTGAGTTAGGCCGTCGCTTTACTGATTCGAGATGTTTGACCTTAATTTTTTCACGTTTTTTTTATTTCAGCTTCAATAATAAACAAATACACTTTTCTTAGTGAGATCGACATGTATGTTAAATTTCGAGTGCGAGGGACTTTTGATCGAGGCTGTGTCGGTGAGAGGAGGCAGAGAGCTTTAGCGTTCAAAATTTCGATACTTTCTGATTCAAACGTAAAAAAATCGATAACTTGAACATGTTTGTAGCCCAGGAAAATCCGTAGATCTTTTTAGTGATAATTTTTGTCAAAAATATTGGACCTCATCACAAAAATGCATTCACCGTAAATAAATTTGCAGTAAGCCCTATAAGCCCAATATTCCAGATATATTTAATTTTAATAAAAAAGCGTATGCACAAGAAAGTCAGCGCCTTGTTAGTAGCCCATTTTCTCTTGAAACAGGTTGGGAAACCTCGTAGTTGGGAAGAGTAGAAATTTCAGCATAAAAAACTAATGTTTACAACCTCTGCAACCAGTCCTAATTAATCGACTGTTAAACGGTTCGATCGACTTGTCAGCCCGACTCTTAAATAATAAACTGGAGTTCGATTATTTCACTTTTCTCTCTCGACGTTGGTTGTACGTCAATCATTATAGAGGTTAGTGATTTCTAAATACCTGACATACCAGTGGCGCTATCTATGGGCGACATCTTTCCTCACAAATCGCCTACGTTCCAGACATTCTGTTTTACAGAATTATAATCAGTTCGGTTTTGTAACTCGTTTGGTATTGATTATTTCATTACGGTAACGTAAAACTTTATTGATTTCTGCCTGCTCAAATTAGGTATTCACTAGCGAGTGTCCTTTAGAAAATGAGCTATTGAACCGGCCAAGGGACCGTGAAATGAACGCCGATACAGACTTCTAGATCACTTTTTGAGAGGTGCTTAAAATCTATATTTATACGACGAAAAGTAGCATAAATAATTTGAAAATATTCAGAAATTAACAATTTACTAGTGATCCCGTGCGACCTTTGCAGTTAAAAAAAAGAAAATATACAACAATTAGCAGCAAAAAGTTGAACAGTGTTATAGCACTTCTTTGTAAACAATGTTTGAAATGATCTGTGAAATATGTGGCAATAATAACTTTCCTTGTTGATGCACGAACGAAAAGGAAAAGAGGTTAGGACGATTTTTTTATGAAATCGCTATCCATAACTGAACGTAAAAAAACATGAATTTTGTAAATAAAACGATTCAAATGATGCCACTGGCTGGTATTTAATTACTATGATACGCTAACCTTTAATTCACTACTTATCATCTTCCTTAGTAAAATCGTTGCAAAACCACGTAGGCCTACTATTTCTTGTCAATATGAACTAAAACACACACACACACACACACACACACACACACACACACACACACACACACACTTCTCGTGAAAATAATACTGAACTGAGAAGTACGATTACGAGATACAAGAGCGATTAAATTTTACTTATTTCAAGAGATAAAAGTTACATTTAAGCTTACCACAGCTTAATGCATTTTTTGTTATATGGAGTTGTGACAAAATTGTAAACCACGTAAACTGCCCTATACCTATTTGAAACAAAATGGCGGGGGCTCTGATTTACTGTATTTGTCTGTTACGTTGAAATACGAATAATTATTGGGGACAGCGAAGAAACTTTTATATTTGTTAAATAGACATGTACATTCGAACAAGTTAAGCAAACTTTGAGATTTTTTTGTTAAACGATTATTTCCGTTACCAGATAATACGCCAAATTATGTTTTGTCTATAAAATTAGATTCAGATGAATTGTTTTGCTTTACGTTTAAGTTTCGTATAAAATATGTATAACAAACTTTTAAAATATCAAATAATTGGTTGCCTAATTTTTTCGCCAAAGAGATAATAAATAAAAACCTTTTCTGGTATAAGGAATGACAACGTTTAGCGGATAAATATTCAGTGTTTCTTGCCAAAGCACCAGCGGGCTCGGGAGAATGGCAAGGTCAGATATTTGCTTCGGTGGAAGTTATACCACAAACAGGTAAACAAGATAATATGCCAGCAGCTAATAGTTCCATTTACCACAATATTTACAGTTCTCTGGATTTAGGTAACCGGTCTTATCTACACTGCAGTGTACAAATTATCAAAACTCGTACATTGAAATGTAAGGCTGAATTATTGCACTTAAATTACAAGCCTTGGAGTGGAAGGGGCAATTTTTGACTGCTCTTTATCAGAAAGAGAAAAATGTCTTTCATTTCGTGGCACGGTGTCTAATTTTGAGGATTTTTAGAAAACAATTAAAAAAATAGATTTTTCAAGAGAATAATTTAATGTATATTTAAACGGAAGGGATTATTGGGTTTGCCTGGCTCGGTTTGTTCAGCAAACATGGCGATATAGATACGATTTAATAAAGGAATTTAATTATTAATAATAGTGATAATAATTATTTTAACACGTATCATGTTTTAGGGCTGGATTTTGTACGTCGTGTGATGCGAGTGCGAACAAATTTATATTGGTAGTTACAGTAAAAAGAACAGTTTTTTATATTAATTCGTAACGGTCAGCTGATTTTAATGAACAGCTGATAGGCAGCAAGTTTTAGGTTATGTTGTTAAAAATTTAACTGTTAATTTGTCGTTCAAATTAATTCGTAACGGTCAGCTGATTTCATTGAACAGCTGGATAGGCTGTAAGTTTTATGTTATGTTGTTGAAAATTTAGCTGTTAATTTGTCGTTTATATTAACTCATAACGATCTACTGATTTCATTGTACAGCTAATAGGTTGTACGTTTTAGGTTATGTTGTTAAAAATGTAGCTGTTAATTTTTCGTGTATCAGTAATTGAAATAAAAAAAGGAAGAGAAAATATGATACATGATTTTTATTTTTGGTTCAATAACGGAAATTAGTTGGTAAGAGTGTGTGCATTTTAATAGCTTTTGGTGTAATTTAGTTGTGTATAAATTACGAATGTAAAATTATAAAAATATAAATTATTATTACAAAGAATGGATATTGATGTATTTAGACTACAATTAGATATGTAAGTTTACAAAATATTCCAACCGGTAGACAGTCTATATGACCACTGTCTTAAAATATTTAGAGAATTGTGCAGTTTATTTATTTCCAAAATTCCTTCAAAAATTATAAAATATAATACAAAATACGAAGAACCTACAGGAGGCATAAATGCCAGTATAAAGGTTGGTCCTTAAAATTACTTCGTTAGTTATATGTAAATACTTTTACAAATTGTATCTCTCAACAGTTTATTATTATTTATCTTTTTATGGTAAACACAGAATTGTTATTATTACAGCATTTATATTTGTTAAATATTTTTAGGTAATCTACACTATAAACAGTCATACACTTATATTGCAAGTTTAGAATACTAAAGGACTGTTTCATATCCTGTATAAATAACCGCGACTGCTCATACAGCACACACACAGACAGACAGACAGAGACTTTGTCGTTATGATATGAAATCTGTGTATGATTAGTGTACGATAAATCCTTTATATCCGGTTCAATGGAACGTATAATTTGAGGACTGCCATCCCACTTCCGGAGGTGCACCCTTTGAAGTATCAGGTGGCTCACAATTCACGAGACACTGTGAGCGAAACGTGCACAAACTGTCAGGTAACTCGATACGATAGGCGGCAAAACTGCTACTCTAGGCTGTTTATTTTATAATTCTAATCGAATAATAGCGGCACGCAACTGTCTCGTTGACGTAATAGAAGCAAATTTCTAAAAAATAAATAATTTTTAAGTTTCTTAATTTTAACGGATTTTGAGTAAATGCTAATTTACTAGTTGTTAACGCTGATTACGATAGCGAATTTTTTTAATTCAAAAAAATTAATTTTTAAAATGGCCGCCATTATGAAACCGTTGAACAAATTTTACTGGTTAACGAAAATCTCCAAGTTATTAACAAAATCGATTATTGTGCAAAGATTGAATCGAATCGGATTAAAATTGCGAACGTGAGCTTGCTATGCATATATAAATGTAAAATTTTAAAAATCCCTCAAAAATTGATTTAAAGGTCAGGATTGGCACTCATTTCAAGGTGATGGTCTGGATTCACTATGAAGGACCTCCAGTAGCTCATTTTCCTAATGGAAATTTGGTAGTAGAAAAGTTACTGTACAATAGTAAAATCGACAAAACAAAAAATTAACCCTGACCACCGTTATTTCAGTTTTGTTACACTGACCTGAGATTTACGTTCGAAATTTGAGTGAAACCTGATTAACGTTTTCCAGTTTTTTTGTAGGTAACTCCAGATAAAGTTGGGAAGTTTGTTCTACCATTACAACAACTAGTTGGTAAGACAACTATCATAGATTTACTATAAAATCATTTGCTGTTATTACCTTCTCCCCGTGATCCACAGGCGTGTCTAGGATGGTCAAATGCGGGAGGAGTCCAATGTCGTAAATTCCTTTATTTCTACAAGGAATTATTTTACAGTTAAGAAACAGGCACTGCAAATCCTTTTGTTTGTAAAGTTTACATGAGTTGATGCTGGAATGGATATGTAAAATGAAATTATTTTTAACAATGACTAACATGTCTTGGTCGACAGACTATCCTACTGCATCTGCATGCGGTTAAACAAGGTGGACGATACGGACTTGAGGATGTGGTGCACCGCGGAAACCAGTGTTCCTCATTTTTGGCACACTTACCAAGTATTCAAGTAAACATAACTAAAGTAAAATTGTTTATATTGATTCTTCAACACAAAAACAATAATTACTTTCCAATCACAACGACAATTATAAAGCATTTTTGAAAAGGTTACCACTGGAAAATAAGCTCGTGAACTCATCATGGTAAGTCCAGACTCGGGATTTAAAATATGCGCCGATCCTGAATTATAAATATTTTTTTTGCTATTCTTAAATTATATACGAGTTGATCGTTACGAATTAATACAAACGACAAATTAACATAACTAGTTTTTAACATTATAATTAAACTTATTATAGCCTATCAGCTGCTCAGTGAAATCAGCTGATCGTTACGAATTAATATAAGCAACAAATTAATATAGCTAGTTTTTAACAACATAACCTTAAACTTATGATAGATTATCAGCTGTTCAATGAAATGAGGTGATAGTTACGAATTAATATAAACAACAACTTAACATAGCTAGTTTTTAACAACATAACGTAAAACTTATTAGATCCTATCAGCTGTTCAATGAAATCAGCTGATCGTTACGAATTAATATGAAATAACATGATCTCTTAATGTAACTACCAAAATTAAATTAACAATTCATTTCATATATTTACATCGGTCAAACTTCTTCGTAATTTTCGTAGTGTAGTGTTTATGATGTGCGCCTCACACGTGCAAGGTTCATGGTTCGAAACAAGATATTTTTAATTATAATTAATTTAATATGAGACTTGCGACGAGCAAAATATATTTGTATAACAATATACATATTTCTCGCATCACGCGACGCGCAAAATCCATCACAACAAGCCTCTAAAAGAAGATACATGGTAAAAGAAGTCCACTAGAAAGTGGAAGCACGAGGAAGTGGTGCTGTTGATTTTCTACTAATTAATAAGCAATCTGTTGTTTGCATTAATTGTTTTCCCCATAACATCTTTTCACTTATTAATTTTGGTTTCAATTGTAATCAGTATTTCTTCTATCACAACGGAAGTTATTCTTGTGAAAAGTCGACATTGTTGCTGGATCTTCCATAACGAATTGTGTTATTAGATTCTTGCGTACAGTACTCCAATATCATCTCGTCTCTTATCCTATACGAACGCATATAGGATAAGAGACGAGATATTATCATATATTTTATAGGATAAGACGTCGTAAGAAAAACTTTCAATAATGCCTTTGAAGTTTTTCTTGGTAATCAAATGACAAGAGCAGCTCTCTTAGCACACAAGTAAACGGCAGAATTTCGCCGAACGTGTATTCTCAGCTAACTAACCGATACCGTTATTATCTGCTCTCATTTAC
>CM040187.1:20343762-20578762 GCA_022606455.1 Callitettix versicolor
TGGATTAACGATGGCGAGTGTACGCAGTTTTGGCCAGACGCACTTACCGATTGTTTTGAAATTTGGTACGGAGGTAACTTGTACAAAACCCTAAAGACGTACGTGTAAGATTTTTTCCCTTTCACTTCCGTTTCAAGATGGCATCTGGATTAACGATGGCGAGTGTACGCAGTTTTGGCCAGACGCACTTACCGATTGTTTTGAAATTTGGTACGGAGGTAACTTGCACAAAATCCGAACGACGTAAGTGTAAGATTTTCCCATTTACTTCCGTTTCAAGATGGCAGGCTCTGATTTAACATTGAGGCTTTAGTTTCTGGTTGTTTCCTGTAATACTGGCTGAACGGCAAGACCTATTATAAGCTTGACCGATTCATGATGAAGAAAGAGCATAGCAGTTCCAATAAAGTTGATTCAGTAACATTTTGTCGTAAACATTAGGCCTGTTGTTTCCGGTTAAATTGGCGGAAAATGTTACGAGCTCTGTATAATAATTAAGGCTATACTATGAGTTCTGCTGTTCTTTTAACTACCAGTAATTTAGAATTAAGTAATCTGTAACCTTTGAAAACTTATACAAGATACTTTATTAAGTTTTCTTCAGGTACAATAAATTAAAGTGTTTTGTAATACTGGCGTTAAACTCTTGTACTTGTTTTTGCTCTGTGAAACGTTACGAGCGGTCGTTCAGTTTTTAATGTTTTTTGTACAGTACGTTGTAGTGTTTTATGTTTATTAAGAAATATACAGTCTATCAGCTGATTACCCAGCTTTGTTCGATCGTAGAGGCTGTTTGTCCCAATTTTCTTTGTCAGTCAAACAGTTTTGTAATCGGTACTGTCATCAGTCATCCAAAAGAGGGTTAAATTTCGGACATTATATTTTTCACCCTTTTCTCATTCTATGACTGAACAGGGACTAAAGGGACATTGGGAATTCGACGTTCCTGATGAATTTCACGCTATGATTAAATAATTTTATGTGTCACCTTGTACCCTGTAACTGTGGTACTGGGGGGTATCTTACACAACAGTATTTCTTATTACTTAAGAAGTAATATGTGTACCATTTTAATGGAAACACACACACACACACACACACACACACACACACGAGTGCGCGCACACATACACGCACGCAGGCATGCGCGCGCGCACACACACACACACACACACACACACACACACACACACACACACACACACACACACACATTTTCTTTCTCGTAGATTGTTCACAAAGTATTCGTGATCTAATCATAACATTATAAATTGGACAAAAATATTTGTTAGAATAACAAAAATCAGGAAACGTCCCAAAGCAACGCTGTTTTAAAAGTTTTCCCGTAATTAAAAAAAAAAAAACAAGTATAAAACTTGTGCAAGTTTACACAGCCGGCAGACGTATTGCATACACTTGTAAGAAGACAAAGTAGTACAGTACAAAGTAGGCCTATAACAGAAAATAATCTAAACACATTGCGAGTTGAAACAATGAACGCATAAACTTCAAGAAGCTAAGGCCTTACTGAAAAAACTTCGAAACCTTTAGTTTTTACTTGACCGGTAGACAGCGCTAACCGACTTTAACCTCACGATAGCCAGGGAGAGAGAATGAGATAGAAAGAATATTTCCACGTTCATTCCCTCTTTCTCTCCTTCGCTATGATGCTTGCGTTTATACTGACAGCGCTTATTATCAGTCAAGTGCAAAAATAAAGCACAGAAAATGGATATAACAAAAATGGTGTTAATATATTCGTAAAGATTTGCATTTCCAGAGCTAGTCTGCGCCACTTTATCAACACACTGTAAGCGGCGTTGCCAAATGGTTTACTTTCCGTAGCAGTAAGAATGGTAGCGTACACCAGTTTGTAGCGTGCATTGCTACAACAAATCGGCATATGAAGTGCTTTGTGCGATAATTTGTTCTAAACCTAACCTTCTTCTAACATAAACATCTGGGGGATTCCGACGCACCTTCTATATATAGCCTATTCCGTTTCCTGTTACTAAAGGTTTCGAGCGGCAGACTTACCCATAAGGCTTCTTAACATTAATGTACGCATTGCCTAAAATGATAGATGTAATCACTTGTATCTAATTACTTGCAGATTAAACCAAGCATTTAAAATCCGATTTAAACCAAGCATTAAATACAATGACAGAAATTGACGTAGTCGACCAACTATTGAAAGAGACGAAGCATGAAGATGTCATATTAGAGAAAATATTGGGCCCTTCACGGGCGCCATTAGAACAGACTGAATCGAACCTAAGTCTTGAAACCGCAATGGGTACCGTCCAACAGTCGGTGAAGAACTATATCGAAGTTGTCCAGGAAGCAGGAGACAGGATAGAAATAATGAGGCTTTCCACCACTTCTATACAGTCAGGATATCGTTCTTCTTGTTCCTCTACGTCTCTGGAACCAGACGAAGAACAAACTACTGTCAGGACTATGCTGGAAGTGCCTTTCGTGAATACAGAAACGGATAAACAGGCACCAGGGGAAACAGAAAAGGAAGAAGAACCTATAAACAGAATTAGATTTGTCAATAAGAATAAGTCTAAGGTACTATTTTTCTTTACAAGTTGTTTTGGTAAGAAGAAGTGACCCTACTTATGGTGTTATGGTTTCATCCAGCGAGTTAAAAAATTCAACAAGTAATAACTAAGCATGAACGACGTAATTTTTATGAGAGTACAAATTACGAAAAAGTATTAAACGATGTTGTGAAAAAGCCTTGTTTTTTATTATTTGATTTCTTCTATTTCATAAACGATATTTTTCAGTAGAATAGACGTGTCTGAAAAATAATAATCACCTTGTGGTTGAAGTGATAGAAGCGAATTTCCAAAATATTAATATCACAATATTATTTTTTTTGATTTCACAATTAGAACATTAAAAACTGCATAACACTGCAGAAACTCTACAACTTTCTTTTTGAGTGTTGATGCTAATAGGCCGAGAGTGTTGATACATTTATACCGAGAGTGTTGATACTTCTAAACTGAGAGTGATAACACTCCTAGGCCGGGAGTGTTGATATTTCTAGATTGAGAGTGCTGATACTTCTAGACCTAGAGTGTTGATACTTCTAGGCCGAGAGTGTTGCTACTGATAGACCGAGAGTGTTGATATTACAATACCGAGAGTGTTGATATTACAATGCCAAGATGTTGACACTTCTAGGCCGAGAGTGTTGATACTACTAGGACGAGCATGTTGATACTTCTAGACCTAGAGTATTGATATATGAAGGCAAAAGTAGTGTTGACACTGCTAAGCCGAGAGTGTTGATACCACTAGGCCGAGAGTGTTGATGTGAAGCAGAGAGACTGTCAACATTACTACAAGCCTTGGGTATATTACTTCAGCATAATATTGAAGGATATAAACTGATCTATAAATTAAAACTTGTAAACAAAAGGTTAATTGATTCTTCACTGTGTCGGTAACAAAGTTCAGTCACTTCCCGCTGGCACCGACACGCTGACCTAGTTGCAGCACTGCCGGGCCTCGCTTCTACGTTTTGCGACCCTTAGAGCGCTAACACAAAATAAGAGTTCACGAGCACTAGACCTAAGTGTAGGTAGATGAGAAAGTATAATTAATAGCGGCACCCACGTCATCGAACGAATTTTCAAAAAAAAATTCTTTATCTTACGCTTTTTCAGAAATTCAAATTTTACCATCATAATCTGCTTTCATATCTGTATAACATATTAGAAGTTTTTATTTTCAAATGACATTTAAAATACGAAAATGAACCCTGAGCGCCGTCAAATCAAATTTTTCAATTTCAGCGAATATCAAATGTTTGCTAATTTATTCAGTTTTTAACGCTGATTACGTTGGTGCAATCAGATTTCCGAAACAATTTAAGACGAAGTTATGGATGTTTAAAGATTTGAAATGACCGCCATTTTGAAGCTTTTAAACGAATTTTGCCGGTTAACGAATTTTCCCAAGCTATTACAACACACGTACGTATGCATGTGCGCGTGCGCGCACACTCACACACATCCAGGATTGGAGCACCAGAAAGCAAGGAGAAGTGGATTCAGAGGTTACATGTTTTGTTTTGGGCTGGAAACAGAATAGAATTGTCTCCTCTCTCTTCAAGCAGCGGAGGAAGATGCGGAGGACGTATTTTTCTGCTCAGAGATTCGACGAAGACGAGATGAATCTGCAAACACATCTGCGAGGCAACATTACACCGGACAATCTGACGAAAATGATGACTTCAGAAGCGAACTGAAGAACTATTGAAGGTTTCACTGCAGTGATCATGAAGAGGCTGAGAATTGAAGATTAAGAAAAAAGAGCCAACGCTATAGGCGGATAGGCGGACAGCCAGTGCACCTCCCCCGCGAAGTAATGCCTGGTTGTGGTTCCGCAGGGTGTATTGTAAAATAGGAATGCTTTTGGTTGTTTTTTAGTGGGTAGCAATATCTTGAACTTAATTTGAGTCCCACACTCTGGGGAGTGACGGTACCCTACCCTAGGTAGTCTATAAGAACATTTCCACCTTCCTGACATTGCAAACACACACACGCACACACACACTCACACAAACAAATTTTAACGACCCGTAAAAAGTGATCTGAAGACAGGATCGGTGCTCATTTCAAGGTCCCTGATCTGGGTCTTACCATGACGGTGCTCCAATACTTCATAAATGGGCGAACCATATAAAAACGTATACATCCAAAAGTCGCATGTTTTTGAAAACCATTTTTCTTGTTTTAATCTGCGGAAACTATTCACTTCGAGCAAGCTAATATTGCAGCGTACAGCCAATCCTTGATATCTGGTCATCAGACACAAACTGCGACACTCGCAGCAAACAGGAATTTGAAGGTGAACTCATTCTTCCTTTTTTGGGTAAAAAATCCTGGACGTCGGCCAAACTATACCGACTACTTGGGAAAGGTTGCAGGGCAGAGTGGGGGAAGGCTTTTGGGCAGGACATCTAGTGTCAATGCTAAGGTTAACTAGAAGGCTACTTGCATCACAGTCTTAAAGCGATGACATTTTACAATAATATCCTGTAATAATAATATTTCAATAATGTTACGACTTATTTAAAAAAAATATTGGCCCGGTTGGAAAATAAGCTACCGGTGGTCATCGTAGTAAGACCCACACCCGAGGTACTGGTCCAGACTATGTTTTGAGAGGTCATTTGTTGATTTTGGTAACAAGCAGCTTTAATAAGTTGCGCAGCAAAATCCGTTCAACCGTTTCAAAATGGTGGTTCAAATTTTAAAAGATCACAAAATTTTGTTACACAATATTTTTATGAAAGAAAACGAAGTAATTAATGTTAAAATCTAAATAAATTGGCATTTTTAAGTGTTTACATTCCATTGTACAATGTGGAAGTGAACCTGACAGCGGTCAGGGATCATTTAACGCTTATTACGATTGTGAAGTCGGATATTGAAAAATGTAAGGTAATAAAAATGTAAGATAATAAAAATGTAAGATAATAAAACAAGTAAGATAATAAAAATGTAAGGTAATAAAAATGTAAGTTAATGAAAAATGTAAGATAATAAAAATGTAATGTAATACAAAAAGTACACGTGTAGAACTCCGACAGAAGCGAAGTTTTTGTTAATGATATCTTGGCTGAATATATGACTAGTTTGAAGATATGTTTACAAATACCTGGTTTTGTTTGAATAAATAAATACGTTAACGTGACTTAGGTATTATTTACTGTAGTTATCGTAAAAGATCAGTTGTTTTATATTAATTCGTAACGATCAGCTGATTTAATTGAACATCTGTTCGTTATTATGTTATGTTATGTTGATTTACTTAAAAATATTGACAACAATTATTATAAAAGTTTATATTAATTTCCAATGTATTAGAAACGGTTACAATGTGCACGTGTTTTTCAACTAAGGAAAAATACCGAAACCAAAGCAATACAACGTTTTCCTATAATACAAGTGTACTGTTATCGAAAAGGAGGCGGGAAAATAGACAGAAATAGAGAGACGAAATTAATACTTCATTCGTTCATATTTCCGTTACATTATTCCGTTCGGCAGACTTTTTTCACTCCTCTTGCCAAAAGCTAACATTAAAAGCTGCGCTTCAAAAAGTAAGACAATAAAAATGTAAGATAATTAAAAAATGTAAGACAATAAAAATGTAAGGAAATAAAAAGTGTAAGATAAAAATATAACGTAAACAGGAAATTAATAAAAATTGAAAGTTAATAACAAATGTAATATAATAAAAAATGTAGGCTATGTTAAAAATATAAGGTAAAAATGTAACATAATAAACAAGCAAGATAATAAAGAATGTAAGGTAAAATGTAACATAATAAAGAAGTAAGATAATAAAAAGAGTAAGATAATAAAAATGTAAAGTAATAAAAACTTAAGATAATCAAAATGTAAGGTAATAAAAATGTAAGATAATAAAAAAATAATCTAATAAAATATAATATGATAAAAAGTTAAGATAATAAAAAACTAAAATAATAAAAAATGTTAATATGTAAGATACAAAAATGGTTGTTTGAAATTCGCTTCCATCACATCACGAGACAGCTGCGTGCTACGAGTTTTTGTTTCGTCACCGATAATAATACCTCGTCAGACTAAAAAGACCATAATGTATTAACTTAGATAGCCTAAATAGTGATAAAAATCTAATACTGCCAAACTATCTGCTCAACGGTACAAAGGGTGTTTAATGCAAGGGATTTGCTTTCCTTACATCTCCCTTTCTTACACTTCGACAAAGTATGGGGCCGTTATCATCTGATTTAATTATAGGGTGTAGTCTGTCTGTAAAGTGAAGGGTGCAAACACGATACACAGTGCATTAACTTTCTTGCAGTTCCACAAACGTACGTGTCAATGTACGTATGACATTTCTACAACGTTTATAGCCTAAGCTTTTAAAAAAGGAAAATGTGATTTCTTAAAATCGGTTCTTCAAGATTTTGCTCGAATATTAATCATACGTTAAATAATGCCTCAGATAGGGAGTGTGTAAATTTCGAAATAAAAATAAGTAACAGTTTACAATGTATGACGGTGAAACAATAGTAACGCAACATTTTTCACATTCAATTATTTAGGAAGCTACAGGCGGACAGGGTTCAATATTTGTTTCCTCCAATTTAAGCACGAACCGTAATTTCTTTTTTACTTTTAACAATTTATTGATATTGACTTCAATTCAGATTTTACAAAATTGCTTATTACTTACAAATTTACAAAATATATTATATTACTTATTCTTTACAGTAATTCAGATTTTACAAAATTTTTGTTTCAATCTGTACAAAAAAGTGTATGTTTTTTTTCTCCTTCAGTCAAAGAGTGCCATTCAAATGCGGAGTTCACTTCTTGGTTAATACGAAGTCAAAGGCGCGTGCCATGCTTTGCTACTTCTATCCTAATTTCTCCTTTTACAGTATTAATGTTAAGGTCACGATGTAAGTCATCATTCCGAACATACCACGGTGCATTAGCGTTACCTCTCTGCTCTTTGCATTTACGCATTAATACAATTTTCTAGGTGGGGGCGGTTGATTGGATGATTCAATTTAAAAGAGGACCGCCTAGGGAATGCCAATTTTTGAAATAATACCTTGAAAAACTATCACTATTAATCTGCTTCGAGACTTAAAACGCATATAAAATAAATGTAAACATTTACTCTACTTTAGACAAAATCATTTAATTTTCTTATATTTCTAATTTTTAATTTTTTTGCAAAACTCGCTCCATTTACATAACTTCCACTCTCTATACACCTTTCTATAATTTTTTTATATATAACTGCAGTTACTCCAGTCGCTTTACCCTTACCGTTAACGCTGATCTCTCGTCCTCATTAGCCTGAGCAAGTCCAGTTAAGCGTTACAACAGTTTCTCAACCAAGTTCTGATCAATTTTAGAATCAAGAAAGATCTTTCTGCTGTTGCAGTTAACACGGGAAGAGAAGAGAGAACCAACGTAAAATAATTGATTAACCCGTTTTTGCCCTCGGTACAAGCATTTCAAAGTGCACATGGCAAAAATGACTTATCTGTCAGGCTGAGTGTAGGCAATATGGCTACAGGGGTGCAAATATTTTGCATAACTTGCGCCCAAACGAGGGATAGCACGAAAACAAAATATTTTAAGCACAGGATACGGTATACGTTATTTATTAGCAAATTTCGAATGGAACATTAGTAAACAACCATCATGTCCTTCAAATTTTCAAAAAAAAAAAAAAAAAAAGATTTTAGTAACAGGATGTCTGTTACTCCGCAAAATCCGTTTAAAACTTTCAAAATGTTAAAAAATTATAGCTTTTTTTGTACATACTTTTTTTTTAAAATCTTACCTCATTGTTGCGTTAAAATCTGCTAAAATTAGCATTTAAATTTTCAAACAACACTGAAAATGAATTAAACGGCGGTCAATGTTCCTTTGTCGCATTTTAAATCTTTCATGTTAAGCATTCCATTCGATTCTGTACCAAAAATAAAGATTTCCTTTTTAAAACTACATATATGAGGTACCCACGGATTTGTCAGAACACCAAGGAACTCTCACGCGCCTCGTCATTTTCCATTTCGAGAATTTACAAAAAATAATACCGACTTAAAACCGATAAAATGTCTGTAAACAAAATTCCAAGAACAGTATAAAGTGTCTCCGTGTGAGCGCCAAAACAGTTGACCGTTACAAAAACATAGCTGAAAATAATATTTAAATTATCACTGCGTCCAACATTTAAATAATTATTGAAAGAATCAGTTTTGAAAGTAAAATCGGCAAGACAATCTAGGACAGTTCTAATATGTAAATATTATTAAACAAAAGAATACTTTTAGAAAATAGTCAATACGGTAGCCTAATTTAGGTGTGTATGTAATGTTATAGTAGGTTTGTAAATATTTAGGTAAGGTACATTGTCAGAATTCAGTCATTAATTTTATAACTTATAGTTTTAAATACGAAAGTAGAACAAAGTAAGGCCTATTGTATTAAATAACCTGAATATAATGAATGGCATTGCTTTATTATTCGTTCCTTTTTCTTAATAGCTGAGTAAGGTCATATATGCTCACTAGAATAATATACAACGATAATTTATACAGATATTAAGGCTGATTACATGGTGAAATCAGATTTACAGAAAAGCCGATATTGTTAGAAATTCGCTTCCATCACGTCTGCGAGACACCTGCGTGCTGTGATTATTCCTTACGTCACCGGCCAGTCTAATGTTGAATACAAATGTCAACTACCTTGCTCAAGATCAACTGGCAGTTAGCATTCCGAATTTTATGATCAAGGTAACACTGCAGATTGATATTAACAGCAACTAATGAAGTCTAGAGAACGGCAGTAACTAGGTTCGAACCTGCGTACAGAATCGAGATCCAATAAACTGATCGCCGTCTTACTCGATTACAAGCGTTCCTCTTAAACTCTGCCTAAGTTGAACGAATTATCAATTAGCGAGTTGGAACGTACAATTTGTAAAAATAAATCTGATTTTATAATCGTAAAAACTTTTACTCGGTTTAAAACAACGCTTCTTGTTTCTAATTAAACTGTCGCTCGTCAGGGCAAAAAATTTAATATATCAACTAGGTAATTCGAGTTACACAACACGTTACAAAAAAGTGTCTAGCCTCGCGCCGGCGAAAACGATTTAAAAAACCACTTTTTTGGACTCAAAAAACAGAAGTATCAGCTGTAAATAATCTCGGCAAGAATCATGCTGACATGATGAAAGCGATTTTCCAAAATGTAAACATAGTACAGTAATATATAAAATGTTTTGGATATATGATTTTGCAGTCGTTAAAATCTACAGAAATCAACATTTCAAATTAAAATGAAAATTCGAAAACGAATTAGAAGACGGTCCAGGTTTTTTTCACACATTTCGTATTTTAGGGCTGGTTTTGATGTTGGATTTTGCGGGACGCGTGATACGAGGGACATGTTTATATTGACATATAACAGTATATTTTACGCGTCGCAAGTCTCATATTAAATTAATTATAATTAAAAATTTCAGTGTTTCCGCCGGGATCGAACTGTGGACCTTGCACGTGTAAGGCACGCGCGATAACCAATACACTACGGAAAAAACGAAGACGTTTGAACGATTTAAGTATACGAAATTAATCGCTAATTTAATTTTGGTAGTTATATTAAAAGATCAGTTGTTTAATATTAATTCGTAACGATCAGCTGATTTCATTGAACAGCTGATAGGCTACAATAAGTTTCAGGTTGTGTTGTTAAAAACTAGTTACGGTATGCTAATTTGTAGTGTTTTCGAACAAATTATCGTAATTAAAATAAAAAAAAGAAAAAGAAATCATGATACATAATTTTTATTTTTAGTTCAATTACAGAAATATTTTTCTACTGTTATGGAGTTTGAAAATTTTAAACTCTAATGAATGCATTAAACTAATTTCTTTTACTCCTGACATATGACGTTTCATCGTGAGGCATCTTCAGTGACGCTAAAAATTATAAAGTGTGCTTATATACTAATACAGTTGATGTTAAAACCGGAAGGGAAGAAAGGAAGGATTATAAAGGTCAGTGAACAGCAGGTTGGGAACCCCTTAAAAATAGGCTTGAGTAAGGGAGAGGGGGTGAAGTTTGTTCACTTATATTAACATTTGTGTTTTTACAAATAGGTCTGTATATTTCCAGAATTTCTAATTAATGATTCACAAAGTTTGAGCCACTATTTTCGTAAGTCCAATAACTGACATGTGTTTTTATTTATAGCTCTTCAAGACTTTCCAAAATACGTAGGACAGTCTGGAAGAACTGTAACTCGTGTTAAAGAATATTTCAACTATCGGAAGTACAAAATATGTTCAAATTTTGCGAACATTACCACTGTAATACATAAAAACAAAAAATGTATGCTAATTAATTTTAAATTCTGTTTTTAACATCAACTGTATTACTATATAAACACTCATAAAGATACGATTAAAAAAAGATTTTTTGTGAAACTATATAAGTATTCTAATTTTCCGGAACATTGGTATTGTTAATTCGTTTCCGTCACGTGAGCGACACAGCTGCGTGCAGCGATTTCAATACACAGATGGAATTTTAAACTAAACCGAACAAGTAATATAACAAAAATGTAAGTCAATTCCTACTTAGGTCAACAATTTATTCCTAAATTTATATTTCGCTAAATATCTTATATAAGAGAAATTTTGTCTCCCTTATCAAACTAAAATTAATAATTAAATTTAATTAATGTATTAATATTTGAAAAAAGTGCATTAACATCAAGTGTCATCCACTACAAGTTAAACAAAATTACATTTACTTGAGTGAATGAATAAAAAGTATTTTATTAACGATTGACAATTTGAACAAAAAAAAAAAAAATATATATATATATATGGAGTGTGAACTAATAGTAGGAATTGAAAAATAACATGCAGGATGAAAACACAATAGGAACAGGCCTAAACAACGTGATTGTAACGCTCTTGGATCCGTAACTGCGTAATATTGTCTGCAAAGGGAATGTATTCAGTGGAGAGACGATTGGCCCGGCCACTCGGACTGCGGAGTACCATGCACTACAAGAAGGATAGATCTAATATTAGACACTGGAATGACCTGCACAATTGCAACCAAAAGGGTTATTGAACCTCATTTTACCTTGGCCCTGCGGAACAACGTCCTATCGCAAAACGTGACCTTGAATGTTCTTCATTCGCTACTGCGTCACTTATGCGCCGATTTTAATTTGCCCACGATATGGTTACTTTACATTTACACACACAGGTCAGACAAACGGCTTACCACGGCACGCAGCTGTCTCGCTTACGCGATGAAAGCAAATTTACAAAAAGAAACAAAAGTTTTTAATTTTTCAATTTTATGATAATTCAACCATTTTAATTAGCGTTAAAACCTGCATAAATCAGCATTTTAAATATTTAAATTACTTCGAGAATTAATTAAGGTCATCGTGGTAAGACTCACTGCCCGAGACTTTGAAATTAACCGAGACTGATTTTTTTTTAGACACCATGTGCTTTAAAATCACCACCAGCCAAATCCGTCCAAAAGTTTAAAAATGGCGTCAATTTTAAATCCTACAAGCAAAGACTTATACATCACGATAACAAGGAAATAGCTTGCTTATTAGACAACTCTGGCGAGATCCGTCGCTTGAAAAGGACGAAGCCTTTGGAACTTTGCAGTGAGAGTGTATAACTAATCACACATGAACAGAGTGTGTGTTCATCAGGAGTCCATCAGTGGGTGTTACTTCAACAAACAGTGACATTACTATTAAATGTATATTGCTGGATAGGCTTTATTGCCTAGTTGTAATTATGTTAAATAAAATAAAAAAAAAAAAAAAAAAAATTTTAAATCCTAAGAGAATCGTTAACTTTTATACGTTACTTTGTTTTAAATCTGATTTCACGCGTATAATCAATGTTGCAATTTTAAATTTCTTTGGAAACGTGAAAACGAACAATAACCGGTCATTTTATTTATCCTATTATTTTTTTAAATCCTCTAATTTTGTTGGATTTTTAAAGATAATCCAGGATTATAAGATAAATCATATATAAAGATAACCAATTTTTTTTTTTTTTTTTTTTTTTGTGTTTAACGTCCGACTATTGTGCACACTTGGGCTAATGCAGACGGTGGGATGATTTATAGCGTATGAAAATGCCAAGCCCTCGCCGGGAATCGAACCCGGATCCTCGGGGTGAAAGCCTAGTACGCTATCCACTAGACCACCGAGGCGGCTAAAAGATAATCAAAATATAAAGATAAATCAGGATTAGCGTTCATTTCAAGCGCCGGGACCTGCCTGTTAACGCGATGACCACTCCAATGACCACCCCATTGGATATTCGCTAAAAAACATAAGGTATTGTTATTACTTTTACAAAAAAACGTTAGACCAATTACGTTTCATAATTTTTCGACTTATCGTTTAAGTGCCTGTGGTGCATACAGAAATTAATCATACTAAATCGTAAACGCTGTTTGTGTATACTAAACTATAAAACAACAAATACATTTTAAACCAAAATTAATTCGACAAAATAAAAGTAGGGTAATAAATATTTCTCGTAAATGCAATATGCGCGCGCGAGTGCGCGTGTGTGTATGTGTATCATGGGGTGACTCTAATTCATTGACTCAATTTCGTAATTAATTTAAAACTGAGAACAAAGGGAGAATTTGTGAATTAAATTAATCCATCAATGGAGTGACAGATACAATTTGTAAATGTTT
The DNA here is from genome assembly GCA_022606455.1 of Callitettix versicolor. Taxonomy (NCBI): domain Eukaryota; kingdom Metazoa; phylum Arthropoda; class Insecta; order Hemiptera; family Cercopidae; genus Callitettix; species Callitettix versicolor. The sequence continues at coordinate 20,357,076 of CM040187.1, forward strand.
ATAAAGTATATGTGTCTGCACATATCCACACATACACACATGCACGCACACACACACACACACACACACACACATACGAACTACAGTAATGTCATGTGTCTCTGGGCTCACCGCGGCTCTGATACGAAATTTCCTACTTCTACTCGAATTGTTATTCCAAACTTTCGTAACACATTTTTCAACAACTACTTGAACGAATGAATCTGTTAAGTTACTGTTTCACTACGACCTTTTGTATATCTTTTGTGTCCCCTTTCTGTGTCCCCGAGATGTTCAGTTGCAACGCCTTCTCCAGCCCTAGCCTCTTCATAAAGTCTAGGATTTGGAAGTGATTCAAGACGGTTAACTCTTGCACTTCTAATTGGTGACTTCTCAGTTCCTAATTGATCACTTGCTCTGCTAATTCCCTTTAAATGTTTCTTTCTCTTGACTGTTATCACGGAGGTTTTAGTTCCATTTGGCCGCTCATTCTGTTTTACAGTGTTACTAGTCATACAGAGTCCTGCATGCGTGGGTACACTGGAAGGTCGCCAGATAGTCCAGGGTTCCGTTTGATACAACATTAGGTGTCATTCACGCCATCAACTCGGGTCCCTTTACACTTTACAATTAGCCAAGAGAGTAGTGAATGTGTGTCTTTTGAATATATGAGTGAGAGCAGTATGAGCTAGAGGTACGGTGGGATCGATACGTCAATCAGCTGCCTCCGCCGGAGTGGACTGCTACTTGTATCAGACTGATACAGTTCATGAAATATAAAGTTAGGACATTGAAAGAGAAGAGTGAAAGAGAGAGAGAGAGAGAGAGAGAGAGAGAGAGAGATGTGCAAGATGCTAATATCGTGCACTTTACCATACAGTCTACTGCAAAGACCTTGGTGCAGCATTTCAAATTGATCATTACTTAAATATTAAAATGGCGGAACTCAGTAATTGTATGCCGACAGTCGTAAAGATTAAAATCGACAGACAATTCGATGTGAAATTAGCGGTTTTCTGCAAGAGCTCATCGCCGACAGCCCATCCAAGCCTGTAATTTCTTCGCTGGAAGGTTGTTTACCACATTACCGCTCTCGGAGTTGACACAAACGTTACAAAATTTACACTTTAAATTTTACCGCGCTCGTTCAATTAAGCGGGGGTCTGCATTCTTGCGCATATATATTTGTTGTTTTTTAGTACCGAAATTTGGGGACAAATGGATGCGCCTTTATAAACGACATGGCTAAAGAATTTGGCATTTTATTCGGTTTTGGTAGACAAAAAAAATTGCACATCTTTTTGACATTTTATAACTTGACTTTAATTCATTAATACGTTAATCGTATATTAATGTGTTGAGGCCTTCAGTACGGTATTTGCATTAAACAGTACTTCTGGGTCTGTTGCTCCAAGTCGCTGCACGCAGCTGTCTCGCTGACATGCTGGAAGTAACAATAATACAAAATACCATTTCACTGTTACATACATAAAATATCATTTTGAATTTTTAATAGAATTTAAAAAGCCTATTCTTGCACATTTTGACGCTGATAGCGAAATTAAAATCAGATTTTGTATGACGGATTGTGTTTCGCAACTATCGTCAGAAAATCTTGCAATACAGGTATTGTACCGCAGATATTGCAATATAGATTTTTAACAACAGATTTTATTAAATTTGCAATACATATATCTTACTAGCAGATAATGCAGCGGAGATCTGTTTACAACAGATTGTGTTTGCCAGATCTTGCATAGCTGTTCTTGCAATACATATTTTGTACCGCAGATATTGTAATGCAGACCTTGTCCGATCTAGTTATAGGGATTATTGCAATACAGATCTTCTACCACAGATACTGCAATGCAGACCTTGTAAAACTTATTATACGCTACCAATTACTTAGCACTTTTTGAAATACAGATCTTTTACTAGCATATATTGCAGCGGAGATCTTGTACAAGCGATTGTGATCGTCCGATCTTGCATAGCTGTTCTTGCAATACAGATCTTGTACCACAGATATTGCAATACAGATCTTGTACTACAGATATTGCAATACAGATCTTGTACCACAGATTGAAATGTAGATCTTGTACAACAGATTGTTCTCAGCAGTTTTTGCAATATTGATTTCGTACCGCAGATACTACAGTACAGATCTTGTACAACAGATTGTATTCAACCGATCTTTGCAATACAAATTATTACTGCAGATTTTGCAAAGAAAAATGATGGTTTTTACAACAAAACTATTTTACGACAAAATTTTACAACACAGATTTTACAACAAAAAAAGATCTCGTGCAACGGGAAATTCCGAGCCGATCTTGCACACAGAAATCTTGCAATACAGATCTTGTATAGCAGATGTGTGCAACAAAATATTCTACTTCGCTGTTCTTGAATAGCAGATCTTCCAAAACAGATCTTGTACCGCAGATTTTGACGAAAAGAGAGGGAAATAACAAGACGGATTTCACATTTATGTTTTTACTGGCGCAGTTGTGACAAGAAACAGTGTTACACACTGTTCGGACATAACGAAATGGCGCAGAACATTGAACGAAACGTACCGGAACATTGTTGGAGCAAACGAGCTGGATAGAATAAAAGCGGTGTCATTCTAACTGTAATGATTTTGTGAAACCATCAGTAAAAAAAAATATATATATATATATATTGTATATATTATTTAACTGTATTTAGTGTATTGGTAATCAAACAGACCTTATTTCTTACGGTGTACTATTTTGTAAAAAACATACTTATAGGTTATTTTTATATAGCTTTTAAATGACTCACACCACTGTCATTCTAACTAGCTGAAATGCTTAAGAAGACTAACACCCGGCGCATCTGTAACGACACCATTGCTATAACATATATAAGGTTATGTATCACCTGACTCATCGCGTTAGGCGTTAGGGTAGCCATTTTGTGTTTCAAGTTATAAATACTGTACTTCCTCTCCACTCTCTAAACATAATTAACTGTAATTAACCTCTTGAGAAGTTATATTCGCGTTACAAAAAAATGGTATAACTTTCTCTACGAAACATTCAATATAAACCAGCTACCATGAAACGTGCAATCATCTTGAATAATATACATATGTTTGTAAAAACAAATTTTACTTCAGGTAGCAGACGGATTAAAAATGTTCACAGCCTTCGTACGAACATAGGTAAGTTTGATTTAATATCGAAATCGGTAGGTTAAATCGATTGGAATTATAATTTTTTTAGTTATAACATTGTCTCATTGGAAATCGATTGTAAGTAGAATTTAAACTACTAAAATAGCATTTCTGTAAAATACTGAAAACAATGTGGCTGAATGAAAAACAATATGAATGAAATGTCAATTTAAATATTAGGCTAAGTTGAAAATTACAGTAGGCAATTCACACAGGAACCATTTCAAGTTAATTTTGTTAAAGCTCTCGTTTAAAGAGAGCAAATAAACGGAAACAGAAATACTGTTTCGGTTTTTAAATTTATAGTTGTGCACGCGCGCGTGCGTCTGTGCGTACGAGTGCGTTTGTATGCCCGTATGCGTCTACGTGCGTGTTCGCGCATGTGTATGTTTGTGTGTGCGCGAGCGCGTCTGTCATGCGTGTGCGTTTGTACGTGTGCGCGAGCGCGCGCGCGCGTGTGTATGTTTGTGTGTTAGCACTCTGGCTGTCGCAATTTTTGGTGCAAATTGATTCAAACTTGATTTCGGAATTGTCTGGACAAGACCCAGCGAATTTGGTTCAGCAGTTTCTAGAACGACGGCAATTCAAATTTTACGAAAATAATAACTTTTTGTTTTTTTCATTAGAAAAAACTCTGTTTTCGCCACCGTAAACAGCGTTATGCTAATGAATTCATAATTTCAACGCTGGTTATAACGGTGAAATCAAAATTTCAAAAAACTTTCGGTTATTGCTGTTTGTAACGTCACTTCAGTACACTCCAGCGGTTGCGTGTAGCTGGTAGTGTTATTGTTGCATAAATATACAGGTGCGTTTATCTTCTCTACCGAAATAACTTACAACTTTGCTACGTCAACAAAACCAACAGTGTTTTAAGATGTCAGCCCTACAAAGTACTTTTTCGGGACTGTTAATTTTTGTAAATTATTTTCACTAAATTGCCAATACGCTAAACGAAATACGTTCCCCTAATTAATCCGCGGCTCAGTGTACCGCTATAGGCCTATAACAACAGTCACGATGACAACGTTGCAGTGCACATGGGTAACCTTCGCTCGTCCAGTCAGCACAGATTGGCAGGCTCACATCCGGGATCACATCTCTGCTCTCAGATCTCAGCTGTGTCAGTACAAATGGATCCGCTGCGGTTATCACCTGATAGAGATCTGCGCTCGCCAAGTTTAGTGTCGAAGAAAACTGGATCAAGTCGTTGAACCCGAGCGTGGGTGTGAAGTATCCATACTTCATCCCCGGCCCTAGCCTAACCGCTAACCAGTTCTGTGCCTCGGCAGACCTACCCGATCCGACCCGCCTTGCGTTCGTTCCGTCGTTACATTAAATTCTTTCGGTGTTCTAGAAATATACACATTATTGCCAGCTGATCGTAGTGGTGACTGAACAGTATGCCTGCACAAACTTTCTCACATTCAAATATTTCTAAAAAAAAATTACTTCTAAGAAGCTGACGACAAAAAAAGAAATAAAATCGGTTTCAAATAGTCGGTTCAACCAATTTGTACAATATATGAAGAATTACAATTAAAATCGATGTACAAATTCGAAATTTAAAACAAAAAGTACGAATACGTATTTCAATAAAAGAAAACAAATCTAACAGCTTCAGGGCTTATTTTTAGCTAATTCCCATTACAAAATGAGCTATTGGAGCAGCCATCATGGTAATACCCAGATCCGGTACTTAAATGAGCACTTTTTTTAAGGATCTTAAAAATTTAAGCAGCAATTTTAGTCCGATTCGATTCAAAGGAACAAAAAACTATTTTGATAACAGATTGTTCAAGTTCGTTAACAATCAAAATCCTTTAAACAGTTTCAAAATGGCGGACATTTCAAAATTCATAACCTTTTGTTTCATTTTTGAAAATCTGTTTTCACCATCGCAATCAGCTTTAAAAACTGCATAAATCAATATTTTTACTAATTACGAAATTTCATTTAACGGTGGTCAGGTTTTGTTTTCATATTTTCAATGCAATATAAATTGCTAATATATGCATATTTTAATTCTGATTGTTATGTTGAACTCAGAATTTCATAAAATAATAAAATAAAGAAAAATTCTTTTGAAAATTTGCTTCCATCACGTCAGCGAGACAGGTGCGCGCCGAAATTACTTTTTTCCGATTTATTCCCGAACCGAAATTGTTATTTAAATTTCACTTCACTGTAAATGAATTATTTTACCCAAATTTTATGAACTAATTTCGAAAAACCGGGCAGATTAAAAAAAATTTTTGATAGTTGGTTAACGGGATGTTCTTGGTAGGCGTATATGGTGACCAGTATGTTTACGTTCTGTACTTGTGAACTACATTTCGGGAAAATTTGATCAAAACCATTGAGCCGATTTTGAAAAAAAGATTTTTAAAAGGTAAAGAGCTAGTAAGTGGTATTTGGATTTCATATACTCGTATATAGATAAACAATTGCTTTTATAAGTGAATTTATTTTTATAACATTGTTTCTACTTCAAATAAATTACTGGAATTGAATTTTCTCAAAACTACAACATCAGATGAAACTTAAATAGAAAAATACACATTTTAGTTTCAACTTTTCAGTTTCTCCAGCCATTGATTTGTTAGGAAAATAATGACTCGCAGGGGTGCGGACTATCTCGCGGTACCCGAGTCTAACACACACTTACATTTATAACACTACACTTACGACTTTAACACTTTACACTCACACTTACATTTAGGGGGGCGATGATAGCTTCAATGTGCTTTTCGCCTTAAAAAAAAGTTAGAAAAATAAATATTAGGGAAGAAAATAAAATCAGCTGTTTTTAACGTGGTTCAGGGTTCATTGTCATTATTTCCAATGTAATTTCTAAAGTTTAAAAAGTTAATATACTAATATTTTAATGCTGGTTACGCTAGTGAAATCAGATCTTTCAAGAATATGGAAGCAATTCGCTTCCACCACGTCGGCGGGCCCCGCGCACACCTACTACAACTCCAAATAGGTTTCCGCAGTTTAAGACGGGCCAATTTAAGACTTCCAACCTCCGGCGCTCAGCTCAATTGGAATTTCCGTTGGAACAATGAATGGGACCGGGAAAGGAACTTAGGAACGGAATGGAATGGACCGATCGTGACTCGGAGGAATGTCGTTCTGTCGGTCTGTCTGCCCTCCCGATAACTTCATACTGAATCCGCTACATTCTGCCCGGGTAATGACCCTGCTCCCCTTAATTTGGAATCGTTTATTTCTTTTTCAGATAAACGTTATTCTTAATTAAGTACCAGTATCTAGTATTTTGACTTTACGATTGAAATAAAAGTCAGTTTAAAATAAGACGCAATAAAATCTGCAATGTTCGTGGTTCAAGTTTAAAGATATGAAATGAAATAATGTGTACGTTGTTTGGGGTAATCAACACTGACAGAAAGCTTATTGTCTAACGGCTTCTAAGCTTTTGAAAACAAGGAAACGTGCCTTTAAACTTATTACCTTGTTTTGAAGTTTGAAACGAACGTTACGATGACGTCATCATCAGATCAAAGTTACAGATTATTTAATAAAATACAAAATTTTTATTTAATTTTGGAATGTTCATGTTATCATTATCATTATCATTATCGTTATCGTTATAGTTATCATCACTATCATAATTATCATCTTTATCATCATTATCAGTATTATCATCATTATCAGTATTACCAGTATCATCAGTATCATCATCAGTATTACCACTATGAGTATGATTATCGTTATCGTTATCATCACTATCATAATTATCATCATTATCAGTATTATCATCATTATCAGTATTACCAGTATCATCTTTATCATCATCAGTATCATCATCAGTATTACCACTATGAGTATGATTATCACTATCGTTATCGTTATCATCACTATCATCATTATCATCTTTATCACCATTATCATCATTATCAGTATTATCAGTATCATCAGTATCATCATCATTATCATCAGCAGTATCATCAGTAGCATCATCAGTAGCATCATCAGTAGCATCATCAGTATCATCATCAGTATCACCACCAGTATCATCACAAACACCACCACCGCCGCCGCCGCCACCACCACCATCACCATCACCATCACCATCACCATCACCATCACCATCACCATCACCATCACCATCACCATCACCATCACCATCACCATCACTATCACCACCACCATCATTATTATTATTATTGTTTGTTCGGATATTTGGCCGTCATTTGTGTTTATGGAAACGATAAACAACTTTGCGAGAGAATGGATCAACTCTCGTTCACAAGTGTCTAACTTAAAAACCTAAACATTAGAACACGTTTAGGCCAAAGTTAAAAATACTTAAAAATTAAGAATAGTCTAGTAAACGAAGCATTTAACACGTAAAAGAAAACAAGATGGTCTGATTTTATGCAACCTTTTGAGAAATGTTCTTTGAGGTGTTTATAACCTTTACAACACCCCCGTTACATTGTACAAGTTCAATTTTAACTTGTATATTTTAGGGCTGGTTGTAGTGGATTTTGTGGATCGTGTGATTATGTTTATATTGATATATAAAAATATATTTTGAGCGTCGGAAGTCACATATTAATTAATTATAATTAAAACTTTCCTGTATTTCCGCCCGGGATCGAACCACGGACCTTACGCGTGTGAGGCGCACATCATAACCACTACACTACGGAAACTACGAAGACGTTTGACCGATGTAAATGTATGAAATGAATTGTTAATGTAATTTTGGTAGTTATATTAAAAAGATGAGTTGTTTTCTATTAATTCGTAACGATCAGCTGATTTAATTGAACAGCTAATAGACTATACGTTTTAGGTTATATTGTTAAAAACTAGCTACGTTAATTTGTCGTGTTTTCAAACAAATTATCGTAATTAAAATAAAATGAAAGAGACCACAGGATACATGATTTTTATTTTTGGTTCAGTAAGAGAATTTTTTGTTTTTCATCGCTAGTCTGAGCAAAAGTATCTCAAGCTAGGAAAAATAATTACAGTTCCATCAGGTGACCACCAGGTGGCAGCACAAAACAAATAAATGATAATTCGACAACTAGCTGAAACGTCTGTTTTTGACAAGGAAAAAGAACTTCTGTGAGTGATAAAAGCTCTTAAAACTTTACAGATATATAAGTCTGCCATCCGCCCGAAGTTTCCCGGAAATATCCGGATATGAAGACGTAAAATGTACCATATTCCCAGAAAATGTGCTACTTTTAGCAATATCATTTCGAAATTAAAAAGAAAATGTAAATTTTCTTTTACAACCTAATTTGAAGAATCACAACATTAAAACGATCTTAAATAATAATAATAGGTATTGTTACGTAAAGTTACTTCACACTTCTTTCCAAAGACGGATTAAAGGGGGGGCGAAGGAGTCGAGTTAGGTTAATCACGAAATAGCCGAGTCGAGTTGGTTTGAGTACTTGCTTTCTTTCTTTTTTTTAAAAAAAAAACATTCTTTTCATTGTTAATAGCACGCATTTCATTATTAACCTCAAAATGACTACCGAGCGAAAATGTATTTTGTATTTTTTCTTTTAACGGGGCCACCTAATATGTGAAAGTACAAATTTCTCCCCCCCCCGTTAAAGAGAAATAACCCAACATTGTTGTTTGTTGAATCCATCAGTAGTCGTTTACAAGGCTATTTCATACACCAAACTACGCGTTGACAACCAATCAATCAGCCGTTACGTCCCAGATTTTTACACCCACAAAAAACCAAAATTCAACTTTTTCGGTTCATTCCGTGCGCACTTAATGTTAGTTAACACCTCGCCTGTACAACACCAAAGCATTATACAGATAGATGACGCTTGTCTCCACAACTATTGAATCACCGTTCTAACAAGCGGAAGTGGTTTGTTGATAATACGACTTCCTGTTGTGATAGTAGTCCACAAGTTTGGCAAACTATATCATAATGACCTTGAGTTTAGGGAACTCATTCCATTCATGGTTTACATCTAATCAGCTGGGCAGCTGGACGGACTGATAACGCTTTAAATACTTGTTTTGTAGTTACCCACTGGTTTATGGTAACTAAAAATACTGTGTATTAATTATTTTTGAGCGAGAGAATGAGCTATCAGAATAGTAAGACTCAGACTCGGGGCTCCCCAGGTCACCTTTTGAGGGCCCGTTAAAGTATGTGTTATAGCACGCTGTGGAGTTCGTAATTTTGGCTCAACTTGATTTATTCTCGGCACAAAATTCGGTATAGTTTTGACAAATTCGTTAACGTCAGTTTCAAAATGGCGGCCACTATAAGTCTTAAAAAATTATAGACTTTCGAAAATCTATTCCACCATCGAAATCAGCACAAATAATCCTGCACAAATTAGTATTTACAATTTTCAATGTAATTTTAACATTTAAAAAAACTAATTTATACAGATTCTAACGCCGATTATAATAGTAATATTCAAAACTTTACAAAAAAATGTGAAATTGTTACTTTTGCAAAACGTCAATGAAATTATTATTAATGACTGATACAGAGTTAATTACAAATGTGTACATATTAAATAATTTTTAAAACAGTGAAAATGATAAGGGAAAAAAGTGTTATTACACTAATAGTTTTAAGTTAGGTCAGGTTGGTTAGGTTAGGTTAGGTTTATTAACTATACCTTCTAAGGAGTTGAAGTAGGCCTACACTTGTTTAGGTTAAGTTAGGTTAGGTTATGTTAGGTTAGGTTTATTAACTATACCTTCTAAGGAGTTGAAGTAGGCCTACACTTGTTTGCAAAGATAACAGATTTCTTTGTTGGCATGCCAAACCTACAAATCATATGTTACTAGTCCTTATAAACGCATCATTTGGCAAAGCTACACCAAATAATCTGTTGAGTAGTCCCTATAAACATGGCTAAGGACCTCTGATGTATAGATTTGGATCAATCACGGATTTATTTACGAAAATCGTGCCAAAGAACACCGACATTGTACTGTATTGAACAGAAGTACAGTGTTCAAGGTTCGGCAATGTATTCTTCTTTGTTTACAACAGACAAGCAAGATTACCAAAACAAGGGCGACCAAGTCATTATCTCCGGCCCAGGTGTGTTCAGTGTACTCGGCCAAGGCTAGGCATCGTCTCCCGTCTCGGACAAAGGAACCCATTTCGGCGTGGTCTATTGAACACTCATCGTGTCGCGGAAGTAACACACCAAATATATATGAACAATTATCGCCCTTCAGAATTTCGGATAGTTATCAATAAAGACCGAAAAAAGTGGCAACAAGAAGGTCCTATTTCTCAAAATAGCTTAAAGGAGAACTGTGGTCAACACAAGGAGATGTGGTATCGCTGACGTGATGCAAGCAATTTTTTTTTAAACTAACCTTTTTTTGAAACTCTGATTTCTCCATCATAATCAACATTAAAATCTGCATATATTACCGTATATTAAACTTTTATATTACATTGAGAATACAAAAATGAACTTTGACCGCCGTCAAATTAAAACTTTTAATTTCAACGGATTTTGAAGTCTCAAAATGCCAGTTTATGTAGTTTTTAATGCTGTTTACGATGGCGAAATCGGAATTTCAGAAAAAAGTTGGACAAAAAGTTATGGAATTTTTAAGGATTTGAAAAGGCCGCCATTTTGAAACTGTTAAAAGAATTTCTCTGATTAGTGTACTTATCCAAGCTATTTCCAAAACCGATTTTGTGCAAAGTTTTAATAAGATCTAACTAAAATTGCAAACGTGAATGAGCTAACACAAATATATAATTAAAACTAATTTAATCACCCTTTAAAAAGTGAAGTACAGTTTAGTACTTTTAAACAGTAATAACAGTACCCAGGCGCTCATTTCAAGATCCTAGGTCTGGATATTACCATAATATCTATTAAATAGCTCATTTTACAATGGGAATTCACTATGAGATAACCCATTTGCAACGGTCAAGAAACCCTGGTAGTAGTAGAGTTTATACCACTTGAGCGCGTTGTTCAAGAATGTCCAACGATAGTAAAGCTTATACCACTTGAACGCGGCGGTCAAGAATTCCCGATGGTAGGAGAGCTTGTACCACTTGAGCGCGGCGGTCAAGAATGTCCGACGGTAGGAGAGCTTATACCACTTGAGCGCGGCGGTCAAGAATGTCCGACGGTAGGAGAGCTTATACCACTTGAGCGCGGCGGTCAAGAATGTCCGACGGTAGGAGAGCTTATACCACTTGAGCGCGGCGGTCAAGAATTCCGACGATGGTAGGAGAGCTTATACCACTTGAGCGCGGCGGTCAAGAATGTCCGACGGTAGGAGAGCTTATACCACTTGAGCGCGGCGGTCAAGAATGTCCGACGGTAGGAGAGCTTATACCACTTGAGCGCGGCGGTCAGAATGTCCGACGGTAGGAGAGCTTTTACCACTTGAGCGCGGCGGTCAAGAATGTCCGACGGTAGGAGAGCTTATACCACTTGAGCGCGGCGGTCAAGAATTCCCGATGGTAGGAGAGCTTATACCACTTGAGCGCGGCGGTCAAGAATTCCCGATGGTAGGAGAGCTTATACCACTTGAGCGCGGCGGTCAAGAATTCCCGATGGTAGGAGAGCTTATACCACTTGAGCGCGGCGGTCAAGAATTCCCGATGGTAGGAGAGCTTATACCACTTGAGCGCGGCGGTCAAGGATGTCCGACGGTAGGAGAGCTTATACCACTTGAGCGCGGCGGTCAAGGATGTCCGACGGTAGGAGAGCTTATACCACTTGAACGCGGCGGTCAAGAATTCCGACGGTAGGAGAGCTTATACCACTTGAGCGCGGCGGTCAAGAATGCCCGACGGTAGGAGAGCTTATACCACTTGAACGCGGCGGTCAAGAATTCCCGACGGTAGGAGAGCTTATACCACTTGAGCGCGGCGGTCAAGAATGTCCGACGGTAGGAGAGCTTATACCACTTGAGCGCGGCGGTCAAGAATGTCCGACGGTAGGAGAGCTTATACCACTTGAGCGCGGCGGTCAAGAATGTCCGACGGTAGGAGAGCTTATACCACTTGAGCGCGGCGGTCAAGAATTCCCGACGGTAGGAGAGCTTATACCACTTGAGCGCGACGGTCAAGAATGTCCGACGGTAGGAGAGCTTATACCACTTGAACGCGTTGTTCAAGAATTCCCGATGGTAGGAGAGCTTATACCACTTGAGCGCGGCGGTCAAGAATGTCCGACGGTAGGAGAGCTTATACCACTTGAGCGCGGCGGTCAAGAATGTCCGACGGTAGGAGAGCTTATACCACTTGAGCGCGGCGGTCAAGAATGTCCGACGGTAGGAGAGCTTATACCACTTGAACGCGGCGGTCAAGAATTCCCGACGGTAGGAGAGCTTATACCACTTGAGCGCGGCGGTCAAGAATGTCCGACGGTAGGAGAGCTTATACCACTTGAACGCGGCGGTCAAGAATTCCCGACGGTAGGAGAGCTTATACCACTTGAGCGCGGCGGTCAAGAATGTCCGACGGTAGGAGAGCTTATACCACTTGAGCGCGGCGGTCAAGAATGTCCGACGGTAGGAGAGCTTATACCACTTGAGCGCGGCGGTCAAGAATGTCCGATGGTAGGAGAGCTTGTACCACTTGAGCGCGGCGGTCAAGAATGTTCGACGGTAGGAGAGCTTGTACCACTTGAGGGCGGCGGTCAAGAATGTTCGACGGTAGGAGAGCTTATACCACTTGAGCGCGGCGGTCAAGAATGTCCGACGGTAGGAGAGCTTATACCACTTGAGCGCGACGGTCAAGAATGTTTGACGGTAGGAGAGCTTGTACCACTTGAGCGCGGCGGTCAAGAATGTTCGACGGTAGGAGAGCTTGTACCACTTGAGCGCGGCGGTCAAGAATGTCCGACGGTAGGAGAGCTTATACCACTTGAGCGCGGCGGTCAAGAATGTCCGATGGTAGGAGAGTTTGTACCGTTTGAGCGCGGCGGTCAAGAATGTTCGACGGTAGGAGAGCTTGTACCACTTGAGCGCGGCGGTCAAGAATGTTCGATGGTAGGATAGCTTGTACCACTTGAGCGCGGCGGTCAAGAATGTTCGAGAGCTTATACCACTTGAGCGCGGCGGTCAAGAATGTCCAATGGTAGGAGAGCTTATACCACTTGAGCGCGGCGGTCAAGAATGTCCGATGGTAGGAGAGCTTGTACCACTTGAGCGCGGCGGTCAAGAATGTTCGACGGTAGGAGAGCTTATACCACTTGAGCGCGGCGGTCAAGAATTCCCGATGGTAGGAGAGCTTATACCACTTGAGCGCGGCGGTCAAGGATGTCCGACGGTAGGAGAGCTTATACCACTTGAGCGCGGCGGTCAAGGATGTCCGACGGTAGGAGAGCTTATACCACTTGAACGCGGCGGTCAAGAATTCCCGATGGTAGGAGAGCTTATACCACTTGAACGCGGCGGTCAAGAATTCCCGACGGTATACCACTTACGTGTGGTGGTTGCACAGTCCCTCAGGAATACTGCACAGTCACTTTTTATAGCGTGCAATCTTTGGTTAGTTTACGTAATGTTATGATAAGTTAGGTAAAGTGGTAGAAAGTTATACAACGGAGAAAACTAAACCTATTTAACGGGATTTACTTAGGCACAGTGGAATTGCAAATACGAGAGAAAAGTTTATCACTGCGCCCAAATAGTACTGACCATTTAGAGCACTCGGAAGTTTCTTGACCTCTGCACCAAAGTGTATGTATCCCTTCTGTTCGTTCTGGTGATTTTCGCAAAATTAAGAATACGTTTGTTCGGTGGCGGTTCTCTTCTGCAAAACACCCGTAAAATCGAAGCCGTGCTGTAGTTAAAGTCGGCACCTCAAACAGTTGCCGTGCCAGAATGCCATCAGTGGCCGCCTAATTTACAAACACGCTAAACTCATAATAGCTCTCCTCATTTCACGACCGAGCTTATTGCTTATATAAGGCGCACAAGCTTTCACCCACATGACATGACCTATTAACTTCCTTCCGTTAATTAAACATCTTTGTTTAATGTTGACAAAGCACAGCATGATGTTCATCCGCCGGCACTATTTTATTGGTGCAGTGAGCTCGTAGATTGTGATCCTTGCACGGATTCGACGCTTTTATTGTTACGACGGTGTTTACCGGTTCCCATAACTGTGGGAGTGACGTAATTAAATCTGCAGATTCTTAGTTTAAGTTTTATGTGGTTTGAAGATTTATTAAAAGTTTGTTTATTTGTATTTGTCGTATACCACGTTTGTATCAATCAACTCGCTTTCTTGTCTGTTTAACTGTTCTGTACAAATTTTAAACCAACTTCCAAATTTTAAATTTTTAAATTCGATTTTAAACCAACTTCCCGATGAGCTAGATACTTGAAACTGGAAACATAGCTCGGAACTGGATGCCGATGTAATTATTAACTCACTTTATTGTCTGTCTGTTTGTATGTTTATCGGCACCAAGTGCACCTATAAAATCGAGACGAGGACAGTGTGGCATTCGCTTTAGTAATGACGCAAAACTTGTGCTACTATGCAGGAAAAATATGCAATACGTTGAAACTGCAATCACATCAATAAAAAAAAAACTAAAATAATATTAATAGCAAATAGTAATATTAAGGTACTATTACTAAAATTCTTGATTGATTGAGAATTGCAGAAGATTTTCTGCTTGATGGAACGGCTAAGAAAATTACCAGAGGCGACGTTCCAGAGTGAAAGGTTCCAAGATAAATCTACACCAAAATCATAACCCCTCATCTCGGAGGAAGAGAGAAGGAGGAGATCCGACAGAATGAAGCGATACTGGGAGATGAGGAGGGGACAACGCATGGATAAGTGACTGATTCCACGTATCCCAAAGAGGGTGGAACGTGCACAGGAAGAAGTGAATAGTGCATTAGTGACAATTTCTACGAATTAATGAAAAAGTTTCCGAAAAGCAGCTCAATGTCGAACGCGCAACTGCCAAGAAGGAACAAATGGCTCATGCAAGCCATTAAATGTCCTATTTAATGTCCTTCTTTCTTTCTTTCCCCGGCACTGTAGTCCGGGGTGGGTTTTGACCTCCCGTACAATTCTGTTCCATGCATCCCGATCCAACGCTAGCTGCTTCCATCCAGTTATTCCAACTGGGGCGTCCTCTTTTTCTTTTCTCCGTCAAGTTCTCTCTCATTATATTCTTTGTCACCCTATCATCTTACATCCTCTTCGCATGACCGAACCAGCTGATTCTTCATGCTTTTATGAAGCGCACTATGTTCTAATTCTTTATTAAATTTTTCAGTTCCAGATTATGCAAATTAATATAATATTTTACATAATTCTTTTCGGTATTACATTCACAAGAAGTTTTGTTTAAGAATGTTAAGTGTGTATTACATCAAATATCTCAACTACCGTACTTACAGATCTGGGATCACTTTTGTTCAATTTGTCTAGTTTTTTTACTCAAAAAACCATAAGAAACAATCATAAGTTTGATTTAATTTCACTCTTTGACCAAAAATTAGGACGAAATCTTCCGTTAGCCGTACGTAGCTCAAGAGCAAAACATTTCTGGACCCACATTTTTCGTTTTAAACCTTACCAGTATTTTCAAAACTGTTAAAAATTCACAATCACAAATTTTCATGAAAATACTGCAATATCTGTACAGAGCTAGGAAATATTTATACTTTTTAGTCCATTTTGAAAAAGTGGTATTTTAAAAATTTGTCTTTTTTCTAATACTTATTTCAAGTTCTACTTTACATAATTAATTCCAAAATTAAATTCACTAAAAGTTTTGCTTGGGAATGTTAAGTTTATTAGGTCAAATATCTCAAATACCGTATTTACAAACCTGTTATATTTTTTACCTATTTTGTTCAATTTATCTCGTAAAAAACCATAAGAAAACCATAAGTTTGCTATAATTTCACTTTTTGGCCAAAAATCAGGGCGCAATTTTTCGTTAGCTAAAAATCGAGGGCAAAGCATTTCTGGACACACGTTTATATAACTTTTTGGCATTATTTTCACCACCAGAAAAAAGTCCTGAATGTTTCTGCTTTCATCGTGGAACACTCTGTTATCATGTGTATTGCGTCTGTATACACTCACATATCATAAAATACGAAGTACAATTAAAATGTCAAAATACGGTTAGTGGTTATTAAACATGCCTTTTCAATTAACTAAAAGTTATCTATTAAAATTGTCTTTGATATCACTATATACATGTAGCAGGGACAAACACTTCAAAGAGCAGGACTGTATTTACCAAATGCCGTCTTTACTCACGGACAATTGTACGTAGCCTTTTCAAGGGTAACTAAATCAACTAACATGTTTGTATCCGTTACAGAAAATGAAATACAAAAAGTACAAGAAGATTACAGTCTTACATCAAATATCGTTTACAACGAGGTATTGTAATGCCCTGTAAAAATGCTATTAAAAAAAAGTTATCTATATTGAAATGTATATACAATGGCTCATAAGTTTGTGATTATTATTTCAAACTGATCGCTTTTCGGTTTATTTTTTAAACATGTTTCCCCTTTTTCCCAACTGCAGCCCTCACACCAACGACTACTGTTATTTAAAAGGCTGTGTTTACTTAAAACATTTCTCACAGGCCCCCTAGAGCTGCAAATACGTGCGTGTAGTTTCAATTAGAAAAGTAAATACGTTAAATATTTTCTGTACTAAACGCCCAGACAGACTGTTTGTAAGGTCGTCGACGTAGCCAGACAGACTATTTCCCCAAACACGTCTAGGTTAGATGAAAACGTTAATTTCTGCTTTGGAATTGCTAAAATTAGCCGGATGAAGTCTGCGAATAGGTCTACAAATCTAGGCCAAATATATTAAGCCCAGACACAGAAATATTTATTAATGTACCGTGTAGGCTTGGCACAGGTAGAAAAGAGAGAGAGAGAGAGAGAGAGAGAGAGAGAGAGAGAGGGGGTAGCGTTAACAGCTGATCGCTTTATAGTAAGGCAGTTATTTAATGACTTTCCGAGTGTAGGCGTAGAAAGAGATACATGTGGTATACTGGCTAAGGAAAGTGTGTTTTAAAATACGTTAATATTATAGTACAAATTAAAATTTAATTTAAAAAAATGTTTGATTAGATTAATTAAAGTGTAATTAATTTTTATTTTCATTCACTTATGGCCTATCATAGGCTTAAATTCGCACCTCATTTACTTCTCTCACTCACTAAGGATTATTCATTGACTTGCAGAATAAGACATCGGTCAGTCTGCTGCTTTTCTGGACCTTTAAGCCGTGGGTTCCAGACGCAGTAACTGCCGTCGCTTTACCCAAACCATTAAAGCCGATCCCTCGTCCTCATTAGTTTCACATAAAGTATGGATGTTAAAGAAAACAATCCATAGACTTTACTTCACCCAGGGCCTTTCATATATGAATTTTCATTCCCTAGGATTTCACATAGTATTTTATTCCCCCATTGCGATTCTCATAGACATATATTCAACCAGGCTATTCCTCTTGTGCATAGGCATGGCGGAATAAACACCATGTTTAATCCGCCATGGTGCATAGGTATATCTAGGATTGCCAATTGGGGGGTTACAGTACCGGGGATCCTTCACTGGAAACTTTTCGAAACTTGACGCGAACTTTATTGTTATATTTTCTTTTACGAAAACATCTTCAGTAATTAGTAAGGCATGAGGATGTTTTAAAAACACTTGTAGGTTATTCAGTTTTAAGAGTTACGGTTTTTCAAATTGGCTTGCAAAAAACATTATTTTTTATGTAATACACGCAAAATACTTTAGGTGAAAATAATACTGAACTAACAAGTCTAATTGCAACCCTGTTTTAAAATTTTAATTTATTATGTTTAGAAATAAAACTTATATTTATTTCTTATTTTAAAAAATAAAATAATATTGTTTGTTTGGGAAGGAAACTCTATTGTACTAAGTTTTTTATAATTCTTAGTAGTAGACCTATAAAACAAAACAAACATTATTTGTTAAGAAGTTTTAAAGAATAACCCCATTAAGTCACTTAAGCCTAAACTGCAATCGGCGAGATTTTGCCAATCCATCTAGAACTTCCGCCTGGGAAAATGCTCTATGGATATTTAGCATTGTGAATTATCCATTATTATTAGTCAATAATTATTATAAGGTCAATTGTTAGTGACTTTCCTCTAACATTATTCAGCACGGATCCTAAAAATAATTGCAAAGAAGATTTTTTTTTTGTATTTTAAGGCGAAAAGCACATTGATGTAAGTGTGAGCGTAAAGTGTTAAAGTCGTAAGTATAGTGTTGTAAGTGTAAGTGTGTTAGACTCTGTTACCTCGAGGGACGTCTAAATCCTCTCAATAGGTCAGCGGGGTGCAATGAAGAAGCCTCACTAAGCATGTACAATCCAAACGTTAATAATATTTAATAGTACAGTATAATAGTATAGCCATTCAGTGGGTTTGGGGTTCGTTGCGAGACAAAATAATGACATAAAAACTTAACTATAGTCGGACTATTAGAAAATATGTTAATCTGCAAGTTTTTTTTATCAATGGAAGTTTACAACACCCCCCCCGGATACGCCTATGCTTTCGTGGATATTCACTCATTCAGAACCTTTCATGAATTTTCATTCACTAGAGCCCCTGATGGTCTTTCGTTCACTCAGGGTCTTTAATGAATTTTCAGTTAACCATTGCGTTGAACTCGGGCAATGTTTTGTAATTTTATGTACCGTTTATACAGGAGCTAGGTGTGTTACTCACAGACAAACGATGCCAAAATAAACGGATGTATATCTGCGCACCCTAAAAATAGCTTATAATAGATACGTTAACCGAAATGTTGGTGTAAAATATTAGGGCGTTACTTAACCCAGGCTCAGCTTAATCTTGAGCACATTATCGCTGCCAGAAATATCTAATTTAAAATTGTCGCCTACCGCCATTGTCTTGTTTAGAGGCCGCTCTACATTCTGGTCGACTTTAATAAATCAATTCTTCTGTTAAAATAAGACGATATGTAATAAGAAAGAAGGATTTAATTTGGCAGAGGGCCTTGAATTCCCCACCCCGCCCTCCTAGACAACAGCAACAAAGAAAGCCGATAGCAGCACTGTTGTAACTGCAAACGCTTTGATCAGCTGTTTTATTTCGTTTAACATCCTTTGTACGTTTGAAACACTTCACGGATATTTATAAACGCCTGTTACAAATCGTAAGATAAAACCATACTGCTGTTAGGAAACTAGATTACTATCGGTTTATGTGATGTTTGTTAAATAATTAATTTTATTTATTAAACGTTGGAAATTTTGAACGTAAGTGCGTCTTTAAAATCGATCAAAAACTATATCCAATAAATATTACAGCAAACTGTATTGTAATATATAACCAAATCAATAACAATGCGGATTAGATTCTTAATTACAGGTTCAAAATTTTCTAATTTTGAACTTAAATTCGGTACTTTTCTTAGAAACGATTGCTATCAAAAACATTTCTGTTATTGAACCAAAAATAAAAATCATGTATTATGTTTTCTTTTCCTTTTTATTTTAAATACGATAATTTGTTCGAAAACACGACCTATTAACATAGCTAGTTATTAACGTATCATCTGTTCAATGAAATCAGTTGATCGTTACGAATTAATATAAAACAACTGATCTTTTAACACAGCTACCAAAATTAAATTAACGATTCATTTCATATATTTATGTCGGTCAAACTTCTTGGTAGTTTCCATAGTAAAAATAGTTATGACGAGCGCCTCGCAAACGCAAGGTCCCCGGTTCGATCCCGGGCGGAAACACATGACATTTTTAATTATAAATAATTTAATATAAGACTTGCGACGTGCAAAATATACTATTATATATATATATCAATATACATGTTCCTCGCATCACGTGACGCGCAAAATCCAGCATCACAACCAGCTCTAAAACATGATACATGTTAAAACATTAAGGCACTTGGGAGCTAAATTACAGCAAGCTTTGAACAAAATATTTCTTCATTAAAAAAATACTATTTTTTTTAGTTTTTTCTTATTGCAACCAACCTTAATGTTTAATGTACACAGCTATTTGCGAAAAAAATTACGATAAAACTTATACACTCTATTTCAACATTATATCAAAATCGTTGCAGCAGTTTCTGTAAGTAGGGCATAACCGTACATACACGCATACAAAGTAAATATTTTAAAATTATATGATATATTGAGAGGTCGACGCCAGGAATATTTTTATGGGTGAATCCGAGAAGAAAATACTACAATCTTCTAAATACATACCGGAAGCATTAGATATGTTGTTAACACTCTGTCATATACGGTGTTATAAGGATGAATTTGATCAGCTTTTAATTCGCTTGATAACACTTTCATTAGCTATGGAAAATGAAATAAATACGTAAGTTGCTTTAAATATTTGTGAAAACGGTTTCAAAATGGCATCAATTTCAAATATCTAAAAATCCGCAACTCTTTCGTGTTAAATAAATTCACAATACGATTTCACCATCGATATCAGCGTTAAAAACGTCATAAATTAACATTCTGAATTTTCAAAATCCGTTGAAATTAAGAAATTTCATTTGATGGCGGTCACGGTTCGTTTTCACATTGTCAATGAATTTGTAAAAATTCTGAATGCTAATATATGCAGACTAAAGTGCTGATTTATGATGGCAAAATCAGGGTTAAAAGTAAAAAAATATCTGTAAGCAGAACCATATTTATCGGTATGTTTAGTGGGGGAGTAAACAATCAACACTATTGTAGGTGCAAGGAAATATCAGTTCAATTTATTTTATACAAAGAAAATCCAGAGAATACCAAAAAGTATGCATTGAGCCGTGGGTTGTTTGGCTGCAAATTTAAGGCGTAAGATAGGCAAAATGGTTGCAGCCCTGCAACGCATTTACTTAAAAGCCGTAAGTCCAGCTAGAATGTTTAATTAGTTTTATCACCAACTTAAATTTTTTAAGAATTAATTTTAAGTTGGTAACAAAGCGTTTTGATGTTTCAAGGCGTCTTTTCAAAATTGGATTGTTTTTTAATTTTTTTCCCAGTTGTTAACGTAAGATATTTGAAAAGAAAATTTTGTTTTTCTGAGAACTTATGCGAACTGCATCGAATTTTCATTGGGAAATGAGCCATTACGAGCAATTATGGTAACACCCAGACCCGGGACGCCGATTCAAACGATTTTAATCAATTTTTAAGCTGCGAGAGATTTTTAATTGTGCGTGATAACATTTTCGATCCATTCGAATTATTTCGGTCAAAAATCGATTTTGGTAATAACCCTGAAACATCTGTTTCAACCGTTTCAAAATTGAGGTCATCCCAAATCTGTAAAAATAATCATAACTCTTCAGCATGCGCTCTTTTACGAAAATCTGAACTGATAACCGTCATCAAATCTGAATAAATTATCAAAAATTTAAAAACCACTTGAAACACTGAAGGTCAATTTATGAAGACGTCAACACTCATTGCGACGGTGAAATTAGATTAAAAAAAGTGTAAGAAGAAATTTACTTTTTTTGAAAATCGCTTCCATCACGTCAGCGAGACAGTTGCGCACCGCAATTTTCGTTATTTTAAACAGAGCGTAGCGTTATGAATGGGCCAATGGGGTGAGGTAGGTGGGGTCGGGGGGCGATCGATGGAAATGTCTGTCCCTGAAGGCGGGAGGGCAAGGGGGGAGGGAATTCAAGGCTGAGATATACGAAGGTAAAGTGCGACAAAACTAGAAGGGTAGAAATTGCACCATCCTCAATGTAGGCTGTGTTTTCCGCGTTACCTTTTCACTGCAGGAGTTTTATTAAAGAAATTGTTTATTGTACTTAACAAAACGGAACACTAATCGACGTTTGTATTGTATTAAATAATTAAATTAGTAGACAGGATCTATTAATATTTTGTACTTGAAGGATCTCACCATTAAACGCATCCTGCCTTTTAGTCCTTCTCAATAAAAAAGGGGAAAACGGTTTAGCACCTCGCAAACGTGACGAAAGCGAAATTTCAAAAATATTTTTTTCATCTTACTCTTTTCGAAAAATCAATCGTCGAAACACGCACAAATTAGCATCTTGAAATCGCAGCATATTTAATATAACAAAATGAAACTAGGTCAAATTAACTTTCTAATTTTCTACGACATTTTAAAAATGCTAATTTTAGCAGATTTGCAAATTTTGGAACTAACGCCATTTTGAAACAGTCGGACACTTTACGCCTGCGTGACGAACTTGTCCAAGCTATTACCGAAAGTTTCAATCAAATCGGACCAAAATTGCGAACGATATAGTGCAAACACTAAAAACATTATCTTAAGATTAAGGTAATTTCAGTCTCGGGCCTGGGTCTTAACACGATGGCCTCATAGTTAATTTTCTACGGGGAAAACGATAAAACTCAAACGCAAAGTGTGTTTACAAAACTATAATATCAGTCTGATTTCTCAAAAAGGGGGTTCTAAATTATAAAATATTCATCAAACAATTCATTCAGTTTCCATTAATAAATCGCAAGCACACGCGCACGCACACATAATTTTTAACGAGCCTTGAAAAATAATCTATAGTTCAAGATCAGAGCTCATTTCTACATGCAAGGTCCTAGCGTGATGGCCGCTCCAATAGCACATTTTCAACTCGTACAATTTGAGGTAAAAAAAAATTGTTCTCGCAGGTAACATATCAACCAACACAAA
Organism: Callitettix versicolor; assembly: GCA_022606455.1. Classification (NCBI taxonomy): domain Eukaryota; kingdom Metazoa; phylum Arthropoda; class Insecta; order Hemiptera; family Cercopidae; genus Callitettix; species Callitettix versicolor. The sequence continues at coordinate 20,379,968 of CM040187.1, forward strand.
TTCAATATTTCCTTTATTACACTTCATTCACCCGTAAGGTACACGATACAGTTCAGGCCTTACTATAACTGTGTAACATTGGCCCGGCCGAGGGAAAGTTTCGCAGGCGGCTGTTCCCGCGAAAACCAGACCTTGATGACGCAACACCGATGACGTCACGTCCCGCTGATCAATGTGGGCGGTTGCCAAGGGCAACGAGTTGGCTGGTTCCCGCCAAAATAGTTCCCGCGCGGCGCCTTTTGTCTACTCCTCCGACCTCCCTACTCTAGGGCGTTGCGCGTGGCGCATTCTGTCGGCCACTTCACGCATACTTGTGTTGAGCTATCTCTATCTTGTCTGACCCAATTCTTTTCCACTCCTATAGGGTCTGCTTCTCGCTGACGTAATGGAACCGAATTTCCAAAAATCACTTTTGTATTTTATACATTTTTGAAAATCTGATTTCTCCAGCATAACCAGCCCTAATATCTTTATAAATTAAAATTAAAAAAAACTATGTTACGAACTGTGTGTTGCAATTATTGTGTGTGTGTGTGTGTGTGTGTGTGTGTGTGTGTGTTTTAGCACGCTAACGTTCGCAATTTCGGTCCGATTAAATTCAAACTTGGCGCAAAAATCGATTTTAATAATACCTTGAACAAATTCGTTAAACAGCAAAATTCGTTCTACAGTTTCAAAATGGCGGTCTTTTTAAATCTTTAAAGATTCATACGTTTTTCGTCCTAAATGTTTGAAAATTCGATTTCCGCCTCGTAAACAAAGTTAAAAATGCATTAATTAGTTTTTTCGAATTTTCAAAATCCTTTGAAATTGAGATTTTTGACGGCGGTCAGGGTTAGTTTTCTTGTTTTCAACGTAATTTGATAATTTGAAAATTTAGGTGGCTAATGTACGCAGATTTTAACGCTGTTTGCGATGGTGAAATCGGAATTTCAAGAAGGGTAAGAAAAAGAGAAATATTTTTGAAATTAATTTCTATCATGTCAGCTGCGTGCCATGATTATTTAAGAATGGAATGGCCGAGCATCTGGAAACGGTTGAACAAATTCTGGGTAACGAACTTGTCCAAGTTAATATCATAAGCTACTTTTCTGCTAAGTTTGAATCAAATCGGGCCAAAATTACGAACGTCAGAATGCACACACACACACACACACACACACACACACACACACGCACGGTTCCGAGTTTAGATCTAAGAGGGCCTCTTCGATTTTTCATTTTCAATGGAAATTCCGAAACAAAATTGACACATACCCCTTCACTAATTACACTGAATCCAATAACTGAATGAATAACAGAGTGTTGTTTTGAGAATCTGCATTTACTCAAAACACAGGTTGGTCGCGAGTAAATGATTTCGTATTTCGTTGGTTTGACTATAGTATAAGGTTAACGAAAGCTAGACTGATACTGTTCGAGCCCAAAATGTCACGGTCCCTTTGGCCTTGGTATAATCCCCATGTATCAAAACATTCGACCTTGGGATAGACCCGACAACGTAACAGCACTGTCTGATTAACAACGTATCCAATGTGTCTATATCGTTTCCACCGTTTTGCGCTAGAACGCGCTGTTTTGGGTACAAGTAATCACCGCAAGAAGCTGTCTTGAAGATGTTTTCCCAAAATATAAACATAAAAATTCGATAAAATGCAGTTTAAGGGAAGATAATTAAAAATTGAATTTTACTTTGTCATAATACGAAGTACTTTATATACAAAATAACAAATACATTTGTTCAAAATTCAAACCGGTTTATAATTTAATATTTTTGAATCATTTCATGATCTAATAATTACGCAAAAAAAAATGTGGAACTCGGGGAGTTACCAACAGAAGCGAAGCATTTGTTAACGAATATTTGCTGAATACATACATACATACATACATACATACACACACACACACACACATATATATATATATATATATATATATATATATATATATATATATATATATATATAGGCCGCCTCGGTGATAGCGTACTGGGCTTTCACCCCGAGGACCCGGGTTCGATTCCCTGCCAGGGCTTGGCATTTTCATACGGTATAAATCATCCCATCGTCTGCATTAGCCAAAGTGTGCACAATAGTCGGACGTTAAAAAAAAAAATATATATATATATATATATATATATATATAACCGTTCTCTAGATATAAATTGTTTCTTATAAAAAACAAAATGGCGACCAAACAGAAAACGAAATATTTTTGGACTATTTTGTAGGACTTCTATATGAAACGTTTAATGTTCATTGGAACTTTTCATCTAATTTTAATGTGGGGAATCAATTATTGGAACATTTTTCTAAACACCCTGTATATATATATATATATATATATATATATATATATATATATATATATTTATTTTTATTGAGGCTATTATCGCCTCCCTATTTGTTGTTGTTGTTGTTGTTGTTGTTATTTTAAGGCGAAAAGCACATTAAGGCTATTATCGCCTCCTAAATGTAAGTGTGAGTGTAAAGTGTTAAAGTTGTACGTGTAGTGTTGTAAGTGTAAGTGAGTGTTAGACTCATATTGTTTGGCTTTGTACGCCCTACCTGTAGCGAGGACGTCTAAATCCTCTCAATAGGTCAGCTAGTCTGCACTCTCCTGAATGAAGAAAAGTGTTTGATAGACTACATAAAAAGTTGCGAAGATGAATTACGGCTTAAGTAAAAAGGTCCGTGACCTTGCATACAAGTTTGCTCGGGCAAATGGAAAAAATACTCAGAACATTGGGATAACGAACAAACGGCAGGAATAGAATGGATGAGGTGCTTTATGAAAAGGCATCCTGATCTATCTATTTGGAAACCGCAAGCTACATGTTTGAGTAGAGCAACCAGTTTCAATAAAACAGACGTTGGGGCTTTTTTTGACAACCTTGAAAGTGTTCATCAACGTTTTGGGCCAATAACTCCAGATCGTATTTGGAATCTAGACGAGACTGGACTGTCTACAGTCCAAGTTCCAGGAAAAATTGTAGCACCCAAAGGAATGAGACAGATAGGAAGTGCAACATCAGCAGAACGAGGCAACCTTGTAACATTCATAACTGCTGTAAGTGCAACCGGGATATCCATTCCACCTATGTTTGTGTTTCCCAGGGTCCATTTTAAGGATCGAATGATGACCGGAGCTCCACCTGGATCTATCGGAGCTGCTACACAAACTGGATGGTCAAATGAATCAACATTTTTACAGTTTTTAAGGCATTTTATTAAAATGACAAAACCTTCCAGAGAAGAGCGTATTTTATTATTGATGGACAATCATGAGACTCACCTCAGTGTTGAGGCCATTGAGTTAGCGTCAAGTTCTGGTGTTGTTATCGTTACCTTCCCCCCCCCACACACTCTTCACATAAGCTACAATCCCCTAGACCTGACTTTGTATGGTCCTTTAAAAGCATATTACAATACCTGTGTAGATTCTTGGTTGGTAAATCATCCAGGCTGCACCTTTGACATATATGGAGTTTCAGAAGTAGTGGGGAAAGCATATCCTCGGGCTTTTACACCATCGAACATCATAAAGGGGTTTAGAGTTCCAGGAATATTCCCACTGGATCGAGATATATTTTCTGATGACGACTACCTGCCATCCTACGTGACGGATAGACCTAATCCGAATGTTGAACCCTCTGCACCTGATGTCACTTACCGTCAGGATGAGTTATTGTCAGCTGAATCATCTTTGAATTCTGAAACGTTTGGCAGTGATGTGCCTGGTCCGAGTTCTATGCCGTCTACGTCTACAGTGGTGTCTCCAGAGGAGGTGCAACCTTTCCCCAAGGCTAAGCCAAGGGTAAATAATGCCAAAAAGGCAGGAAGCCTGGGAAAACAAGAATAATTACAGACACCCCTGAAAAAGAGAACTTGAAACTAGCGAAAATAAAAAAAGAGACGACGAAGAGAAAGCTAAATTTTAAAACAAAAAAAAGACGTTCTTGAAGAAAATAACCAAAAGAATAAACCTGCAAAAATGGGTAAGAAAATAAGAAAAGCTAAACCGAAGAGCCCAGCAACATCCTCTGATGAAGAGGATGACGTTGTCCCCCTAATCGACACTGATGATGACGACAGCAATGATGAAGAGTGTCTCTTATGCCGTGAACCATATAAGATTCGGGGATATATATATATAGAGGGTGTTTAGAAAAAATGTTCCAAGAATTCAGGGCGTGATTCCCCATATCAAAATTAGATGAAAAGTTCCAATGGATATATAAAATTTCGTATAGAAGACCTACAAAATAGTCAAAAAATATTTCGTTTTCTGTTTAGCCGCCATTTTGTTTTTTATAAGAAACAATTTATATCTAAAGAACGGTTCAAGGTAGCTTAATGCAATTTGGCACACGTATACGTATCTGTATCGACGACTGTTTAAAAAAGTACTTAAATTTTATCTTGGAAATTTTTAAACTAGTGTCCAATAAAATTATTTAATTGTGAATAACTTTTTAATCTTATATTTTATGAAAATTATTTTGATTAAATTAAATTTTGCCCATTTCATTATGAACAAAATTAAATGTTATTATTTTTTTAAATTCGTTAAAAAATTGATAGGCTAGGTCTGCTATTAACAGGCTACATTAGGTGGATTTATAAGCTACACTAGGCAAAATAAAGTAGCCTCTATGGGCATTCCTATAGTAAGCGCCTCTTAAGCTGGGTTCCATATAAAGGGCTTAAAGAGGTGGCAGACGTCTTGGCCAAATCACAACTCAGGAAAATCATCGTGGTCATTACTGGGAACTGTGGTATGAGGGTGCAGATGTGCAGGAAAGAAGATGAAACTGCAGGACACATAATCCATGTTTGTAAAGCTCTTGGTAGTAGGAGGCTAGGGGTTCTTGGTTTCCAGGACCCTAGGAATCTTCAGCAGAATAAGTCAGTCAGTAGATTGTTGGAACTTACTTAGGGCATCAATCTGCTAAACTAGTACTGAAGAGGTTTAGTTGCACAATAGATCTGTTGACCGCAGTGCGTGGGGTTTTATTATCCCTTTCTCTAGTTTGAATCTATCGATCTAAAGAAAGGAGTTGAAGTTAGTCTGTTTATTTAAATTAAAATTAAGATTCTTACAAATATATATATATATATATATATATATATATATATATATATATATATCCAGAATTTTTAAATGATTTATTTTTATATCATTTTGGTTTTTATGGAGATTACAATGTATTATTCAAATTAAAGGATCACCAGATTCTAATAAATGATTCGCAAAATTGGAGTCAATTTTTTTTGCTTCCAACAATTGGAATGTTCTTTACAAGAGGCTTTATAGCTCTTCCAGATTACTTTGTCCCATATGAGCACACGTTATAATTTTAAGCTCAAGGAACATTATCCCCGGCCCTATTCAGGTTCGAACCTGAGACCTCTTACTCACAAAGTACCATCAAACCATCGCGAGATGACCGAAGTGTAATGTAGGCTGTAAACACGTTCCTGACTTCGTCCTACGAAATCTGCATATTTATATCTCGCAAAGTGTAATGGGTAACAAAATTATAAAGGTTATGTCCGTATTATATAATTACTTGAATTTATTTTTTCATTTATTGCTTTTAGTATGTCCATATATTATTTATTAAAATATTAGTTGTACGTACATATTTTCATTTACTGTTTTTGTTACGCACATATTATATTTCTCATCTAATGTGTGTAAGAATTGGTTTTATGTATTTTAATTTATTGTTTTCGCTGTAAATAATATTGTTATATCGGGTATATTCTTTAAATTTGTTGTTTTGCTTTTAATACGAAGCATTTTTTTTTTTTTTTTTTTTTTTTTTGGTGTTTAACGTCCGACTATTGTGCTAATACGAAGCAAACAGGAACAGTAGAGCCATACTATAAAAAATATCTATTAAATTTCTTTTAACGTTTGCGTCATATTTATTTCGATACTTACTAAAATATTTTCGATTTTTTTAAAGTATCGATAATTTTTTCAATACTTTCTTTTCATATGCCATTGCTATTCTGCAGCCTACCGCTACACAGCGTACAGTGCGCCTGCGCCAGAGTTGGAGACAAGCTCGGAATAGTTGAGTTGTGGTATGTACTACAATGACAAATAGTACGCAACATCCTCGTTCCTCGTCTAACCAGAACTAGTTTTAAAAGGACGTAGGTTACGTAGCCTACTTCGGCGCACAATTCGTCCTTGAATCTTCTTCAAGGCTACAACCGTTATTATCTTCCTCTTCTATTACATGTTACGGTATTACTGTATTGCTCACTAAGAAAATTGTATGCTCTTTTAATTCATTCATAAATCCAATCTGAACTGTAAAGCTAACACAAGTCGGTATGAAAGCATTCATATTACAGTCCGTATGAAGTCATTACAATACAGTCGGTATGAAGGCATTCAAATTACAGTCGGTATGAAGGCATTCAAATTACAGTCGGTATGAAGGCATTCAAATTACAGTCGATATGAAGGTATTCGGTATGACACATTTGGTATGAAAACATTCGGTATGAAGACATTAAAACTCCAGTCGGTATGAAGGCATTCAAATTACGGTATGAAGGTATTCGGTATCAAGGCATTAAAACTACAGTCGGTATGAAGGCATTCAAATAACAGTCGATATGAAAGTATTCGGTATGAAGACATTAAAACTACAGTCGGTATCAAGGCAGTAAAATTACAGTCGGTATGAAGGCATTCAAATAACAGTCAGTATGAAGGCATTCAAATAACAGTCGGTATGAAGGCATTCAAATAACAGTCGGTATAAAGGCATTAAAATAACAGTCGATGTGAAGGTTTTAGGTATGAAGACATTAAAACTACAGTCGGTATGAAGGCATTCAAATTGCAGTCAGTATGAAGGCATTAAAATTACAGTCAGTATGAAGACATTAACATTACAGTCGATTGAGGGTATTAACGTTACAGTCGGTATGAATGCGTTCAAATTACAGTCGGCATAAAGGGATTAAAATTTCAGTCGGTATGAAGGCATTTGGTATGAAGACATTAAAATTACAGTCGGTATGAAGGCATTCAAATAACAGTCGGTATGAAGGCATTCAAATAACAGTCGGTATGAAGGCATTCAAATTACAGTCGGCATAAAGGGATTACAATTTCAGTCGGTATGAAGGCATTTTTATGAAGACATTAAAATTACAGTCGATATGAAGGAATTCAAATTACAGCCAGGATTAAAGCCTCTGTGAAATATCAAGGCTAAACAGCTGACCGGTATGATTTGTGGAAACAAGCAGGTCACTCGGGAGATCGCCGGGCTGCATATAATACAGGACTAGGACACTGCTAAGTATGATGTATGTAGGCAAGTGTTCTGACCGGTACAAGCTACGAAGACACAAAGTGACCAGTAATCAGTCGGCACATTCTAAGAACCTTATATGCACTCTAAGAACATTCAATCAACAATTAAATTGAGTAACGAAAAATATAATTGTTTGTTAATATTCATAAAACGATCCTGGTTCAGTATATAGATCTTAATGTCAAACCTTTGAAATATTTATAAAATATTCTATAGAACCTATGAATACTCTGAAAATATTCTATGAACAATGATTGAATAATGAAAATGTTGTATGATTGTACATGATTATTCATACCTATCTGTTACAGTCTATGGGTTTTCTGTATCCACTCTTTTTAATATTCGTAGAATATTCTATAGAGTCTATGAATATTTTGAGAACATTCTATGAAAAATCAAATGGAATAATAAGTAATGGTATATGATTGTCTGTGAATATTCAAAACTCTCTACTACAGTCTACGTATTTTCTGTATTACTCTTTGAAGTATTCTATTGAATCTGTGCATATTCTGAAAACATTCTGTGAAAAATCAAATGGAATTATGGAAGCCCGAGAATATTCATGTACCTTTTTGTTTCAGTCTATGAATTTTCTATATCCACCCTTTGTAATATTCATAGAATATTTTGTAGAATCAGTGAATATTCTGAGTGAATATATGGTTGTTTGTGAATGTTCATGTACCCTTTCTGCTTCAGTTTAAGAATTTTTATGTTTACCTTCTGCAATATTCATAGATTATTCAATACAACCTATGAATAGTCTGAGAACATTTGTAAAAAATATTCCACTGCAACAGCAATATCCTTACAATTCATCTACGAATATTCTTAGAACATTCTATGAACAATCAAATTGAATTATGAAAACGTTACATGATTTCCCTGCTTCAATCTGTAGATTTTTTATGTTCACCTTTCGCAAATTATGCAATATTCTATAGAACCTACGAATATTCTGAGAATGTTTGTAAAGAATATTTCACTGCAACTGCAGTTCTTAGAATATTCTGAACATACTGTACGTGTGTTAACATATTGTAATATTGGTATTAAGTAGGAGAGAATTCTGACCGGCATGAAGTAGGCAAAAATCCGGCCATTATGAAGTACAAAAGGAATATTAGCTGGATGTTATGACGTATTAAGGCTAAAATTCTAACCGGTATGAAGTAGGCAAAAATCCGGCCATTATGAAGTACAAAAGGAATATTAGCTGGATGTTATGACGTATTAAGGCTAAAATTCTAACCGGTATGATGTTGAGACCGCTAACCGGTATAACGAGGTCGCTGGTTTGTATGAAATTTTAGGATAAAAAAAAACTGTCTGGTTTGATACCAGAATTTGAGATTTAATTATAGTATGCAACCGTATAATAATAAGAAAGGTAACCAGCGTGAAGGCGACACAATGCAGTAGTCAGGTGATTAATAATCTGTTGTACGTAATATAACATGTATGTAAATGCATTTTTTAAAATAATTATTAAAAATAATACGGTACAATATCAGTTACATCATTAAACACTACCTTCGTAATGCCTGTATTTATTGCCGTATTAAAATACGACCTTTATCACGTAGCAAAAAATTAATCCGCACTGTCTCATTAACATAATTATAACATTAGGTTTTTTGCTTTTATGCCAGTTACTCTAATGAGGAATTTCGTTTACAGACTTTTAATCGGTTTAAAGTCGGTTTTATTACGGAATGCTTAGCGTAATAATATATGAAAGATTTAAAATGCGACAAACGAACACTGACTGTCGTTTAATTCATTTTCAGTGTTATTTGAAAATTTAAATGCCAATTTTAGCAGATTTTAACACGGCAATGATGTAAGATTTTCAAAAAAGTATAAAAAAGTTATAATGTTTAACATTTTGAAAGTGTTCGACGGATTTTGCGGGGTAACAGACATATCCAAGCTATGTATCCTGTTACTAAAACCGATTTTTTAAAAAAGTTTTGAAGGGCATGATGGCTGTTTCAGTTACTAATCTTCCATTCGAAATTCGCTAATAAACAACGTATACCGTATCCGGCGCTTAAAATATTTTGTTTCTATGCTATTCCTTGTTTGAACGCAAGTTATGCAAAATGTTTACACGTCGTAGCCATATTGCATACACTCAGCGACCGTGGCTCGAACTAAGAACCTTTAGTTGCGCAGTTGAGTGACGCAGTAGAATGAGTGATGTTTTAGGCACTTCGACCACCGTGTTCCTTATCATTAGGTAATTTGATTAAATAAAACTACTACTTTTTGACTTCGTTCTTAGCACGAAAAGGATATAAGAGTCTAATTTGAAAAATTAAACGTTAGTCCTAAGCTCTCAAAAAGTTCGCGTCCACAGTTTATTGAAAGAATAAACATTAGTTTTTATTTCCAGAAACAAGTCTTGTTAAACAATTTGTATTTATATTTTGTTGAAAGATTCAAAATCGGAAACGGATCGTGGCAGGGAATAGAGCGTACGGTCTTGCAACCTTTTCAGATCGACACATGTCTTTACAGAGCTGCCAAGATAAAGGTTTATAAATCGCTTGCTATGGCGCAGAAACCTGGACGCTGAAAGTTACTGATCGGCACGTGCTGGAGATGTTCGAAGGAAGGTGTATTTTTGGACATCCAGTGTGTATGACTCGTTAGAAATGAACTGGAAAGTTGAATAAAGAGTAAGAACATATTGCGCTTCTTGAAGGCACTACGAATCAGCTGGTTTGATCATGTGCAGAGGATGGAAGATGGTAGGATGACAAAGAAAACAATGGGAGAGTGTCGGGGAAAAGAAGAAGACTCGTTTTCTTTCTTAGACGGGGGGACGCGCTAGAAGACGATGGCTAGATGACCTGGAGGCGGATCAGGTAAGGATTGGAGTAACTAGATGGAGGTAGCTAAAGCTGGATCGGGATGCATGGAACAGAATTGTACGGGAGGTCAAAATCCACCTCGGTCTGTAGTGCCGGCGAAAGAAAGAAGGACATTAAGTAATTATTTAAAGAAAAATAAAATTTTAATATATCAATCCCCATAATCTCTAAACATCTTTTTATCTATCTAGATGGCAGAGGCTCTCAAAGCCCGTAACCCCTAAACATCTTTCTATCCATCTAGATGGCAAGGACTGTCAAAGCCCGTAACCTCTAAACATCTTTCTATCCATCTAGATAGCAGGGGCTGTCAAATCCCGTAACCTCCTAAAATTTTTCTATCTACCTAGATGGCAGGGGCTATCAAATCCCGTAACCTCTAAATATATTTCTATCTATATAGATGCGTAATAACATAAACTAGCAAGAGTTGTAGCCTATAGCATACTATACAACTGCTTGCGTCAAAATATAGTTAAGTATCAGCGGGTGAGTTATGAATTGAAACCAAATCAAGCAAGTGTGTTCGAAATGTGTTTAAATGATATAACTTAGAAGCGGCGAAGTAGTTACGTGTTAATTACGTTACGAGTTTTGAAACTGAATGACACTGCAATACACTTAAACAGTACTAACATCAACTATCAGGTAAGCATTACGTAAAAGAATCCTCTGAAAGGGTATGCTGGTGATTAGGCAGTAAACGTTTTAATCTTGTGGAATTTATTTTTAAATATTTCTCCCATTGACATATCCCTCTATTTCAGAAGTATCTGATTTGCCTGATTCCTGCTTATTCTATCCTACAGACATTGCACTTTACTGTCGGTCCTCATTCCAAGGATGCTATTAAACTGCCCACATGCTCAGTGGAATTTCGGATAAACAGGCCCCCATTAGTCAACAATTTCGGACATCAGTTACCATACTTGTAAGTTTTATATTCTGTGTATAGTCCCTATACCAAACGTCATATTTCAGTACTCCATGCAAGGGTTTGGTTAGGTTAGGTTAGGCTGGTTTGTGTAATAACTACTTTTAATTAATATTTATTTAATTATGATTTTGATAATAGTTTATATTAAGAAGAATATTCGAATGAAAATAAGCGGTCGAACCTACCTCCCTATTACATGAATGCGGTAGAAACTTATCCCAGTAAGCAGGGAGGAAATTAGAACCCGATCATTCTAGTATCAACAGTGATTCAAAGAGGAATGTTTTTACCGTGGGGCGATTCTAATGTAACCCATTCCAAATACAGCCCAGAATAAGATAATTTACCGCAAACAAAATAATATTTATATTTGTACTTAGTACCGACCCGACTATTATTTTAAAGAAAATCTTTCCTTCGCAATTGTTCGTAAAATTAAAAACAGAAATAACGCGAAACTATTAAAATCTATATGGCGTTGATTTCCGTGTTCTCTATTAAGATAAGGCATGCAATGACCGTGACATGGCCCATAAACATTCGTAGCCTGTTTGATCTTATCCTGTTGGGCTATGAGGCTACGCCCTCGCCTTTCCATCTGCTATCACAAAGGTAGTGTACTTAACACATAGGCTACGGTAATTGTTAAAGTCAGAACATCGTTATCGTTCGTAAATGAAGCAAGAATATTATTCGAACTTCCTCGCATTCAGTTTGTTATGAACTGATAAAGTATGAAAATACATTACGGAAATCTGTTGATTGGATTCGACACAAATGCAGTTCTCTTAACGAAACGTGTGGGTTATTATAGCCTAGAAAATTACACATCAGGAGCTGTACATGAGTAATCGGAAATTGGCACTGGGGAAAGTAAAAAAAGTACACTTTCTCATAATCCTAAAAAGGTAACATTCTGGAATATATATTGTGGATTACAGAAAACAATTTAAAGTTATCTGCAAAACATTTTTAAATATACGTACAGCTAAAATTAAACGTAGTTCGTAGATAGACATTAAGATTAGATGAGATTAAGTTCTAGTGGTTAAGGAATTTTGATCCTGGCACTGCTTTCAAAGGACCAATTGTGTCTCTGCCGCTCTCAATCAGTTTTAGCGGTCCACTAGCTCATTCTTCTGGAGGTCCTCAAGATCCCGGAAACTACACAACTCCTGCTGGCAAAAGCCTCACAATCGTAGACTATATGACCTGGAGTTTTTCTTTCTTGCTGCACAAACAACACACGGTTTCTCCTATCCTCTTCATCTATACCTTCAGAACACAGTACCCCGTAATGAGTAAAAACGGTTTTCCTGAATTGTCCTCTGCCCAGAATCTCTCATGTTCTTCTAAAACTTTTTTAAAAGAGTTTACTTCGAGAATAGCTTTGAAGATGTCCCATCTTTTCTGGTGCTCCTTGTTGTTTCGCCTATTGATATCCGATCCAGTTAAACCCCTACTACCGGTCCAGCCAGCTGGTGCCATGATACCTAGTACAGAGTAACCTGGTTTTACCACTGAGGTTCTCCGGCACTCCCAGACTACTTACACTTAATTTTTGAACCCGCAAGACTGTCGGTATAATCGCAAATATAGGGCTTCTTAAAAGCCCGTCCCGTAACGACATAAATTTTTGATTAAAATAAATCAGGTACAATTTACCAATTCCAATACCCATATGGAATCATATTCAGAGTGAAATGTACTATTATACATCTATTAAACTTTCAATAGATTAATCAAAAATGAACTGCTAAATTAATACAACAATAAAACGAATGTTTCGTCTTTACATTAACTTTAAGATTACTTGTACGTATTTTGGAGCGGACAGCGTAGCGAGCGACCACAAAAAACAATATTTTTCACCACACTCTTCGAATATGTTCACAAAAGCTGTATCTGAACTTCATTTATTCGGGCTCTGTGACGGAATTTTAATTGACACATTTTAAAATTCCAGAACAGACCTACCGTTTAAATGCTTCCGGGACTACATTATGGCTTCTGCTAAACGTCTCTGAAATTATTTTTACTTTTTTTCACGATCGCAGAAATGCGTTTTTTAAAACGTAAATCACTTTTAACATGTATCATGCTTCAGGACCGTGATGTTGGATTTGTTATTGTATATATAAAAATAAAATTGTGACTACTTCTAAACAGCTGATTTTGCACAACAGCTGTTACTTCAATTGAGGTTATGTTAAAAATTCTAAATAAAATGGACAATAAAATTATTAAAACAAACTATGTTTTAAATGAAGAACAAAAAAAATGAACGAGAAAGACTATGACGATTAGAAAATAAAGTAGAACGACAAAAAGGAAATCAACGAAGAAAATGTTACAATAAAAGAGGTATGACTGAAGAGCTACATCAACTGATTAATAACAAAAACGAGGAATCGAGAAAAACATGATACGTGATTTATATTTTTGGTTCGGTAACAGAAATTTTAATTAAGAACAATGAAAACATGCACTCCGTTATACATTGTTCTGTTAACATTCTAGACGGGTAAAACCTTAAAATATCCTTATTGTTGTAAAAATTAACTATTTTAAATGTTTTTCAAAGTGGTTTATATCAACAATTTCCATATTTTAAAATGACGTGTACAATAACATCAAACCTTTCGTAATAACATAAAATTAGGACCTCCTTTACTCATTGACAAAATAAAGTCCGAAACAGCGCGACACACTGCCATGACCCTACGTTCGGTTTCCCTGGTAGGTTAACAGGAAACCCCAGAGCAGCACCTTCAATGAATCACCGTATCTCTGGCAGCAATTTCATCTGTCCTGGTTTAATCTGCGCTGTGGCGCCGCGAGGACATATAAGGAGTTCTCTGTCAAAGAAGAAGATAAATGGAAAACCTCGAGGTCGCTGACCCGGGTGACAAACTTTTAAACCATCCGGTTCTGCAGAGTAACAACAAGGAACAGAACTGGCGGCGGCGATTTACCATATGGTAGTCAAGTAGGAGGTTCTGATGTCAGAAGTTGGTAAATATTTAGTCTAAGGTAAAAAAGATCTTTAATAAAGGCATAATCAAAGCGACGCACAACGTATCACTGGCGTCAAATATTTTGAAATTACAGACAGGTTGAAAAGTAGAACTTCTGCCAATAGTTTACTGTATACAAGAACGGAACACACACATACGCGCTCGCGCACAAACCATACACGCACAACGCACACACACATACACACACACACACACACACACACACACACACACACACACACACAACACACGCATACATGCACACACATGCACAACACACATACATACACACAAACACACACGCGCGCCCACGCACGCGCACTCGTGTGCAAGCGCGTATGTGTGTGTGTGTGTGTGTGTGCTGTGCGTGCGTGTGTGGTGTGCGTGCTTGAGCGCGTATGTGTGTGCGCGTTTGTATGGGAAAATCAAAAATTACGGCAGGACATGAAATTTGAAAAACTGCGATGACTTTGGGTGCGGCTTCAGTCGAATTGAGCAAGAGGGGTTTGTTTGTGACTACTGAGGTAGGACTGTAACTACTGGCTCACTACGTGTTTGACATTAACTACTTTAAATTTTCTGAAAAGAGCATATTCCCTGGACACATGAAAGATCCTAATAAATAAGCACGCACACAGCTGTCTCGCTGACATAATGGAGGGGATTTTTTCCTTACTCTCTTTTTGAAACTCTGATTTCACTATTATAAACACAATCAAACTCTGCATATAATAGCATTTTAAACTTTAAAATTGCACTGAAATGAACCCTGACCGACGTCGAATTTAGTTAATTTCAACTGATTTTGAAATGCTAATTTATGCGATTTTTTAACGCTGATTACGTTGGTGACTAAGACAAAATTGTTAAAACATTTTGAAACTATTGAACGAATTTTGCTGGTTAACGAACTTGTCCCAAGCTACTGTATTACGAAAATCGATCTTCATCGGCGCTCATGTCAAAGTCTCGGGGGTTTGGGTGTTATCATGATGGCCTCGAATGGTCCACTTTCCAATGGAAATTCGCTGATGAATAGGCTACACAAAAATAAACAGTTATTATTTTTAATTAAATTAGACTAAACCTTTAATAATAGGTTCTTCCAGTTCAATACATCTTAAATTTGAAAAATAATCAATTTTTATGTTCAGGTTCTGTTAAAGTTTATACAGTATAATTAATCGTCAGATATGTTGTTAATTAAGACCGAAGTGATAAAAACAGAGCCTAATCAATTTAGTTACTCAATTCACGTAATCAAACGTTTAAATATTTCAATATTAATCATTAGAAAACAATAATTGGTTGTTTGTTATTATTGATCCTCATCATAAACAGTGACACTGAACATAACCTCAGTTGTATTACCATTGAATATAAACGGAATAGAAATACAGCCACCATTATAAAAACCGTGCTCGATATCAGTGGCTGAATTCCAAGTAGTTGCACTATCTGCCGCTACGAACACTGCAAGTTGCAAGGACAGGTGGTGAGGCGTTTGAGAAAATAGACAGTATTATTATCTATTTAACTGTAGTTGAACACTTCGCCGCAAGATGCCACTAGCAGCGAGCGCGCTCACATATCTCTCATAAGGGTTCAGTGGTATTATCGAAGGAACAGCTGTAAGGTGCGGAGTCAGCTGTTTAGGTGAATGTACCACCACTACTCCCCAGCATAACTGTGGTGTTTCTGTTGCATATTAGACCTTATGTTTTTATATTTATTGACTAGATTGGATAGTACTCAAGTTGCACACTGAAAAGCCTACAGGTGTCTAATTACTGCGGCATTCCGTAATGGCATTTTCAACAATGGACTCACCGTTAAATTATGCAGGTAGCAGTCACTTTTCTGGCATAGAATATATATATATATATATATATATATATATATATATATATATATATATATGCGTGTGTGTGTTTCATACGTGTATGGTGGCCACGTATGTTTGTGTTTTGTGCGTGTTTGCGTATGAATGTGTGTGTGTGTGTGTGTGTGTGTGTGTGTGCGCGCGCGCGCGCCCCCTTGTGTGCGTAATTTCTTGAAAATTTGGCGTTGGGGGGATTTCGGCCGTAAGAAATTCATTGGTCGAGGTTTAATTTCCTAAAAGGTTAAGCTTCCGAAAATCTGATCCTAAAACGTTTTCGGAATACTTCTGGACTATATAAGTGATTAAGATTTTCAGAAACGATTTCGAAAAATTAAATTTTTAAGAAGTTTTTTTACAAAAAAATTGATTTTAAAAACCAGTTTTAATAAATTAAAAAAAACATTCCTGAGACGGAGCCGAACCACGTCTGCATACCAAATTTCATCAAAATCTGTTAGTTTAATCTCTTACAATTAAACTTACGTTACTAGAATGATAACCCTTGTGAGAGCTTTGTGAGCGCTCGCTGCTGGCAACATCTTGCGGCAAAGTAATCAAGTACAGTTAAATAGATAATAGTATTGTCTGTATTCCAAAACGTCTCCATTTCTTACCCTTGCGGCTTGCAGCGTTCGTAGCGGCAGATCGTATCGAGCACGCTTTTTATAATGGCGGCTGTGCTTCGAGTCCGCTTGGGTTACACGTACTAAAGTAAAAAACATTTTTTGGATTCATACGACCCAAACATTTAAAGATTACTAAAATCTCAAACTCGATTTATTTCACAATCATAAAACGTTTTTTTATACCTCGTATAGACTAGAACTAAAAAAATTAATATTGTCAGTAAATAGGTTAGGTCACGTAAAGTTCATTGATTCCTGCTTAGATCCTGCGGGAGATAAGGAGCAGGTTCACGCCTCTATTGTTATTGCATTTCCTGGAGGAGTCATGTCAGCTATAAAGTAACTATAACAGCAAACTAGTTTCTACCGACGCGATAGTCATCTTTACTTCTCTATTATTACCGATAATTGCTTGATATTGTTTAACAATTAATTAAACTTGGCAATTCAGTTGTCATTACAGGCTATGGAGTTTTAAACGTCTCGTGAGCCAGTTTATTATTATTTTTAGCAAATCGGTTATTATGAAAAGACCCAGACCCGAGACACTGAAATTATTCTGATCCCAAATTGTAGATCACTTTTTGAACGGTTCGTTAAATTTTACAAACATATAACTGGCAGTTTCGATCCGATTTTGTTTAATATCGGCACTCAAATCGACATAAAAACCCAGTTAATGAAACCGATGGACTTATTGTGCATTTTTTTAAATGAAACTTTCATGAGGGAACAGCGTTAAGGGTAAGGGAAAAGCAACTGCGGCTAGAATTAAGAATCTTAAGGTGCGCAGTTCAGAGACGCAACAGACTGACTGATACTTTACCCACATCGACCGCCGAGTCCCCAACCTCAAGTTGAAGTACTAGTACATCAGATTGATGCTCTTAAGTATGTTCCAGCAATCCAATAACTAGCTCATCCTGTTTGAGGCCCAACGGTCCTGGAAACCAAAAACCCTTAGTCTCACAATGATAAATCACGTGTCCTGCTGTTTCGTCCTCCTTCCTGCATAACCTACAAACGGCTTCTCCCTGGTACATTCCTACCTTGATCCTCATTCTACAGTGCCTTGTAATGAGCCCCATGATTTTCCGGTTTAAAATCCGTTCAACATCTTCAAATTAGTGGTCTGAATGACCACCAAGAGTTTGAATAACTCTTAGAAAATTCAAAATATCTCACACGTTTTTAAAAATCTGTTCCGCCATTATAATCAGCATAAATTAGCATAACCTGTTTTGAAAAATCGATAATGAACCTAACAGTGGTTAGGATTAATATTTATGTTTTGAGTGTAATTTTGTTTAAGCTTTTCGAAATTTGTTCAAGCATATTGTGATAATAAAACGAGATTTAAGAAGAAAAAAGTTATTGTTAGAAATTCCCTTCTATCACGACGGCAAGACAGATTTTCTGTCACCAGTGGTTGTTATGCGTCACCTAACACTTTCGAAGGCCAGATATCGCACAATGGAAATTCTCACCTCCAGTTAACAAATTATCCCTTCCGCCAACTGCTGCCTCCCTCCCAGAAGGGGTGTGTAATTATCGGATGTCACAACGGAAATGTAAGACAATTGTAAGACAGATTTAAGACGGAGCTAAAGGCTGGTAATTGCAGACTTAGGCCACGAGCTAGGTAGGAGCTCGTCACCGGACACCTGCTGGTCGTTTCACAGCTGTAGTGTACCATCGAGTAAGCAACAGCTGTCCGGCCCTCCACTACTCCACTACAACCACAACATTGTATTTATTATTTAATTTTTATTATCGTGACCCATTAGAATTACCCACAGGAAGGGAGGAAAGAGGTAAACAAAGAACGAAAAGGCAGAAAGGCACAGCAGCAAAAGGCATAGTAATCTTACAAATGCGGTAAGTGTTATCAGAAATACACAGCTTTATAAAAGTAAGTGCGCATGTACGAATTTTCAATGAAATTTGAAAACTTAAAATGAATATTCAATACGCATTTTTTTACAAATTACGATGGTAAAATCGTAATTTTAAATTTATCTGCAACTATTATGTCATACCTGGAGCACTGACGGATTAATGGAATTTTGTAGGTGGGGGAGGTTGGTCGGATGATTCAATTTAAAAAGAGGTCCGCCTAGGGAATAACAATTTTTGAAACACACACACACACACACACACACACACACACACATCCAAATAAAATTCTCTTTTTAGAATACAGGATATCTTAAAAGGAATAGATCCATTAAAATCTCACGTTCGAATTTTACTGGTCAACAAACTTTTGTGTTTTCCGTGCAGTATGGCAGTAAAAAAAAACACACACACACAGCACAGCACAAAGGTAGGACGCGAATACATTTTTGGTTTTACTCGTGAAGATTGAAACGTAACATTCAATAGTATATATTCCAATATTCTTATGTATTCTATATTCAAATATTCTATACAGCCTAATATTCCCTGCAGCCTAATATTCTACATAAAGTCTGTACATATGTGATATTCAAGTAGCCTTATTTTTTATTTTGTACACGTTTTACTCTAATACATTGCTAACTTACGTAGATCTGCCAGTTCTTTTTATGAAACTCTCATTTACAATTTACTATGCCTAAAAAAATAAAATCTTAATTGCTTTTGAAATCCAAATTATTATACTTTATAAGATTCCGATATCGTAACCTTCCCTCTCCCCATTAGTCTACTTGATATCCTTGGCAGACTCGAAAGAAAAACTTAAAAATATTAAACCGGGCGTGCTATAATTATATCGAAGCTTCCATGTCCATGACTAACAACCATAAAGATACCGTAGTTGCATGTTTCCGCACCATAAGGCCATTGACTAATTATGGCATAAAACGGGCCGGGTTAGGTTAGGTTATTCTGAGTCTATTTGCGGAAGGAATTACTTAATCAGTGGCTCCAGGGTGTCAAGAGGGATTTTTATTTTATTATTATACGAGGTTCGGTGATTGTGGAAAAGTACAACTTAAGGTTTTGCTCGATTTAACTGTTTGTAGGGCGTACAATCACAAATGTGTATCAAGCCTAAATTAAGGGAGGGGGGAAGGAAGGCAAAAGAAATAAAATAAAAATGTAAAAGATCTAATTTGACTTCCTTAAAGTGGAGGTATCGCAGCTTCGAGGGAAAGAGTCACAGAGACATCTGAGCTCCGAAATCCGTTACATTATCCCAATCTCAACTTTGTCCGTTTGTGCACTTTGAAATGCTTGTACTGAGGGTGAGAACGGGGTTAATCGATTAGATATTTTATGTTGGTTCTCTCTTCTCTTCCTGTGTTGACTGCAGTAGCAGAAAGATCTTTCTCAGCTCTAAAATTGGTGGAGACTCTGTTGTGACGCTTAACTGGACTTGCTCAGGCTAAACGGAGCCAGTTTTGCAAAAGTTTTAAAAATGACGAATCTAAGAAAATTAAGTAATTTTTTTGTCTAAAGTGGAGTAAATTTCTACACTTATTTTATGTTTTAAGTCTTAAAACAGTTTAATAGCGCTAGTTTTTGAAGGTATTATTTCAAAAATTGTCCTTTCCTAGGCGGCTTTCTTTTAAATTGAATCATCCAAGCAACCACCACCATCCACAAAATTGCATTAAATCGTCAGTGTTTCGACTTCGTGTCTTAGGTACACGATGATGGAGACCAAACTGAAACTTGGTACTCTAGATTATCGGTAACTTGTGATCATTTTGAAAAATGTTTTCTAAAGTCCATTTTTGGTAAAAAAAAATTGTTAAAAATCGAATTTTCGAAAAATAGGCCATAAAGATTTTGATAAACAATTTCCTCAAATGTTTTAACCTTTTGAATCCAAGTCGATTTATCTTATTTAAAGTATTTTTAAAAAACATAACCTCATCATTCTTAAGCTCTGCAGATTTTTTTAAAAATGTAAATTAAAAAATATATCAAGTAATAAACATTAAGTTAACATGAATAATACAAATTAATACACAATAAGAATAATCACCAACAATTATTATAATACCACCAATACACATTAGTAATACAATAGCCAATGTCTTATGAGACTTGTTGAAGTATATCAGGATGACAACACGACCGAGATGTCTATGGGGCTCTAATTTTGGCAATTTAGTGTGTTATAAACGTGAGTGGGTTCGAACCCCTCATCAGCCGTTGATTTTGCTGAACAACTCAGAGTTTGCTTTGTGGTAGATGGGAGAAGCGAAGTCCACCTTATAACTGTAGACGTTTCGGGTGCAAACTGACAAGGGCGGTTGAGTTTTTGTCAGCAAAACATAACCAAAAGTTCTCCCATTTTTTTCTTATTTACTGTGTTTGTCCAGCTGAAAATATGATTACCATCAAATGTGTTCATTAAGTTTAAAATATGTTAAAAAATATTTCATTTTTGTCCGTCTAAAAAAATCTACGAGTGTTAACGGCTTAAGGTACCCCAAATAAAACGTGCAGCTAGGTAAAAAAACACAAAAAATCAGGTTTGATATTTATAGGAAACAAGCTGAAAAAGCGATCTGATTTTTCAAAATTTGTTCATCAGTTGTGCAAATTTTGGTCCTAGAAAATTTGTAACTCGAGTAAAAAATTACAGTTTGAGGTAATCGAAAAAATAAACCTTGCCCATTTTTTAGAGAAATAATTGAACGACCACTCAAAATCTGATTTGAGGTCAGGATCGGAGGTGAACAAATTAGAACGCCCTAATAACTTTAAATATATTCAATGCTAGTGAGCTCTTGTGACCTTTTGCAGTTAATGAAAAAAATACGAATAATATACAACCACGTCCAGCAAGAAATTCTTAGTTATTTTAAAACAATGCCATTTATTATATTTAGGTTATTTAATGTAATAGGTCTTACTTTGTTCCACTTCCGTATTTAAAACTATAACCTATAAAATTTATTACTGAATCCTAACATTGCACCTTAATGAAATATTTACAAATGAAATCTACTGGACTTTACATTACATACCTAAATTAAACTGCAGTATTTATTGTTTACTAATAGCAGAGTCTTTTATTTAATAACATTTACAAATTAAAACTGACCTAGAGTGTCTTACCGATTCTACTTTCAAAACTGATTCGGTCAATAATTACTTAAGTGTTGGATACAGTAATATTTTTAATAATATTTTCAACAATGTTTTTTAGCAGTCAGCTATTTTGGCACTCTTACGGAGACACTTTGTTCCTGGAATTTTGTTTTATCGGTTTTAAGTCGGTTTTACTTTATTGTAAAGTCTTAAAATGGAAAAGTATGAGGCGCGAGAGTTCTCTAGTATTCTGCCGAACCTGTAGGTACCCCAATGAATAGTTTCAACAACATAGGTCCTTATTTTTTGTACAAACCCAAAAATAATAAATAAAAGGTTATCAATTAATTAAAAAACTACTGATTGACGTAGCGTCAGTATTGCTATTGTTGACCATTTAGGTAAGGTTAAGCTAGGCACCTGTTTCAGCCTGTAATTACACAGCTCAGTTTAGCCGTATAGTAACATGGCACGCGTCATTGACAGGTGAGCCGCCAGACTGCAGCACCTGGCCTCTCTAATGTTATACAGATTTCTTCAAGGGTAAACGTTACCTAGGTTGCTGTCCTAATCATACGTAACACTACTGCTAGATACAATCTTATCTGTGATGCGTGGCACGCAGCTATCTCGCTCACGTAGTACTGGTACGCACAATTACGGACTTACTAAAACTGTTGCTATTGGCTTAAGAAACATACGACAGAAGATTAGGCTGTTACTAGAATCTATTAGGTAATTTCCAACAGTTTTTGCGGTAACACCGGGACCATGAAATGCTCACTGATGCTGTTCTTTGACATTGAAAATATCTGTAATTAGGAGCGTCTTCTACGTCTTGGGACCCTCAGGTGCATTTGGAACAGCCCGCAGGTGCTTGTGGGAGCCATGGAGAACACAAAAATCATGGGCAGAGCAAAGGAATTTATGACGAGCGAGGACTGAGCGAACAGTTACTTGGCTGGTTAATGCATACGGTAACAGTTAGATCTAGAATATTTTAGTAAGAATTTTTGCAGCCTTTCATAATTAGGTGCTTCTGCCACGATAAGCAACCAAGGCTCTTCTACGGACTCTCGTAGTCTCCGGGAGATATAGAAGAAGTCTGTAGTTTACCAGGTCGGCCGCAGGCTGGTGAGGCACTCTTCTGGTTCAGAATGGTGAGATGAAAGAAGTTCGTGTCTTCTTAAAAGTTAGCGGGATTCCTCCTAAGCAAGTTGTGTTGTCTTGTAGAGTTGTTCCGGGTGTTGGTAGGCTGTCGTGTAGTTGTTTTGTAGTGGGAGGTCCTCCTCGATGTCCTGCCGAATAACAATTTTCGACCTGTTTTTATATTCGAAACTACCGCGAATTATCGAAATTGGTGAGGCACTTTTCCGGTTCGGAATGGTACCGACCAACGATATTCGACCTATATTTATACTCGAAACTATCGCGAATTATCGAAATTGGTGAGGCACTTTTCCGGTTCGGAATGGTACCGACCAACGATATTCGACCTGTACTTATACTCGAAATTATAACGAAAAACTTATTTTGTCAGAAATCCGTTTTTAAACTAGAGAAAGAAAGCACCGCTAGTTTTTAAACTAGCAGTCAGAATGAAGCTAAGTTATGCGCCTGCAGTAATGATTGGGCAGAAATGTGATAATATAAAGTACTAGAGACTCGAGATAAGCGCTCATTGCAAACCAACAGAAGCGAGTAGTGGTTACAGGAGAACTGTATGGGTTCGCAGGCTTAGGTTGTCTGAAAGCCGGAAGAGAAGTACTCGGGGGAATTTAGCGTGGATGTTAGTAAGCGGAACCAGGTCGTGTAACTCGGTTGCTGTGTTGTTTATGTGATGACAGGATTTCAAAGGAAGGTATGCTAAAGCAACAGTGTATTTAACGTCTTTGTGAATCTCTTCATGTACCTTGCAGTCACGTGTGAGTCCAATGTGTCGGATTTTCTTTCGCATTTCAGTTTTCCTTTACATTTTCCTTTCTTCTTTTTTACAAAAAGCTACACAATACCAGTAGGGCCTATAGCTTTCCAAAGGGAACGTAATTACAGATTTACCGTCACCATTCACTGTCACCTCAAGTATTCAGTTACTGAAATTACTCTATCAACAAACCAGTCCGAAGAGTGTTTAAGGTAATACATTGAAGCGTAATTGGGTCACTCATGTGTGCTGTAGCCTACTCCGAATAGGATACAGGATCATAAGCAAATCAAGGAAATTCGAACCAAAAGGAATTCCTTTGTTCGCACAGTCTACAGTGAAACTGATTTGTCAGCTCAACATCCCTCTGTTTGCTTAGCCCTTGTTGCACATCCTATTGGATCGTTATCCTACGATAGGCCTACCGTACAACAATTATCGAATTACCACTTAAGCTGGGGGCCTATATGCTCCTTCTAGCGATACTTTTTCATTGTACGAACACAAGTTTCTAATTTCCTTCTACGAAAGTGTAGATTTAGCATGTCTGCCTAACCTGACAGAATCTAGTAACCTAGGCTACGTAGTTGGTCACGCGGTTGTTAACAATTACCATATATTTTAATTGGAATCGTTAAAGAAAAAGTTTTTTATCGTTTCAAAGATCAAAAACACGTTACCTACTTTCGCGCGGTAGCAATTTTGAGGTTATATGGGTCACTTTTATTTTCGATTTTTATCGTACTTCTCGTGCTTTCCGCGCTTTTATGTTTTGGATTATTGTTTTGGGGCATGTTTTAGTAAAAAAAAAATATTAAAATTGAGGACAACCTACACTGCATATTTACCGCATTATCCAGTTGGGAATTCAAAAACAGGTTAAGAATAACAGAAAGTTGAGGTGCTCCAGATACTCGACAATGCGAATTTGGTGCGGTGACTGAGAGTGAAGACCTTTGAACTAACGTAAAACTAGCACAGTGTGAATTGTTTGGTATTATGGATGATGAGTTAATAAATTGACAATATCGTTTTAGACAGTAAACTCAATATCGTTTCGACAGTAAACAGTCGAAAAATACTAGTTATAATAAATATTTTTAAAAAATTGTAAAGAGAACATTTCTATTGCGTTATAATAACTTCTCTTATGAAGGTTTGTTTACCATCCCTGCGTCAGACCGAGAAACGACGGTGTTGCACAAATTTGATTGCCCAATGAAACTCTGAATGATCCAACGCACCATCCCAAATCTTACACCTGTACCTTGCACCTTGCATCTTGCATCCCAGCTAACGGCCTAAGATCGTGCCGCCCGTATAATTGTTACAACAAAACTATCAATCTGGACTCCGGAGCCTCGGCCCAAGGTGCGCGGAGCGTTTACCAGCTGCCGGACACGGGGCAGGTGTCTTGACCCTCACACAATGCGGGCTCACTTACTTTTATGTTTCTTTCTATCGGCTATGTCAAGTATTTTTTAAGACCGGGGGTGAACGACTTTAAAGGGAAGCTGGGCAGGTCGTTGATACCCAATACCGTTGTCTACAATGAGGCCACTGTATAACTCGCACTTCCGTGGTACAGTTGTAAATAAATGACACAAAAACATTGCACAAACTCTTTCACATTAAATGATAAGAAAACCTGACTCTTAAAGCTACAGTAAAAAAAACAACCTAAAATTGAACGAATCGTTTCACTAGTTTTTGGCCATACATGGGGAATCTTATCTCAAACAAATTCCAGTTATTTAACCAAAAATAAAGATCATGTATGGTGTTCTCCCTTCCTTTTTATTTTAATTACGATAATTTGTTCGAAAATACGACTTAACCTAAAACGTATTATAGCCTTATCAGCTGTTCAGTGAAATCAGCTGATCGTTACGAATTGAAATAAAACAACTGATCTTTTACTATAAATATTAATATAAAAATTAAATTTACGTTTCATTTCATATATTTACATCGATTGAACTTCTTCATAGTTTCCGTAGTGCAGGTCCGCGGTTCGATCCTGGACGGAAACAGGACATTTTAATTTATAATTAATTATTAATTTATTTATAATTAATTTAATATGAGACTTGCGACACGCAAAATATACTATTATATATATATCAATATAAATTTGTGCACTCCCATCTCACACACACACACACACACACACACACACACACACACACACACACACACACACACACACACACACACACACACACACACACACACACACACACACACACACACACACACACACACACACACACACACACACACACACACACACACACACACACACACACACACACACACACACACACACACACACACACACACACACACACACACACACACACACACACACACACACACACACACACACACACACACACACACACACACACACACACACACACACACACATTAATTTTTCGCTCCCTCAAATCTTTTGCTCCCTAGCGCAACAGCGGCCCTGTTCGAAATGACTGCAGTATTCAAATTCGGTAATAATTTCAACATTGTAGCTTTTTACAATTTTTAAAATCCGTGATCAAGAGTTTATAACTGTTTAAAGGTTAAAAATATACTACAATAAACAATGAATACCTTACTACTTTGGACTTTGTTGGAAATCATTACAACAATGGTGCATGCGCAGACCATTCGTTATCGCAATAACATTCGGAATGTACTGTATTTGGAACCAGAACGCAAGCCTGGACTTGGTGACGTCGGGATGCGCAGAACTATTCTGCGCAGCTAATACGATTCCTACAGTTCCGAGTATCGTTACCATCCGAATACCAACCCTTGCAATACTTTGCGTGTTCCTTCACGTCGCTACAGTCTGATCGCTTTTATCTAAAAACGAAAATATTCGACCTTGAAACCTCAACAAACACAACAGCGATACAAAGCAAAGGATGCGATGCTGCGCCCGTTTGCCAGCTGTCAGCCTCCCTTCGCTGCAACCCTACGATACTATCTTAATTCCCGTCTGACCCTGGCAGCGATAATCACGTCAATTTACAATTTAAAACCCCTCCTCCGGTTAAAGTTGACACTAAAATTAATTAAACCACAGATGCTGGACGTTTCCGGGAATTTCTGGCTTTATCTGCCCATATGTCTGTCACTGGTGAGGGATGGAATTTCGGAAAATTTATTATCTTACTGATAAACAAATGGACCGTTCAAAACAGCCGATTACGATAAAAATAACTAAATCTGGGTTATAGGTTATTCGAAACCATTTAAATGGTTCTTGGTCAATGAACCGTACAGCGTGAAATTAATGAATAACGGGCCTACTTGAGGGCACTGACGGATTAGTGCAATTTGGTGAGTGGTGAGCGGTTGGTTGGATGATTCAATTTAAAAGAGAGCCGTCTAGGGGATGACAATATATATCTTCAAAAACTAGCACCAGTAATCTATTCTGAGACTTAAAACTTACATAAAATAAGTGTAAAAATTTATTTCACTTTAGAAAACAATTTACTTAATTTTCTTAGATTCGTAATTTTTAAAACTTTTGCAAAACTGCTCTATTTACATAACTTCCCCTCTTCTCAATACACATACCTATAACTGTAGTTGCTCCAGTCACTTTACCCTTACCGTTAACACTGATCCCTCGTCCTCATTAGCCTAAGCAAGTCTAGTTAGGCGTCATAACAGTTTCTCAACCAAGTTTTGATCAATTTTAGAGTCTTTTTTTTATTTTAAGGCGAAAATCACATTGAGGCTACTATCGCCTCCCTAAATGTAAGTGTGAGTGTAAAGTGTTAAAGTCGTAAGTGTAGTGTTGTAAGTGTAAGTGTGTGTTAGACTCGGGTATCGTGAGGGACGTCTAAATCCTCTCAATAGGTGCAGCTAGTCTGCACCCCTGCGGGGCAATTTTAGAGTCGACAAAGATCTTTCTGCTTTTGCAGTTAAAGCAGGAAGAGAAGAGAGAACCAACATAAAATATCTAACAGATTAACCCCGTTCTCACCCCCAGTACAACCATTTCAAAGTGCACAAACGTAAATGTGTACATACGGACAAAGTTGAGATCGGGATAATGTGACGGTTTTCGGAACCCTCAGATGTCTCTTTGACTGTTTTCCTGGAAGCTGCGATACTTCCATTTTAAGGAAGTCAAATCGGATCTTTTACATTTTTTATTTTATTTCTTTTGTCTCTGGATCACCCCTTCGCCCCCCCCTTTAATCCGAACTTGCTTGAGTGTTACGGGTGGCTTTATGATCTCGGTTCAAACAATAAATTTATTCGATTAAATACAATAGAACTGCAGTTAATCGCGGAACGTAGATGTCTCACAGATGTGATGGAAGCGAATTTCCAAAAGTCATTTTTTTATCTTATCCTCTTTTTAAAACACTGATTTCACTATCATAAACAGAACTAAAATATGCATATATTAGCATTTTAAGTTTTCAAAATTGCACAAAAATGAACCCTGACAGCCGTGAAATTAAAAAGTCTAAAAACAAATTTTGAAAATACAAAATGCTAATTTATGCACTTCTTAACGCTGATTATGATAGTGAAATCTTATTTTTTTAGCGCGCTCGCAATGTTATTCCGTTTCGATTTAAATGGCACGAAAATCGATTTCGATAATTCTTGAACAAGTTCGTCAACCAACAGAATTCATTTAACAGTCTCTTTTACGTAAATATTTTTGAAAATCTGATTTCACCATCAGCGTTAATTAATTAATTAACATTAAGAATTACATAAAACAAAATTTTGAGTTTTAAAATTCAGTTGAAATCCAAACAATTTAGGTCAGGGTTCATTTTCGTGTTTTCAATAAAATTTTAAAGTCTAAAATGTTAATTACATATTTCAATTCTATTTATGATTGTGATATCAGTTTCAAAAAAGTGGGTAAGATAAAAAACTTTTGGATATTCGCTTCCATCACGTCAGCGAGACTGTTGCAAGCATTATTACTAAAACTTCAGAGCACTAAATTTAAACTTTGTTCTTCTTCTTAACGTACCCCTTTTTGCGCCCTGCTGCAAGAACTACGGTAAACAACCGCCAAAAGAAGGGTTGATCCACGAAATAAATTGAACATGAAAGAATTAGTTCCGCCTAGTTGAGCAGCTGGTGCAGGCTATCTGTAGGACCTGTTGATTGGCAAGACGAGAACAATCTGCTCTCAACTGAATCCAATTTAATTTGTTCGGAAATGATTTATGGACTGTCGAAACGATTGAAAAATATTTTCCTCTTCGCTGCGGATGTAAATCGACATTTTCTTACCGGCAAGGAATATTTCTTGAATAGATTTGTAACAATCACAGAATTTTATTCGATCCTCGATTCACGTTCGTGAATTAAAACGTTATTTTTAAAAAAAAATGTGAGCAAAAAACGTAAAATATTATTATCGGCCAAAACAGGATGGGAAAGAAAT
Source organism: Callitettix versicolor (assembly GCA_022606455.1). Taxonomy (NCBI): domain Eukaryota; kingdom Metazoa; phylum Arthropoda; class Insecta; order Hemiptera; family Cercopidae; genus Callitettix; species Callitettix versicolor. The sequence goes on from CM040187.1 coordinate 20,409,061, forward strand.
TATCAATGATAAAATTACCCAGTTCAAAATAAAAAGAATTTTCTGAAGTTCAAAACAACAACATTTAAAATAGCCAACGTTTTAAGGAATAAATAATAGTTAATAAATATCGTAAAAGTAAAAAAGATTAAACGTATTTCCATTGGAAAAGAGGTATTGGCCATCATAGGGCACAGATTCAGAACTTGACGCAGCGTCCGCTATGCAGCGCTGCATGTTTTTTCTGAACGAATAGTGGGGAGAGAGAGAGAGAGAGAGAGAGAGAGAGAGAGAGAGAGAGAGAGAGAGAGAGAGAGAGAGAGAGAGAGAAAGAGGAGTTTTTTTCTCTCTCCAAACCATACCCATTGCTTTCAATTGCTGTTCGCAGAGAGAGAGAGAGAGAGAGAGAGAGAGAGAGAGAGAGAGAGAGAGAGAGAGAGAGAGAGAGAGAGAGGGAGGAGAGAAAGAGAGAGAGGAGTTTTTTTCTCTCTCCAAACCATACCCATTGCTCTCAATTGCTGTTCGCAGAGAGAGAGAGAGAGAGAGAGAGAGAGAGAGAGAGAGAGAGATGCCATCACCCCTACCCTATATGAGACTGACTTTCTGCGCTAAACGTTCTTAAAAACCATCCAGCTCTATCTAGCGGACGATGCGTCAAGTAGTGTTAGAGGGCGAGTAAAGTTCTGACAATTTCAAGAAAGCATTCATTGTCCTTTGTATTCATAGCATAGACAGGTTCAGTAAACATGGGTGTTAACGCAAAGAGGTCAAGGTAGATGCTTATTTTAAGGAGTGAGGTTTTGGGTTTTATCACAATGGCCGCTCCAATAGGTCATTTACCAATGGAAATTCAGTAGTAAAACCTGACATACTAGTGTGCTTAAAGCCACAAAGTCGAAGTGAAACTTGATGGCTTGTTCCGTTCGAGCCCGAGTGGCCAGGTGAGATCCTTGATAGTTTTTTCTTCGGTTACATTCGGACACCATCCGAAAATGTCCAAGCGTTACAAGAAAACTTTAAAATTAAAACGGAAGTTTATCTCTTTACGCCGAGTAAGGGAAATTTTGTGGTGCAGTAAAATGAAATTGAGAATAACACAATTGAATTAAGTTAGGTTGTTAAAATAATTGAAGTTTTTTAAAAATTTTATTACAATTGAAACTGAACTTAGTCCATCTACCAATAGTCCATCTGAACTTAGTCCATCCATGAAATGAAAGTGTTAGTTGGTTGCACATCCTATGACGCACTCCAAAATCCAAAAATCACTTTATCTTGTGACAGTTGTATCAATCTTGTCTTAGTCCAAATCAAACCGTTTTATCCTGTTCAATCGCCGAACTTGAACCGAATTGTTGAGAACTTGTAGCATCTCGATGTTATGGTGCTTTCTTCTTCATGCTTCCAAGCAAATCGCCGAACCTCTTCATGAACTGTAGCATTTGTAAATCCTTATGAAGATCATCATTGCGTATGTACCATGGGGCATTAACAATGCCTCTCAATACTTTATTTTGAAACGTTTGAACAATTTTAATATTGCTTCTTTTCGTGCAGCCCCAAAGCTGCAAAGCTGCACACCATATGTCCAGATGGGTTTTAGGACTTGTTTATAAAATAATATTTTATTGTGCACTGACAACTCAGAATGTCGCCCAAGAAGCCAATGCACTTTCCTTAGTTTCAGATTCAGTTCATTACGTTTCTTTTTGACATGTACCTTCCAGCGCAGTCTTGTGTCCAGTGTCATGCCCAAATATTTTGCATTATTATCTTGTGGGATCACTTGTTGATTGATAACCACGGGAAGATAATTGAATTTTCTGTTAGTAAAAGTAACATGAACAGATTTTGTCTCATTCAGGTTTATTCGCCATTTTTTAGTCCAGTCACAAATTCCATTGACAGCTATCTGCAGCCTTCGAGTAGACTCCTCAATGCTATTTCCTTCTGAGATAACAGCAGTATCATCCGCGAATGTAGCAACGATGGCCTCATCACTGACTGGAATATCACTTTTATAAAGCAAGTATAAGAAGGGCTCCAACACACTTCTTTGTGGAACTCCGGCAGATATCCTCTTCAAATCAGAGTAACTATCTTCATACTTGATTCGAAAGTGCCTTCCTGAAATATAGGACTTCAGCAATTGACTTTGTTGTTTTGGCAAGTATTTTTCCTTTTTGTATACCAATCCTCAATGATAAAACCTTATCAAAAGCTTGAGAAACATCCAAAAACACAGCAGAACAGATTCGTTTTTCTTCAAGTGCATTTTCAAAAATGTTGGCAATTCTATGAACCTGGTCAACCGTTGAATGCTTGTTTCTGAATCCAAATTGATGGTTTGGAATCAGATTCTTCCTTTCAGTAACTTGCTTAAGTTGCTTTAATAATAACTTTTCAAAGATCTTAGAAATTATGGGTAACAATGATATTGGCCGATATGATGTTTTATCATTAGATGCCTTACCAGGCTTGGGTATCATTATAACTTCAGCAATTTTCCATTGCATTGGTACATAGCACAATCAAAATGCAGCATTGATAAGATGAGTAAGTTTAACTATTCCTTTCTGTGGCATCTCCTTTACTGATCGTCCATTTATCAGGTCAGCCTGGAGCTTTTTTCAAGCTTAAATTGGAAGTCTCTTTTGCTACCTCTTTAGGAGTAACAGGCTTCAACTTTGTCGTATCTCTATTCTGTATTCTTGGTAAGTACTCGTTTACTGTTTGTCTGGTGTGCGGCTTAAAAGTGTCAGCCACATATTCTGCAAACAACTTTGCTTTATCTGCATTACTCCTTGTCCATTTCTCATCTTCTTTACGGATTGGAGGTACATGGTATTTTGGCCTCTTTAGATATTTAGTTGCCTTCCATAAGGAGTAATCGGTATCCTTATCGTCAGTCAGATTGGACAGGTAACTTGTCAAACTTCCATTTTTTATATCTTGAATAACTTGCTTCAGCTCTCTGCAGAGTTTATTCGAAAGTCGTGTATCATATGGTGATCTAGTAACTTGCCACCTTTTCCTTGCTTTCCTCTTTTCTATAATCATTTCTCTATCCTCTTTAACAAAGTTAATGCCTGGTGCTCTTGGTTTCAGCATTGGGGTGTTAGTCCATGCTGCTTGTTGTATATATGTTACAAACTGTTCTGTTTCTTCATCAAGCTGCTTTCCAGTTTTTAATGGTACCTTCAGTTTGATTCTACATTCCAACTCTGTTCTGTATCCATCCCAATCAGGAAGTCGGTTTGATAATACAGGAGGCTGTTGGGTTTTAATTACTGTTCCACTTATGGTTAGGACAATTCACGTGTGGTCAGATACTAAATCATGGTTTTCCACTATGCATGTATATTTAGTTGATGTTCCTTTCATCACAAAGAAATCAATTAAATCAGGTATCTTCTTTTTATCACTTGGCCAATAAGTAGGTTTTCCTGTTGACAATACTTCACAATTCAAACCTCTGATTTCTCCATATAGTTCTTTACCTTTAGTACTATCTAGCCTCGAGCTCCAAAACATATTTTTTGCATTATTGTGTCCTCCAACTATAAAGCATTCTCCCAGGTTTTTAAAAAGGTGAATAAAGTCCAACTTTTCCAGTTTAAATCTTGGCGGACAGTATATTGCAGCTACTTTCATAGGTAATTGAAGTGAATACTTCTTTATACCGGGTAAGGCAAATTTTGTAATGCAGTAAAATGAAATTGAGAATAACACAATTGAATTTAGTTAGGTTGTTGAGGTAATTGAAGTGAATACTTCTTTATACCGGGTAAGGCAAATTTTGTGATGCAGTAAAATGAAATTGAGAATAACACAATTGAATTAAGTTAGATTGTTGAGGTAATTGAAGTGAATACTTCTTTATACCGGGTAAGGCAAATTGTGATGCAGTAAAATGAAATTGAGAATAACACAATTGAATTAAGTTACGTTGTTGAGGTAATTGAAGTGAATACTTCTTTATACCGGGTAAGGCAAATTGTGATGCAGTAAAATGAAATTGAGAATAACACAATTGAATTAAGTTACGTTGTTGAGGTAATTGAAGTGAACACTTCTTTATACCCGGTAAGGCAAATTTTGTGATGCAGTAAAATCGAATTGAGAGTAACACAGTTCAAGTACGGCAAATTTTGTCGTGCACAATTGTGAATTGAGATTAACGCAATTGAATTACGTTATTCACTCCGAAAGCGCGTAGTCTCTACGCACATTTAATTTGTTTTACATTAAGGATCGGTTAGGCCGGATTATCAATGGTCAGATAAGTGACACTACCCGTATACCTAATGACTGCGTGCGTCTAATAAAACTTTTAGTTAATGCCTACAACAATAATCTTAATATTTTAAAATTCCGAAACAATGTTTCAACGACCCACAGCATTTTTATAGTAAGCTAACAGCCTTGCATAACAAAGTGGTAGCGTACAACGTCCAATAAACCGGCTAACAAAAAAACATTCGCAACCAATTTTTCCAGCAAATGTTCAGCGAGCACGTCAACAGCTACGGTTACTATATAATTTACAAAAGACCTAATTAGAAAAACTCTAAAAGTTTGTTCCAAGAAACGACTCTAATTAACGGCGCAGATGTTTTCCGTTTTCAGTGCAAAAAAATAACAGCAACACAATACAAAAGACGCAAAGTAATTGTGGACGAAATAAGCACGGCGAAGCATCGAAGCTAGGCCTATATGTTGCATGTTGTGCAATGATTTTTACGGAACCGAACTGGTTTATCCAACAAAGCAGGGCTTGTTAGGTAAGGTTAGGTTAGGTGCCGGGGTATGTAGGCTGACCTAGAACGGTTTCAACGGTAAATACTGCACGACACTGGCTCAATGTAACAAGTTTAGAGAAAGTATTGCGATCGCGAGAAAATCGATCTTCGTGCCAAAAAAAAAAAAATATATATGTATTTTTGAACGTCTCCCCGTTTGTGCACACCGCTGGAGACTAACCTAATTTGACCGATAATTCGTTAAGTAGATCTCGTTTATCTACACCTCAACGATTTTTTTGATTCAAACAAAATATTGCATAGCGTAATTTTTGGTAACAAAATGAAAAATTAAAATTCTCTCAAAATCAACGTAATTACTGATCGAATTCAGTACAAACGTATCTTAAACGAAATGCATAGTTTCCATCATATACTAGCAGTTCAAAAAACATTAGGCGTCGTAATATATTGCTTAATTAATATACAGAGCGTTCTAAGACAGCGCTCGTAACCTATCCCGCCAATTTAACCGGTAACCGGTAAAAACGTTACTGGATCAACTTTATTGGACATTTTTTATGCTTTTCTCCATGAAGTGATTAAAATTATAATAGGTTTTGCCTACACTCTCAACATTCAATAAACGCCCGCCATTTTGAAACGGAAGAGAAAAATGTTATACCTACTTTATTTCGGTTTTATACGATATCTTCGTACCACATTTCAAAACAATTGGTTAATGCGTTTAATTAAAATTGCGTAAATTCGTCATCGTTAAATCAAAGGCTGCCATCGTGAAACAAGTGCATCGGAAAACATGTTACGCATACGTCATTTGGGCAAAGGACATTTATACATCCTTTTACCAAATTTGAAAACAATGGGTCAATGCGTTTGACCAAAACTGCATATGCTTTTCATAGTTAAATTAGAGACCGCCATCTTGAAACAGAAGTAAATGGGGCAAAATCTTATTTTGACTATATACAAGGTATTTGGTATCAAATTTCAAAACAATCGGTCAATGCGTTTGGCTAAAACTGCGTACACTTGTTATTGTAAATCAAAGGCCGCCATCTTGAAACGGAAGTGAGTAGGAAAAAATCTTACACTTAGGTCGATCAGGCTTTATGTAGTAGCTCTATACCGAATTCCAAAACAATCGGTCAATGTATTTGGCCAAAACTGCGTAAACACACACCCCAAATACCGAACGGTCGAGTTGAAAACAGAGAGCTCTCTTCGTTCGGTAAATTTTGTTCAAAATGTAGTCCATAATTACCCAAACAAAAATTTGTGTCTATATAATCCCCCCAAAAAAATCCAGTTCCACAGATTTGTTCGACATTTTTTAATCTATGATACTTCATAACTCAACACATTGTAGCAAATTTTAAATGAAAAAAATTACGGCTCTGAAATAAATCGGAAAAAGGTACACATGTAGAACTCGGGGAGTTACCGACAGAAGTGAAGCTTTTGTTAATATCTTTGCTCTCTGATTAGTTTGAAGATATATTTATAAATATCTTGTTTTTTGTTTAAATAAATAAATACGTGAACCTAGCTTAGATATTATTTATTGTAATTACAGTAAAAGATCAGCTGTTTTACATTAATTCGTAAAGATCAGCTGATTTCATTGAACAGTTGATAATCAATAAGTTTCAGTTGAAAAGGATACAATAATTTTCAAGTTAAGTTATTAAAAATTAGCAATATTAACAACAATTAATATAAACGTTTATATTAATTTCGAATGTATTAAAAACGGTTACAACGTGCACGTGTTTTTCAACTAAGGAAAAATACCGAACCAAAGAAACACAAGGTTTTCATATACGCGTGTACCGTTGTGGAAAAGGAGAAAGAAAAAGAGAGATGAAATCGTTTTCTCGTTTCCGTTTCATATTTCCGTTACGTTCTTCCGTTCGGCAGACTTTTTTTTCTATTCACTCCTCTCGTCAAAGCTAACATTAAAAGTTTCGCTTTAATAAACAATTATTTTTGTTGAATTTTTTGTTTCAATTTACACTGGAACCGCAAATTTGTTATGTATATTTTGAGAAACTTAGTTGATTTTACTGTTTTTTTCGAATGTTTTAGACAAATAATAGGGTGTGAGAAAGTCAGTGCACTGTGTTTGCACGATGCAATAAGCACTCCGAACTCTATTATGGAGATACAATATGGTTGACATTTCGTAAATTATCGTGTAAGCAAGATGGTTTGCCTTGTTGGCGTTAATTTTATTTGGAAACCTTTTTAGGTAATTTGAATTACAATAGTGAGACAATAATTAATTAACTCAGGATTAACAAATTTTTAACTGCGTAAATATTTAGTTAAAACAATTAAGTTTTTAGCAATAATCGTGGTTTTTTCCACAATTACTTTACAGGTAAATATGTGAATTACACCTACATCTACATAGGAAATATTACAACTCACGGATTAATGATGTCTGAACAGCTGTTTTGTGTAGTTCATAACAGATTTGTTTCAGAGCAAGCATGTATTCAGTGATGCCAACCTATTAACACAAATTTGTTTTAACATTTAATGCCAATGTTGGGGTTTTAATACGTGACATTTATCCGTTGACTTTACACTTAAGAAAGTTAACATCGAATTAGAAACCCGTGATGTCGAATATATGCCGCGAACACAATGCACAAACTTTTTCACATATGATTTTGCTTTTTTTATGTGTAGGCCTACGAATAGTCTTTTTTATGTGTTATTAACTGGTAACAAAACTATAAAAAAAAAGTTTCAAACTCACGTATTTCTAATCTATGACCTTTACTCCTTCGGCCTCGATTAAATCACATTTAACTACAAAAATATTTAATTGTTTGTGACCTTCGGTGTTTACAGTTTTATTTAAGTTTATTAGCTATTGCAATACTTTTACGATAGAAACCATGAAGGTACCGCCCAACATAACCTATACAAACAAAAGTACTGAATAGTCATTAAAATTATGCGCGTTCATGAGTGTCCATTTATTTGTATTGCTTTACTATTTTGTAACAAGTTATAAAAGTGTTATTCACCAGTAACTGTTCTTAAAGATTGCATCCGTGACAAAGTATCTTCAAATAATATTTTCTCGGTAGAAGGAGCGATTTACAAACACATAGATTTTTTTTATTTATTTATTTTATAAATAAGCTCAAGGCGAAAAAGCACATTGAGGCTATTATCGCATCCCTAAATGTAAGTGTGAGTGTAAAGTGTTAAATTCGTACGTGTAGTGTAGTAAGTGTAAGTGTTTGTTAGACTCAGGTACCGCGAGGGACGTCTAAATCCTCTCAATAGGTGCAGCTAGTCTGCACCTCCTGCTGGGACAAACACATAGAGCTATCAACATTTACACAATGTAGAAATTTTATTCCCGTTGGTTTTTCTTTTATCCACAAATGGTTTTTCTTTTATCCACATATCTTTCTATGGTCCATGGGACCATAGCATCTCTGGTAGACAGGCTAATAGCTCAGCGGAAATGAACATCTAAGGGTTACAGCTAGAAAACCAGATTACTTCGAGTACCAAGCCACAAGAGGTTGAAGGTAATGCGGAAACGGAAAGAGGATCCAGCAATAGGGAGTTTTTCTGTGCTTGGCCTAGTCATCTATGATGGATTAACCAATAACGATTGTATAACTTTAGGCCAGGCGGTCACCAAATGCGGAGCTGAGCTGAGACGAGCGGAGCGAAAAGAAGTTGAACGGCAACCGGAAGCGGAGTTTAGTCAGTCTAAAGAACGCATTTTTATCTTTTAAATCTAAATATTTAGGCCTACTTTAACGAATTCTAGGAACTATTATATTTTAAAACCGTAACCTAGATGAGGAGAAATATTAAGTTTGGAAGCGTGGTTAGAGTTGTGGGGGAAGCGAAATCAGCTTCAAAACCGAACTAGACAGACTCAAACCCAAACGCCGCTTCAGTCCGCTCAGCTCCGTTACGCTTTCAGTGGCTGCACTTAACATTAAAAACAATATGTTAAGTTTTCAATGCGTAGTCCACTCCGCATTTGGTGGCCGCTCGGCCTTAAAGCGTATTCCTGTAGTGAGCGTTACTTGAAAAGCTGGACTTAGAGGAACAGTGGGGATCCTGAGTAGATGGCAACTCAGAAAAACCATAGGATTCATTACTGGGCACTACGGACTGAGAGTGTTTCTGAACAGGGTAGGAATTTATACGTTTTAGGTTATGTTGTTAAAAACTATATATGTTAATTTGTTGCGTTTTCGAACAAATTGTCGTAATTAAAATAAGGATGGCAGAAAAACATGACTTTTATTTTCGGTTTAGTAACAGAAATTTGTTTAACTGTTCTGTCTGTAGACTAATTATTATTAGGCCTAATTCCGAGCCCTTTATTCAGTTATATTTCCTTCTGCAGAGTCGAGCTCACGCTAGAAGTTCAGAAACACATTCGAACCGGACTGCATATTTAGTAAATTTCCACTGGAAAATTGGAGAGGCCATCAAGATAAGATTGAGACCAGGGACCTTGAAAGGAGCGTCGATTCTAATCTTCAGATCACATTTTGTTTAAAAATGTTATATGCACACTGTTTATTGTATAGCCTATGTGAATATGTGCGTTACTCTATTGTTTGCAATTTTGGTCCGATTTGATTCAAACTGAACAAAAAAATTGATAGCCCTGAACAATTTCGTTAGCTAGTTTCAAAATATTTTGAATCTACAGAAATTCATACGATTTTTATTTATGTGTTAAAATTTGCTCAAAATTAGCACTGAAAATACAAAAATTTTACCTAGATGTCGTCACGGTTCATTTTCATATATTCAATGTAATTTGTAGGTTCAAAAATGCTAATTTATGCAGATTTTAATGATCTTTATTATGGTGAAGTTATAATTGCAGAACAATTGAATTGTTAATTCGCATTGATTACGCCAGCAAGACAGCTGCGCACCGCTATAGTACTGTACTTAGAACAGTTCTTCGTTACTTCGTCTAACAAAAACAATTTCCCTTATCGTTACAAGTGCCCATCTGCTCGTCTTCCTACCTGAGGAATTAAAAACAGTAAAAAAATCAAACAAACAAAGAGCATGTGGCAGGAAACACTACGTAAGGTTGTACAAGAAACGCCATCAGGCAAAAGCCGAGACTCACACTATGGCCTACTTAACCCACAGCTGACTGTATAGCGGAGTCACAAACTTATAGTTATGGCATTTCTTTCACATATGATTAAGTCTTAATTATGTCTGGCCAGAAGAACGAATGCACGCGGTCAGGTCTGGTGGCAACGACGGGAACGGAGCGAGGTTTTATTAGGTGAAGGACACTTGCCTTAGGCCTGAAACAGCTGTCTACGAAATTGTGTGAACCCAGCTCGTCACAGATGAAAGTTATTGCGTAACGTAATGTTATTATAGATGGATACGGACATTTGTCGAGGAAACGTGATGTACGCTCTCACAGATTGGCACACCAATGCCGTTTTTTTATAACTTCCTATTCTGCTACTTGTATATTTGAGCATATTGTATACGCTTCATTTCATATACTTAAATCGGTCAAACATCTTCGAAGTTTTTGTAGTGTAGTGCCTTTTTTTCAATTTTTATTTTACTGTAATTTTTTGCTAGTGACCGGGACACCGAGACAAAAGCCCAAAACTGGGACTGTTCCTGTCAAACCGGGATATATCTACAAATATTTTAAGAGAGAACCGTGAAATTGGCACAACAAATTTTGCTCAACTTTTGGCAATGCACGAAGATATACATTTAAATTTCCAAAACGTTAATAGTTTGTAAGTAGACTTAAAAACCAAAACCAAAAAAACAATTACTAAATCGAGGAAAATGAAATTAATCGCTGCACACAACTGTCTCGCTGACGCGATGGAAGCGAATTTTCAAAGTTAATTGTTTTATCTTACCTTTTTTTAGAACCTCTGATTTCGCCATCATAAACAGCAATAAAATCTGCATATTTTAACATTTTAATCTTGAAAATTGCATTGATAATACAAAAATAAACCCAAATAAAATAAATTCCTTAATTAAAACGTATTTTTTAAATTCAAAATGCGTATTTATTTAGTTTCTAACATTAATTACAAGGGTAAAATGAGATTAAAAAAATATTTAGGCCAAAAAGTTATGGATTTTCCAAAAAATTTAAAATGGCCGCCATTTTAAAACAGTTAAAAGAATTTCACTGATTAACGAACTCGACCAAACTATTACCAAAGTAGATTTTTGTGTCGTTGAAGCAATCCGACTAAAATTGCGAACGTAAGCTTGCTAACACGTATACTTTATATAGGCCTATATAATTTAATGATATGCGCTCATTTCAAGGTCTTGGGTATGATGCACACCATGATGGCCTCTCCAATAAACAGCTCATTTCCCAACGGAATTCCCGTAAAATTCCAGTACAAAATTAGTTATTGCTGTCATTATACATTTGCTTTCTTGGAATAGTGTCTAGTTTGTTCGCTTATGCGGTTGCTTAGTGGCTGCAGCTTGGCAGCATCACTTCACTTGTGGGTGGTCTTAAAATCGACAATCAATTTTGAAGTACTTAAACCTTTATAGACTGTTAACTATGCCAGCTTTATTAGTTAACCTCGTAAAAGGTAATTTATGACGTTCCTTCCAATGCAACGTCGACAATCGGAAGGATTCAAAGGTATAAATCTAGATCTAGTAGTATACAGGGGGGAGGGGGAGGCGACGCGTGCCACCTGCCCTTTATCTCTCTCTCTCTTTCACCTTCCTTTATAACGCCTAAAAATTATCCTTCCAATTCTCCTGGGCTCGGTGCAAAAACAAGGGAATATCTAGACGACAGGCAGAGAAACGTTCAGCTTGTGCAACCCTCCTTCGAAATAACTGGCTTTTATTTTCTACCCCAAGCGCGCAGATGCAGGGCAGCCAACTTCGGAAGGACAAAAGATCCTAAAGAAAAGGAGCCTTTCTTATGTTGAATATTGTGTAAGGGTTTCAAAGATACGTGTTAGAATCTATTGTAAACAGGGACACACCTGCCCGGGCTCGGGAGCAGCCGGCTCCGTCACAACCTTGCCCAACTTTGGCCCGAGCCAATGGGGTCGTCTTATTTATTTGGGTTTCGTTGCGTCTATGCCTAATGCAGAGTAAGCGCGGACAATAAGTATACGTACGGAACTGCGGTTGTACACAACAGAAGTTCTTCTTTGTACCAAGGCCAAGGTCAAATAATTCATCGGCGGTCATTATGGTAAGATCCACACCCGGAACCTTGAAATAAGAGCCGATGCTGATTTATAGATCACATTTTGATAAATAGTTGAACATTTTTCACATATATTTTTTGTGTTAGCAATTTAATTCATATTTGGTAGGAAAATCGATTTTGGTAATAACTTAGAAAAGTTTGTTAAGAAGAAAAACTCGTTTAACAGTTTCAAAATGGCGGCCATTTCAAATCTTTAAAAAATCACTACTTTTATATCTTAAATATTTTAAAAAAAACTGTATGACCATAAAAACTGCATACATTCACATTTTTAATTTTAAAAATCTGTTGAAATTAAGAAATTTAGTTTGACAGCGGTTAGGGTTCATTTTTATTTTTCCAATGAGATTTGGAAGTTTAATATATGTAGATTTTAAGTCGTTTATGATTGTGAAAACAGTTTCAAAAAGAGGGTACGATAAAAGAATTAATTTTGGAAATTCGTTTCAATAACGTCAGCGAGACAGCTGCGTGCCACTATTTCAATTACTTTCTTTTTTGCTTTAGTTTTTAAACTGGCTCTTATGCGATTCAAATTAGACACTTGAGAACGAAATTTGACTCGCACTCTCAAATATCTTGTATTGTTTTATAAACACAAATGACGGCAAAAATAATAATTACGCACGCAGCTGTCTTGTTCGTGTGTGTCCAAAAATACTTTTTCTTTTATCTTATGCCCTATTTTTTTAACTCCAAGTTCATCGTTATAAATATTGTTAAAAAGCACATAATGTAGCGTACGATTTAAATGCTACTTTTGTAATTGTTTGAACACAAAAATGACTTTTGAATAGTATCTCACAAGTTAAAATCTGCACATAATGTAGCTTACGATTTAAATGCTACTTTTTGTAACTGTGTCTGAGAAAAAAAATCCTTTTTAAATCGTATCTCACACACTTTTATCTCCAAAAGGTCAAACGGCGTAAAAAGTCCTTCGAAAATATTTAAAAAATCCTAAAAATCCGTTACTTAGATCTAAACTACATTTTCCTGACCTAACATGTCCAAATTAGAGAAGTGAACGTGAACTTTTGTAGAGATCTGGCAGCTCTATAGAAACCTGTACACTTTATTCAGAATGAGAAATTCTTCTATTTTAAAATGGTAACCCATAGGGTTAATATTGCACTACGACCTTTGTAGGTCTATTGTGCCCCCTCTTTATAGCCTAAGATGTTAAGTTACAGTGTTTTCTCCAGTCCCAGTCTCTTTATAAAGTAGGATTTGGAGAGGATTCAAGACGAACTCCACCACTTCTAACTGGCGACTTCCCAGTTTCTTATTGATGCTTTTACGAGCGATTCCACTCATTCTGTTTACATTCTTACTAATGGAAACACTCATAAGTAGCGGAAATGAGGTCCATCCATGCATGGTTAAAACTAAGGTACACTGGGAGGTTCCCAGATCTCCGTTTGATACACCGCTAGCCCGGTGTCATTCAGTACGGTTAGCCAAGCTATGTAGAGAAGTGAACGTGTATGTCTTGAGTAAATGAGTAGAGTAGCATGAGCTAGAGGCAAGGTCGGATTAAAGGGGGCGAAGGTGCGACCACCACTCCAGAGACAAAAGAAATAAAATAAAAAAATATTATTTGAATTCCTTAAAGTGGAAGTATCGCAGCTTCGAGGAAAAGAGTCAAAGAGTAATCTGAGCTCCGAAACCCGTCACATTATCCCGATCTCAACTTTGACGGTTTGTGCACTTGAAATGCTTGTACTGGGGGTGAGAACGAGTTCAATCAATTAGATATGTTATGTCGGTCCTCTCTTCTCTTCATCGTTAACTGCAACAACAGAAAGATCTTTATCGACTCTAAAATTGATCAAAACTTGGTTGCAAAACTGTTGTGACGCTTAACTGGACTTGCTCAGGCTAATGAGAACGAGGGATCAGCGTTAATGATACGGGTAAAGCAACTGGAGTAACTGCAGCTATATGTAAAAAACTATATATAGATATATTGAGAAGAGGGAAAGTTATGTAAATGGAGCCAGTTATGCAAAATTAGGAATCTAAGAAAATTAAGTGATTTTTTTCTGTCTAAAGATGAGTAAGTTTTTACATTTATTTTATATGGGTTTTAAGTCTAGAATCAGATTAATAGTGCTAGTTTTTGAAGGTATTATTTCAAAAATTGTTATCCCCTAGGCGGCTCTCTTTTAAATTGAATTATCCAACCAACCGCCCCATCCACAAAATTGCATTAATCAGTCAGTGGCTAGAGGTACGGTAGGATCGCTAAACCCATCATCTGCCTCCGCCGGAATGACAACCCATATTAAATAAAAAAATAACTTTAAGATTAAGCCCCTTTACTATCTATAAATATTTATTATCGTCAACTACTATTGGGTCCGGGCCGCTAAAAAGACCATTTCCGAGAAATTTAATAGCAATCGGTCACAATAGAAGATGTGCGCGAACTGTTTTTATGTACATACTCTATAACAATAAGGCGCTCCTAGCTACAGTAGTACCTACCTCTGTATTCAATATAATATAGGATAAGCAAAATTGAACCTCTCACAATTGTTTTTATAGAACAGATACTGAATGCTAATCACTATAATTGCTACAAAAAACACTGAATAGGCGATGAATAAAAACAAAGCAACTGATTGAACAGTTAACTTTCACATTGGATTTCTTGGTGGTTGGTTGAAAAAACATTGCAGCACCATTGTCTGGAAACGATTTAAAAAAAAACTAACAAACTTCGACCGACACGCAAAATGAAATTTAGCACAAAAAATGATTTTGGTAACAGCTTGACAAGTTCATTTGTTCCGCAAAATTTGTTTACACATTTCAAGCTAAAATGTTTACCTGACACTGTTTAAAATTCGTAGTTGAACCGCTTAACGTAAAATATGCATACATTTCCAAAATCACATTAACAATACGCGAACGAACTCAAGAATTTTTTCAGCTAAATAGCCAGGTGGATAAATAAAAATAAGTTTATTCTGAACACAGTTATCTGGATTGAAATAGTTTATAATACAGATTTTTCTTGCTTAACGTCTATACTTTATATAACAGTTAAACTAATGAGGACTAAGTATCAGTGTTAGTGGTAAAGATAAAGCAACGGGAGTAACTGCGGCTCGAACTGAGAACCTTGAATTGCAGTTTTGAGACGCAGCCTACTGACCGGGCGCTTCATCCACATTGACCACCGAGACTTATAACTGTACATAAGTTAAGATCAAATCAGCATTATGACCCTTAACAGCCTAAGTCATTTCATCTTATGCACATATCTGGAATAAATGGATCAAAACGTTTGGAGACTGAATTTTGAATCTTTATAGTATAATTTACGAAATGATTATTGGACAGAGTGCACCAAGTTTCATCAGCAGTCCAACTCAAATATGAGTGAGACATCTAGTATCTTGGCAGGGATTCAGCAATCTTTGATTAGATTAGATTATTTCTTTTATGTGGCCTGCAGTTTCCATTTCCTTTCTGCATAACCTACATTGCTTTCTCTGTTGTACATTCCCTTCCTGTATCCAAGAACACAGGACCCTTCTTCCAGGCTGACAGGCCATTGTCAGTTCTGTAAGGTTTGTGTTCCTCACACCCATAATTTGATCCCTGGGAGGTCTCTACTTTGTGTTTAATTAGAAGCCCTTTTGCTACCTTCTCTTCTCATCTCAGTTTACACTCCTGATAGATGTTTGTACATTTATAAATTTGTCTCATTTGAGATAGGACGTTATTTTGTATGTTTAATCCCATATCTCACTACTTCCATTACAGACTGGGCAGGTCTGCCTCGCATTCCTACAATCTGCCATTGTAGGCATCTGATTGTAGGTTCCATAGAGTCAAATTCAGCCCTGGTTTCCTCTCCTCCGTGCTATTTTCGCTCTTCAGTACCCCAGGGTTTTCTGGGCTTAGGTTTGTTTCCAGCCATCCAAACCCCACAAGCATCCAGGGATATAAAAGGTACATCCACACAGAGCTCTGCATGCATAGGTAAAGCTAGATTAAAACTGGAGATCACCAGTTCACATAATTAAGCTAGACTTCCCCTTAGCCATGCAGCCTTCGGTGCATGCTTTCCACCTTGGCGTGGGATGAAGGGATCTAACCTATAAGTAGATGAAGAAAGGTTAGATCCAGCTAGGGCACCTCGGGTTTGCCAAACCCGTACTCACAGTGTGTGAGCCCCTGAGGGAAGCACTCCTTGATACTACTGATACAAAGTTCCTCAAATCCAGGATTTTCAGCATCGACAACCTCACAGATTGTAACCAATGTACCTTAATAGAGCCATTTATTAAGGCTCTGACAACCATTGTTCAGTATACATGTGCTTACAAAACACCCTCTTGGTGCTTAATGTCACAAAACTTGTCCTTTCAGAGGGCCTCAGCACACTTCTGGATTCACATGCATGACTCTAAACAGTAACACTACTCCAAGAAATGACAGGACAAGAAAGCTCTTAAGAGTAGACATAAGTGAAAAGTATTAGTCGTGAGTGTATATTGTTAACACTCCGGTCTGTGAGGGACATCAGGCCCTTTTAAATAGTCTGCAACAACCCCTGTTAGGCTGGAGAAGATTTGGTGTACCAAGTCCTTGGCAACCAGTGTACCTTTACCTAGATGGCTTTTCATCACGCTCTTTGTGTAGACGTTTTGGCATGAAATTACTAAAACAAAACTTTCCATATGTATTGTTTTTACATTTATTGCAGTATAAAAATACTAAAATGAGAAAATATTTTGACTAATTAAAATTCTTTCTCACGAAGACCATAAAAGTAAAAGAAATAACCTTTTACATCATAGTCCATTGGTCTACTAGACAGCTGTTTATGGGGGACATGTAGTTAGTGCACTACCATCCATTAGACGTAATTATAGATTTTACCAGGATATCAACCTTTTGCTGTAAATTAAAGTGAATGAGAAAATTTAGACACGTAACAAAAAACTATGTTTGGTATAGTTTTAAAGACTGTTTATTTATCGCATGGATTAAATCCATTTGTTATACAACAATATATACAAAATTTTTTAAATAAAACTATATAAGAAATCACATTTTCAAAAATGATTTTTCAACTGTTTTGGTCACAATGGCAGCAGTTTGTCTAAATATTATTTAGCTAATACAAAATTTGTAAAAACGTGTAAAAGCCTTTTAAAAAGTGCAAGATTGTAAGTTACACACTGCAAAATGTTTTTATAAAACTTTTTTAAACAAACAGAATGGTACCTCAAACAAATATTTTGTAATGATAAATAATAAAACAATAGCTTCTTAAATACAAAATGTCAACAACTAAATTAATTTATTAACTAAAATAACAAGGCCACAAACTAAAAGCATTTAAAATAAGTTACTTATTCATGTTTTGAAACAGCTAATTTTTATATCACTATTTTAAATACAGTATAATTACATGCGGTTTCTCATAGAAATTACAGACCTGGCCAGCAATCAGACTAAATTGACAAACAATGGTCGTTTGTGGATGAAATTAGGGTCACTGTGGTATTGGCCACAGGTATTTAATAACGTACATATGATTGTACAAACTGAAATACGTTGCCACATGAAATGTTTATAATAATGGCAACTGAACTATGTAGGCTGCTAATTTAATATGTATACAGTACACTACCAACTGTCCTTGTTAAGTGAATATTGGAAGAAATAATTTTAATGTATTGAAGAAGGTTTCTTGTTATTACCAGATAGTTATTATTAAAAATCATTTTAACTCGCTTTTTTTAAGGGTTTACTGTAAATAATTTAAGATGGCTATCATTACGCCAACCATTAAAGTTAAAGAAACTGTGTATTAGTATTACGGAGTGCAGTGTTTACAAGGCTCGTAATGATCGAGAACAACACAATATGTAGTAAGATATATTTCTAACATGAAGCAATATTTTTTTTTACAAAATTTGCTGAAAATTAACGTGGGTTATTAGAGTTGAAGGTACACTGTATATTGTACATATACTTACAGTAGGTGAACATTTCTGGCAATAAAAAACTTAAATTATAGTAAGATCGGTGAATATGAAGTGTTGTGACATGTAGGCTAATTAGTTTAAATTAAGGCATAGAATATGGTAGTATGTATTGAGTATATACTATGATTATTAAATTATTAATATGTACGCCTATGAATATAAAAAGAATGATTATTGTTTATGAAACTATAATACAAAATTTATAAAAATATGTAAAATTTGTTAATAAAATATATAATAGTTGTTCACAATAACGTCAACAAAACACTTTATTAAAGTTTCAGAAAATACAGAATTATTGAAATAAATTTCTCAAATTTCTGCAAGGTAATACACTGACTGTGGAAACTGTTTGAGAAATGCTAAAAACTGACACGAAAAACAAATTTCAAATATGAAAACAGTGAAGAATTTAGCTATTTTACAAAGCTGTACAGTATTTATATATCACTGGATGACTAAGTCACTACTGTTTCTGCTCTTTATAATACACGATATTGTATAAGTTATATTTAAACACAACCTTGAATTTTGATTTTCCTATCGTATGTTTTTCTATGAAACACTTATTGAACACACAAATGAAGCGTTGTTGAACACAAAAACACTTGCAGATATCACCTCACAGAATGTTATAACAGACAGGAATAACACACAACTTAATAAGTAATTATAGGTAACATAAAGTGGCATTGAATATTTGTTACATGACTCTGAACTCGGCAAATAGGTTATATTGTCATGGGTTTTTTGTTCATAGACTAGTACAGTAAATATACTTACTTATATTACAATAGATTAGTAATAATAACAATAAAATTTTAGATGCTTGTTTTGCAGTGAGAATTACATAAAATGCCCAATGAATAGTTAAAAAGTAGTTTAATTAAAATTACTGTAGTATTATTTTAGTTGTTACACGTTTTATGCACTGTGTATAAAACAATAACATAACCATTATGTTATCTCATCCCCTCTCTCCATTAAACACACTCCATTTGACAAGTACATTGCATGCTTTTACAATAAGCTCTAAAAACACATAAAACTACTCTCCAGCCAAAAATTATCAACTGATGGAATATCAGAACGTCTATTGTACTTAACTGATGTCATATTTGACATCCTTTATTATTAATCCACATTTTCAGCTGAATGCTTTTAACCTATGAAGTATCAACCTGTATTTAACATAAATATATAAAGTAAGACCGTCATTTCACCACGATGGAAAAAGAGGACATTCGAGCTTGTCAAAAAATTAACACACACCTAGAAAACAAGTTTCAGTCATGTAAATTTCATACTAATTCTTTCTTTTATTTAAAAAGGAAATCTTTCTTCAAGATATCTGTAATGAACATTTGCATTTTGCTTAAATTTTTCCAGCCATTAATTTACTTCAATATGAAGAAAACTGAACAATAAAAATGTGTCTAACTGAAAAGAAGTTATAAGACAAGTCTTGTATATTTTTTTTGGATGTTTTAATCTTTCAGTGTATGACACACACACACACACACAATGGTAGCAGGTTCAAACCTTTAAAAATTTATTACTTTTCTGTCTTAAATATTTCTAAAAATGTGATTTAAAAAACTACATACATTACCATTTTTCAAAATGCGTTGAAATCAAGAAAATTAACTTGACAGTGATCAGGGTTCATTTTCATTAACTTTACTTAAATTACAAAAAAGAAAGAAAGGAATAAAGAATTTTTAAACAATTTCAAACTGTTTAAAAAAAAATAACACAGACTAACAAGCATCTAAAACTTAATTAATTAAAAAAAAGAAACACATCAATCCTGGATTAAATCAAACCACTGTATTAGGTTATGTATCGCATATTAGTTTTGTATTAAACACAAAATAAAGTAAACTTTTTGTGCATTAGTAAAGTACGAAAGTAAAACATTCATAACTACAAAATATAACGCTGATTGCAAAAATATTTTGTACAAAAACAAATAAAATTAATAGAAAACACTGTTTACATATTTTTAAACGAAATAGGAACTGAAATAAGACATAAAAACAAAATTCACAATCCTCCTAATTGTAAATTATACATACTGCTTTGGTATTATTGGCTTGTTTTGTATCCGCTGAACACAATTTTTTGACTTTTGTTAACAGTATAAAATATGTTACTTAAATACTAATTTAATACGGTTCAGTACGGTGTATAAAATTTGGTTGCTTGTAACAACTAGTCTGTTATTTTCACTTTCTGATATCTTGAAATCATATCAGTTTAGTTTACTACAAGTATCATCAGCTATGGAAACTTAAAACCTCAATGCTGCGTATATTCTTTAATGAATTGCTATTGGAACAGTCAATCAGGATAAGTAGAAAAGGTCTGTGAAATTTTTGATGAAGCTGCTGATAATGGCACAAAAGAACTTTTAGCAACTCATGATTATGGGTATAACCTAAAAATAAATGGAACCACTTGTCATCATTGTGGATGGTTAACAAAAAATGTGAAGACACTAAAATTTTGCTGTATTTTTCGACAAATGGGATGAGTGTGCACCAGAAAGGCAATATTGATCCCATTGTACCTCTAGCTCATGCTACTCTCACTCAGCCGCCTCGATGGCCTAGTTGATAGCGTACTGGGATTTCACCCCGAGGACCAAGTGTGCACAATAGTCGGACATTAAAAAAAAACTACTTTCACTCATCTACTTACACTCACTACTGTACACAGCTTGGCTAATTCTAAAGTATAAAGTATATAAGCATTCCATGCTGATGAAGAGAATGACAAAAGCCTAATGGTGTATCAAACAGAGATTTGGTAACCCCCCAAGTACAGCTTTACTCATGCATTCAGAACTCTGTATGGAGGGGGGACCTAATTTCCTTAGCAACTCTTGGTAACAACTTAAAATAGAATGAATGGGGATCTCACTGCACAAACTCACTGATAAGGGTCAAAAGAAAAGGGGTTTCTTTTGTTGCTTAACGTTTATACTTTATGCCAATTAGACTAATGAGGACGAGGGATTAGTGTTAACGTACGGGAAAAAGCAATGGGAGCACCTGCGGCTCGAATTAAAGCAGACTAATGCTTTAACCACATCGATCACCAAGCCCCTCAAAAGAAAGGGAATTAGTAGAGCAAGTTTCTCAGTAGTGAACAGGAAAGGTACTAATTAGAAATGGAAGAGCTACATACCTTGAATCCTCTCCAGGCGCTGTTTAGAAAGGGAAAAATAGCACCTTATTACAAAAATACCTTATTACACTGCAATAGATCTACAAAAGTTGCAGTGTAATAACAACCATAGTAATCCATTCATTAATGCTTATTGAAGCTTCTACAAAGCAAAACAAGAATGTGGTTTTCCAATGGTATATCAGGGAATGACACAACTAATACAGTTGCAAAAATATTGACTGGAATTTGACTGACACATGCTCCTTTTCTTTCTATCCCGGTGCAAAAGTTCTGCATTGGAAGTTGGTCGTGCTCAAAGAGACATGTACAAACAATTGGAGGGACATTGTCAAGGGCAGATCATTGTACTGGATTCAATGTGAACTAGCAGAACTAGTAATGTACTGGGGAGTGTGAAGCAACACAGCTACCTTTGCAGCAAGAGTGACAATCAATCATATTGTAACACAACTTTAACCTCAGTGATTCTGTAATGACAGGAAGCTTTAGGATATGTTCTGATTTCATTTACTATCTTAAATCTTGCTAAATACAAAGTGGAGAAGAGCTGTGATAAAATCATCAAAGAAATTTGATCAAACAAGCAGACCTAGAAGTAAAACTAGGTATTGGCTTAATGATCTGTGTAGCATAAAAAGGCCAAACCTGTAGGCAGCAAAAACTTGGCAACTACATCATGATAATGCACACATTCATTCTTCTATTCAATTTAAACTTGTCATTGAAAAATAATGCACTACAATTATGCTATCTTTCATACTCTCGTGACATGGTTGTTGTGATTTTCAGTAATTTTTAATATTTAGAAATGCTCTTTGAAAATCCTATACATTATTCAATCTAGGTAAACTAAGACCAGTTGTAACATACCTTGGCAAAAGGCGCATGATACTTCAACTACAACTTTAGAAATCAAGCTGTCTTTGCCGCAACTAACCTGACAGAGATATTGTATGTTTACTGCCTGAAGAGTAACAAGTGTTACTCTTCCAGGCTAGAAAACCTTCAAATTGGAAAACTAAAAAAAGTTTAGTTTCTAATTTGATGAAGTACCTCATACAGTAACCTTTATTTTGAATGAGGTGAGCAACTTGCTTCTGGATAACATCAGCCTTAGGCTGTTAGATCGCCAAATGCGGAAAGAGCTACGCATTTAAAACCTAAAAAAACACATTTGGCTACTGAACGTTAAGCGCAGCCACTGAAAGTATAACAGAGGTGAGTGGAGTCGTGGCATTGCTCAGTTCTGCTCCATCTAGCTTCGACTTTATCTAGTTTGGTTTTGAAACTGATATCACTTACGCCACCACACCTACAAATTTATTACTTTTCATTACAAAGGTTCTAATTTTTAAACATAGTAGATTCCTAGAATCCATTACAGGTGGCCTAAATATTAAGATTTAAAAGATACAAACGCATTCTTTAAACTGACTGAACTCCACTTCTGGTTGCTGTTCATCTTCATTCCACTCAGCTTGGCCCAGCTCTTCTCTACATTTGGTGGCCGCCCAGCCTCAGAATGAGGCTCGATGACAATGCCATTGCTGCTCTTTCTCATCACTTCAATTCCGATCAAGTAATTCCTGCTACCAGATTTCACAAAAAAGCTACTTTGTTTGACTTGTACGACTCTATGGGTACGATATGTAAGACAATGGGTTGGATAATGGTCTTTTTAGGTGTATCTCTTGTTTACCTCATTATCCAATAAGACAATGAGGATTACCCATTCCGTCCTTTTACTATGAAAGGTTGTGAAGAAACCTTATGAACAAGGTCTGCATGTGTCACTTACTTTAGGTGTTCATGTCTATGGAATCCCCCTATCTTATCTTCCACGACCTTTTTGATTTTAGGTAAAAAGAAGTTTTTGCTTTTAGAAAACTATGGATGGATTCCTCATCATATGATTTACATAAAAGTTTAACTTTCAGGCTTTGCACCTCATCATACAATTTTCTTTGTCATGGTTCCACTTACCATTTCCAGCAGTCATGGTGCTCAAAACATCATGTTGATGGGCATCGGCTGTGACATTATTCAAATGGAAAAAATAAAAACAACAGGAGATACTGTTTTTGCTAGGTTTGTAATCCCACCTATTGGCAACTACTCAAGCTTGTTAAATGTTGTTACACCTAAAACATTATCAGCAATGTAAAAATTTGGAATGACAGCAAATACACATACCTATTATTTATAAACAAAGACTCTGTGTTTTTCGAGATTAAAAAAAAATCTTAGTAAATATTTTATACACCGTACTTAACCAAATAAAATAACAAAATAAATTAACAGTAACATTAGTGATAAAAAAATCCTAATCATAAAACGTTTAATAATATTTTTAAAGCTATCATCACAATTTTGTTAATTAAAACTTGTATGATATAACAAAGATTTATAATTACTTTGCACAACAGAACTAAGATAAAATTCTCTCACTGACTCTGCACACCACTTAGCTACAACAACGAGACAGACCGCTCGGGCCTCGCCCACGACATCATGCAGCCAGAAGGTTCTTTATATGTTTCGGTGTTGCTTCTTCGTTGAGATGTTTTGTTGTGTACCTTTAATACAAACTTAATTAATACCTTTTGCAATAGTGTAGTAAATATAAGGTTGTGTACAATAGTGTGTAAATATAAACTTTCTAGCAAATCAACAACTATGAAGAATATAATGAAACTTTTCTCGTAACTTACTCATCACAAACTAACTGATACACACCACTAAAAAAGTTACGGATTAAATGCTACTAGTATGCTGAAATGGCCAAGTTTAAAATGATACTTTTGACATGTTGCTGCAAAAATACATATAAATTGGTCAACAAATGAAATATCATTACAAAATATTTTTATTTTTATTTCAGTAATTAATTTTAAAATAATTTCACATATAAATTAAATAATTTATAATTTTAAATCTACAAAATCTTAAAATTTCAAAAAATAAACTTTAAAAACGTCTTAGTTCATATTTTTTGTTGTAAAATGTTACTAAAAAAACACCACAGAAGTTTTATTACTTTTATCTAATAGAAGAGAACATTTTGTTTAAAAACTGCAAATTTTAAGATAATGTAACAATAAATAACTTTATTAGGTTAACTTTTAAGAGTATTGTAACACACATAATTAACTTAGAGTATTATAAGTAAGAGTCCTATTCACAACTGCTAGTATATTTATTATTTATAATTTTTTTTTCTGAAAACTATATGGTTGGCCTACTGTAAAACACTCTATAAAAACTATAACACTATGAAAATTAAAAACTAAATAACCTCAACGCAAAAAAAATAACAGGCTAATCATTAGCATGAAATATATATATATATATATATAGGCTTACAAGACCTACAACTTTGTTGCTTATTTAAGATTTTTTTAAATACTAAAACGTTAAGAATTTACACTGAAAACCATAAATACACAAACTGAATTAGAAACCACTTTACACATAAAAAACAACCATACAAAACATTTGTTTATGTTTACGACATCAACACTTTCAACTGTAGTCTACTTGATTTGATGAACGTTTAACGCAAACTGCACAGCGTTTGCTTTGTCACTGAATCTAATTTATAGTTATTTCTGTTTAGTTTGGTACAAATTATTGATATTGAGCAGAAAATAAGCTTATAGTAAGCAAACAAAAACAGAATCGATATATAGGCACATAGCCGTTTTCACTATACAATCTATGAGCCGATATATTGGCCCATGGCCATTTTCACTACACAATCAATGAGCCGATATAACGGCTCATGGCCATTTTCACATCTATTATAGAGCCAATATTTCAGTCCGTGACCTTAAAAGGGTTAGAATTTTTACGTACTTTATATGAAACCTGAAGTTTTCAGGATATAACCTTTCTCCAAGATATAAGACTTTTACTATATAAGTCACTCCTTTATACTTACCTCAGCGCATTCAGAAGACCTTCAGATCTAACTGCTGGCTGATCTTTTAAAAGCTTCACACATCCTTTCACGTCTACATTGGATGCTTTCACAAATGCTCCGTGCGGATGTACATGATCGTACAGAATAACTAAACCTACCATCACCCTTAGCACAAAGAGCTGAGTTTCCTCTCGCTGGAATTGTGCTATTAAGCTCCTAAACAAACACAATAATTACAACTGTAAAAATAAATAAAACAGTGAAAATCTGATGATTAACTGATCAGTATTGTGTCCATGACAATTAATTCAATAGACGCATAACAGAAAAGCCCCAAATAACTCACTCCCTCTATTGTATAGGAATGAGTAACATACTGAACATGAGTAACATACATGTGTAGTCTTCTTCGCTCAGTGCAACTCTGCTTCACGTTTAGTGGCCACTTGGCCTTAGAAGAAAATGACTCTCTGTCTTGTCTCTTAAGTGGTGCAAAGATCACTGCAATGCATACCATATACTGTGTTATATCAGAGCATTTTTTGTTGTTGTTATTTTAAGATGAAAAGCTCATTGAGGCTATTATCGCATCCCTAAATATAAGTGTGAGTACAAAGTGTTAAAGTCGTAAGTGTAAGTGTGTGTTAAACGTCAATGACGGACATCTAATCCTCTCAATAGGTGCAGCTAGTCTACACCCATCTGCGGGGTTATATCAGAGCAATGGGTCTCCATAAATGTTTAAGTATTAATAATCCTTAAATCACAGGCAAAAAAATAAATAGTTGGTTGAGACAAATGTGGTATAAACTTTTAACCTAGAGAGATATTTTCTATAAGTACTAAAACTTCCTTACGATGACATCTTTGTTGGTACAAAAATTTAACCTTCCGTTAACACCCAACCCTCATCCTCATTATTACTAAATACTCTACTTACGGACTTTCCAACATTCGAAGGCACACCTTTGCCATTGTACTCAACGTTTCTGTTGTGTTCTCAATTGGGATATCTGTATTCTGCAAAGTAAATAAAATCACATTTAACACGTTTTCAAATGATACACTAAATTAGTTGTACTATGGTCCACCAACAACATACTTTTGTTTTCACTTTTAATTTACTGGGCAGAGCAAATCGCTGTGCAGGAGTATTGTAGGCGATGAAATGAGTAAGGGAAACGTTATTCGGCTCACCTGTACAGCTATGTTTGAACTAGATGTAACCCTGGTTATTGTCATGTGTTATTCTTAAATACCTGACAAATGACGGTGTAAACATACACTGAAATTCTTGCTGGATTTACTACACAATTTGGGGATACAATGTTATCGTGTACGTATGGGACAGTAACAATACTCCTGAACTGAAAATATGTGATGACTCCTGTAAATATTTTTTTTCACTTACATGTCAAAATACGTATAATTTTTTTTGAACAAAGTGAAGACTGGTCCTTTGGAAAAGGTTTTTAAAGCAATATTACTGCTAAAAATAGACAATGCCTCTCTTAGTTGCATTTTCTTAATATAAACACACAGTCTAATAAGTCACTTTGTTATCTAACACAGCATGGAAACATGCTATATTGCATTCATTCCATTTTACTATTTCAGGAGAGTAGAGATAACAAATACACTGTAGTAAACATGTTTATCAAAACATGGTTTGGTTTAGCATACAAAGCACTAAAAACTTATCTATAGTATTTTTTCTTCATCCGACATAATGCGGTTATCACTATAGTGCAGGTTTGTTTTGTTTATGAAAATGCATGTTATAGTCGGTGATCACTGTATATCTTTTTTTTAACAAATTTACAACTGACCTCTTGAACAAATCTAGATGTCGCTTCACTTAACACTCTTAACATTGGTGTCGCATGTGCGTAAAATAAAGACATTCTATTGGCTAGCTCACACGAGACTTCTGGTACTCTAGGCATTGCTTCTTCTTGATCTCTGGTCATACGTTGTCGGCTAACTGTGCGTCTGTAGTAGCTGAAGTCATTTTGTATTGCGGGCGTTTTCATCTAGAAAATTAAGTGCAAAACACTTAAATTAATGACAATCTGATATTAGAGTCAACTATGCTCGCCTACAATGGCAGCTGCAAATTTATGAAACAAAAACAATTAAAACATTTAAAATTAATATAATGAAGAAACAATTGTTAACCCTTTGGATGCACACAACAATCTATCGTTGCTACACTTTTGTCTGTATTAGTTCAAAATAAATCCAATAGACAGTGGCTAAATCTACATTTTTCAATTAATTTATCTTCATAGTTCACTTTCCTACCACTGTCATATTTTTCTGAGTTACAAAAATGAAATTATCTAACCTTGTCGTTGGATTTTTGTTTACTAAGTAGTCAAAATGGCTGGCGTTTGTGTTTGGTGTTGATGAAGACATAATTCAGTTAAAAGTTATGATATATAAAATTGTTCAGGATTTACCAGAGATATATATCCACTAACTGTACCAGTCAAATTAGGATATTTAATAAAATAAAGTGATTTACTGTAGTTCAAAAATAATGTTTTAAAATTTATTTCTTTATAAATTAAAAACCTAATATTTTTAAATTAAAATTTTATTAAATAAAACAATTACTACACCAATAAATCCTACACAATATCTACAATAAGTGATTTTTTCAGATTTTTAAAATGATATATATATACACACATATATACACATAATTAAATAAATATAAATATATAGTTACGTAAGTACTTTTTGTATAACATAGAAGCAGTTGTAGGTAGGGCATCTTCCTGGGCAGGTCAGCAGCCAAAGGGTTAAAATCAGCTGTTTTGTATAACTGGCATTGTGTGTAGGTAAATCACAGTTTCAAGTCTGTGACGCCAGTTCAAGCAACTTGTATAAAATTTTAAAACAACAAAATACATAACTAACTAATTTTACTATAACTATCTGTCATCGCCTAAACAACATAGGAACTGAGTTACACTAGCTACTTTCGCTTTCTAATGCCTAAACAACAATGCCAAAAATCCCTGGGGACCACTGTATTTTACATAAAAATTAAAAGTTCTTTGATATAACACTGCATCACCTTATATTCGTCAAACTTAAGAACAAATTCTAAAATCTCTGCAAACTGTTTGACCAAAGCTTGTTGCGTCTCTAGATGCTGCGTGGGGGTCATCGCTCCAGAACATAACTCGCCTAATATTTTTGGCACTATGCTTTCTGTAACATAAGCACAAAAACAATGAACTATACTATTATTAATATAATAATGTATATATTATCAGTTTGGAAATTAATTTAAAATAGAATTTAAAAAAAACAGTCATACAAATTTTGTTTATATCATGATTAATGCACATTCAATGTAGACTACAACTTGTGGAAAAGTTAAACTGTTTTACCATAGCATACATTTAAATTTACCTCCAGCAGACCTGAGCCTGACTACTTTCATTGCAAGAATAAAAACTTAACACAATATTACACAGGATAGACGCTCACACCCACAAGTTAATCACACTAAATTTTTACTTTGTTAATACTGACAAACATAATGCAATTAAACTACTTACAAACTTACTGAAAAACTACTTGCCTAATTCAAGGGAGAAATCGTAAAACCTTTTCAACTTGACAACCAATGGAACTACCGTAACCCAGGCCTTCTTCTGACATTCTTCGTTGGGTGTTGTGATAGCTTCGCGTATTTCCCTTCCTGCTCCTTTATAAACACCCAGCTCTTCTAAGATTCCTTCGGAACTTCTCAACACACGCTGAACTTCTTCAAAAATAGGACGTTCTCCTTCTGTCGGTTGTGCGTCTAATGACAGACAAAATATAATACTATCACAAACTTATTACAAAATTAAATTTTTCTATTGAGGTAAATTAAAACATCATTAAGACTATAAAATTTATTATTTTTTTTATTGTTATAATCTTTAATATAGAACCAATTACAGTACTGTACAAATGTATCTCACAATATATTCTTCTT
Source organism: Callitettix versicolor (assembly GCA_022606455.1). NCBI lineage: Eukaryota > Metazoa > Arthropoda > Insecta > Hemiptera > Cercopidae > Callitettix > Callitettix versicolor. The sequence continues at coordinate 20,438,198 of CM040187.1, forward strand.
CTTCAATATTGCCATCTATATGCAATGTTATTGTTTATATCTCACATTTCTAAATGGTATGCACTGTGTTATTTATAAGATATCTGATCCTCTTACATTCTGTTAATATACTCCTTTGCATTTCTGAGGATTTTTTGAAATATTTACACGTACAATATTTTCCAAGGCCACTGTGTATTTATTCATTTGGAATCAAGTTTTTTCTAGTACATCCTATCATGCTCCTTGGGTAGATCATTTCACTTTCATTGGTTTCCATCAAGGTCAATTCAACTACATTTAAGAAAACTTATTTATCAACTAATTAAATTTTTAATGAAATTTCTACTAGATGTCTTGCTATGTACTATTAATCCTATTTACAATTACTGAGTGAGCGACGAAAGGTCTTTGTTTCAACTTGACAGTCTGACATTTGGTTTTGGCCAAACGCGTTGAAACATTGTTTTGAAATTTGGTATGAAGGTAGCTTATATGAAGTCTAAATAATGTATGTGTAAGATTTTTTCCAATTCAATTCTGTTTCAAGATGATGGGCTGTTTCAATATTGAAAGCGCACGCATGCACACACAGAGGGGGAGGCGGAGAGAGAGAGAGAGAGAGAGAGAGAGGGAGGGATTCATCGCTCTTATATAGTAAAAGTGTATTATATTAATACTAAAGTTCCATATATTTTTTCAAACATTTTCGGTATAATGCTTGTGATTATAAAGCAGCATCTACTGACAACTTGCAGAATGTTTTTTTGTGTCAGCATGACGTCACCTGTGACAAATTCTAGGAAATATAAACACAAATGTTGCAGTCATCTGTAATCAGATATGATAACAATAGTCTATTTTAAAATGAAATGTTGCAAGTGCACTGTCTATTCTGTAATAATAATAATTCTATAATAATAGTCTATTCTGTCTTGTTGCAAGTGCACTGTCAGCTCTACTGTCTACCCTTCCTGCTTGTGCTAGATAAGGCAGAATTTGTTGTAGTAGCACATTAACAGCAAATATCACTTGTATAAATAGCCCTATTTTTTAACCAATAACTTTTAATCATACATTATAAGTCAGTTCAGCTAATCTTGGTTACCACAATCATTGACAGTAGTGTACAATAATAGTCCTAGCAGTACTTATATTAGAATTACTATACAGAAGAACCTCGCATATCTGTTCTTTCACTTATGTGTTTAGGAACACATACTTGGAAGAGCAAATAAAAACAAAAAAAGCTTATCAAAATTCAAGGCCATGATGATTTTTCTTCTTTTTTTTTTTTGACAAGCTATGTTCACTGGGTCCCCAACGATCAAGCAACACTATTATATTGAGGTTCTGACAGCCCTTCATGACCGAATGAGAACACACAGATCTAATTTGTGGAAATCAATTCTGGCCGGGCCAAGAAATTTGCCTAACCTGGCACTCTTGACTTTTTTTTTCCTAAAGACAAAATTGAACCTTAAGTGACAAGATTTCAGTGTGGAAGCGATGAAAACAAAAGCAAAGGAGGTTATCAACCATCTGACAGAAACTTCCTTCGCTGCTTTGAACAATGGAAAATTCGTATAGAGAGATACAGGGATCGGCAAGGAGAGTTCACCGAAGAGGTCAACTTTGTAATCTAATTAATTGGTCATCTATTAATAAAATGTTTTGTAGCACGAGTCCCGGTTACTTAATTTGCCAAACCTTGTATAACTTACCCATTATCCAAATTTTTGCTACCCTGTTTGCATCTGTTAAATGAGTCTCTGCTATAATATAATCAGAGAAAATAATAATAAACTATTACAGTTCTTGTGACTGTTGAAGTTTGTTTTTACTTACTTTATTTCTGTACCAATAGTTCAGTCCTAATTTACAACTATACATTTTAATGGTTATAAACAACTAAAATCTAAATGAAGACTTTGTTGCCATTAAAACCAATTGTTTATACTTTAGAACTTTGAAGTAATACCTACAATAAAAGATCAAAGCAACAACACTGTAAAATATAATCTTAATTTTAAACAAATAACATTTCCATAATGCCTCGATTACATGAGATCCATCCATGTGCATCCATAATGCATATATTGTCACTTGGTACTATCAATGATAAAATAATGTTTGAATATTGTCTAAACAAATTTCTGAAAACAATGCATACTGTGATTTTCCATTATAAACAAAATTCTTGTTACAAATTGCTTTGTACTTCACCAATGTATGAACGAATATTTGTTACTTGTCACTAGGCCAGCTTAGTATCCATGGTCTAGTGGACTGTTGGGGTGACGGATAACAGAAGTAGACCACCCATACTTTCGGTGATAAATAAAAATAACAATTCATATTTTACGAACTAAAAGGTGAATTTTTTCTTCAAAATATTGCCTAAAAAATTTAGGTGCATTTTATACATAAAATTAATATAAAAATGTCCAATTTGATTTTAAATTCCCACCAGTCTTACAAATGGCCATATATTCGATGCTGTGACTATCTATCTACCTATCTCTACCTGGCAACACTGGATTCAACTAGCATCAGCAGTGCTCCATGCGACAAACATAAGTTGTAGGGATTCACAAGCTTGCTAACACTATCGCCCTCCCACCTGCCATCACAAACTTGTAATGGAAGAAAATAAAAATAAACTAAGATTTTTTTTAGCCAGGCTATGCAATCTAATAATAAAAATGATAAAAAAGTTATTAAAAAAATGCTTAAAAATTAAGGTGCGTTTTATAGTCAGTTAAAAAATACGGTAGTTTGATACTCTCTGGCACTGTGATCAAGTTAAGCCTTTTCTATATCTGGTCTATTGTGCAGCTAAGCATTTTGGATTTTAGTTCAGTAGTATGCTCAATGGGCTTGAGCAGTCCAATGACCATAAACCCATGACCAATCCTGCATTCCCACAGAGCCTACCATTGGTTTCTCCATGGTACATTTCTTGCAAAATAAGATATCTGATCTCCAAACAAATTTGTACATATTGAAAAACAACGTTTACAAAATATTTACTAGTGTACTACTTTCATGTACTGCTTTCATAGCTCTAGATGATAAGCTCTAGATGACACAATATTGCTAATGTGTTAATTCGTCATTCAATGTAAATTTGTGCTGTTCTCATAACATGACCAATTCAAACTTTTCAGAATCAGCTATTGACAGTACTATTTTACATCATATGTTGTGATTAATTTACACTGTACAGTGTCTATGTTTTTACGTCTTCTAACTTCGGAATACTTCATGACTTCATGCTTAGCATTAAGTTTATAAACTGTTTAAAATAGATTCTTATGATTTTGTATCCTCATCTCAATTCTGACTGGTAAAGCTAAAATTTATACAGTACTATCAGCTAATGGTAATATAAGCTGTAAATATGGCATACGTTACAAAAGCGTGAACGGTGTTAGGTTCTGATTTTTGTAGAAGCCTTAAGCTCCCAAAGAGAATGAAAAGTTAATCGGAAAAATCTTACACATACGTTATTTGGACTTTACACAAAATACCTTTGAACGAAAATTTTAAAATATGAACAATCGGTCAATGCTTTTGGCCAATACTGCATGCACTCGGCATTACTAAATTAAAGGCCGCCGCCTTAAATAAGTGACTGGGATAAAAATGTTACACATATGTTTGGGTTTTATACAAGGTACCTTTGTACCAAATTTCAAATCAATTCATCAATGCATTTGCATCATTAAATCAGAGGCCACCATCTTGAATCAAAAATGAATGAGGAAAAATCTTATAATATACAAGTCTTTTAAGTTTTATACAAGATAAGTACATGTTCAAAACATTCAGTCAATACGTTTGGACAAAAATGTAACAAACAAACAAACCAAATTCCAAACGGTCAAGTTGTAACATATTACCTATTTGTATATATTACCTATTTAAGTTCTACAAACTATTATTATTATTTTTTAGTATTAATAGTCAATCAAACAAAAAATTGTAGCTGTTTTTCCCCCTCATGCTTTAAAGACGTTTGACATTTTAGTTTGATTATTATTTAATCAAAAAATTGCCATCATTCGTTTAAATGGAACAATACACAAGTATAAAATCAACTTTCATTCTATAAAACAGAATTCTGTTTAAAAATTATTAGTGGAAGGAATATTTATGTTAAATCATATGTTTGCTATCATTCGTGTATTTACACAATATTTCTACAGTGCAAATCAACTCTTGTTCTGAACTGCCTAATCTAAAACATAAAAATTAGAACATAACTATAACATACTTGTAACATATACATCAATAACTTACAATACGTGACCAGGAAAACCATGATTCACAAAATGAAAAAAGTCCAAATAATTTGAAAAACAAAATTCTGTTATCATAGTAAATTAATTTTTTAGGAATTTAATTATTTGTTTATTTGGCTCTGTCCTCACGAACTTGTTACTATACTTTTATCGCAGCTATTTCTTTCTTTTCTTTTTACAGTATATATTTTGAATATTTATTTAAATTCTGTGTAATTATAGTTTTATATTATAACAACTGGAAATGTATATGTTAAAGAATGCAATGATCATTTGTACAATAAATCAATAAGTTAACATTTACGATTATTAGAAATTTTTGTGGTATCTAAAAACACCACATTCACTAGCTGATATTTAGTTCACAGTTCACAAACGGATTTTAAATACTGAATACTAAACGACAATGAAACCAATTACCAATCAAATTTTACATGATTCCCTTAAATTAACCTATCGTAATAGCCTAATTGAAATACCAATTTCCTACGTTCAAACTCAGATTAATTAAATAACTGTCATGATAAAGTATACAATAAAAATTCCTAACTAGTAACAGCTCATTAAGCAGCTTGACATTTTATCATACATTTTGAAACAGATGATTTAAAGAAACAGAAAAACCATTAAATGATTCAGTGGTGTGAAATGTTAGCACACTTCTTTATCAAATAAATGTCATGGTTAACTAAAATCCAACACGGGATAGGCTATCGTAGGAGTGTAGACCCATTAGTTTTTCTAACTTCCAGGCTAAAGGTTATACCGATAAAACTGCAAAGACAAGATAAAATTACTTAACCCATAAAAACTTTAGCCGATATTATTAACGGACTTCTTTTTTTACTTTTAGATAAGTTTGCAATTTGTTATAACTTCATGTGCAAGTGTAATAAATTGTAAACAAACAAAATGTCAACAAATTAATGATTTACTAACTTATTTAACAACTTACATAAATCAAATTAAAGCATATAATTAATTGCTTCCGTAATCATTGATTTCATATCATGACTGATTAGCAGTTAGTTTTTATTTTCTCCAAACAATATTAAATTTTACAAAAACTTTTTAATGACCATATATTGATCCTAGATAATAGGCAACCCATATGATTGAAATCCAGTTAATTGTAGTTTCCCTGAATTTCTTTATAGGCCCTAAACAAGTGTTGGTTTGTTAAATTAATTATCAATAAAGTTATATGTTAGCCTGTTTCCTTTTATCTAAATTACATTACTGTATCATGCAAGACATATTTCATTGTATTATTATGCTAAGCATTCTGATAGGTTTTGTTGCGAAAATAAGGACCTGCATTATTGAAACTATACGTATGGGGTACCTACAGGTTCGTCAGAACACCAGGGAACTCTCACGCATCATACTTTTCCATTTTACTTTTCGGTTTTAAAATAAAATAAAACTGACTTAAAACTGATAAAAGGTCAATAAACAAAATTCCAGGAGCAGTATAAAAAATCCCCGTGAAAGTCAATGCAGGCATATATGGCAAATAATTAATTGTGTGTGTAACAAAACGGCTGATTGCTTAAAAAAACATTGTTGAAAGTAATATTTAAACTATTATTGGATACAGTTTAAATATTTAATAAATACATTTTTCATAAATAAATAAAAAAATTTAATAAATAAATTAATCCAAATTTTTTGTATATCCAATCTATGTACAGATGGTTTACCATCTCTGCATTGGATTATAGTGTTATACTTATGTTGCTACAATTATGTATTATTAAACTGGTTAAATAAATAAAATAAATTATATTTTAAATAACTTATATAAATACTGTTTAATATTATCTATATACTACAAAGATTAACATATACAGGGTAGGTCAACAGTCCGAAAATGGCTTAACATTTTAAATACAAATGAAATGTAAAGATAGTTGCAAGTATGGAACCTGACCAGTTACAAAACACCTTCTTGAATGTATCGTAACTTTATTTATAGGGAATTTCCATAAAAAAAAGTTATTGGGCAGTTATCATTATAAAACCCAGACCTTGGACCTTGAAGTAAGCATCGATCCTGACCTCTAGATCACTTTTTGTGGGGTTGTTAACATTGTGTGTGTGTGTGTGTGTGTGTGTGTGTGCGTGCGCACACTGTTCTCTGGAAAATAGCATGCATATAAAAGATAAATATATGCAGGGTTTTATTATTATAATAAAAGCAAGAGTGTCATGTTCTGTCTTAACTCTAGATTAGATACGGAGAAAAGGGAAAGATTGTCTTTCTGTGTAGTTCTTGGGAGGAGAAAACCATTTTAAATTTCATAAGTAAATGTTACTTTATCTGTAACATAAGAAAAAAATATTTTGGACATTCAGTTTTAGACAAAAGGACAAATGTAAATATTTTTACTAGGAAAACTGCTATGATTTAATATATTTTTAGGAAAGTTTTTTAAGCTTTAAAACAATTTCTTATCCATATAAATTTAATTATTAATTATCTGATTTTGACTTGGAGTTGTTCCTTCTGTTGGCGTTTAATTGGTAAATGTAATTTGAATATTTTATGTCTAATTTTTAAGTATGATTCTGTTTCTCTTGGTTTGATGTATCTCTTGATAGTACTATTTGTTTAGTAGTGGCAGATAAGCCCCAAATCTTTGCCACAATTGGTTGACTAATCAATAGGTTATATTTTTTATTTTATTAAATTTCTTACACAGTATAAGTACAGATTTGAGGTTCTTTTTAATTTTTATTTATGCATGCTGTATTTACTTTTGTAATAAAAGAAAAGGTAAATACACTTTTATTATTACTATTATGAAAATTTCAAGAGAAAATCAATAAAAAGCTGCACATCAATATTTCATACAGTTTCAATAATATTCTAATTTGTTTACCATTCATACTTCCAATTGAATGATACTTAATGAACTGATTTTAATCTTTATTTTAACATTGGTTAACTTATTTTACATTATTATTTAATTAAATTTTATGATATACTTCACAACATTTACTAATCTAGCTACATATCGAATTTGAATATTTAGTAATATAAAAATCAAAATCAACAGCAGAAAATACAAATGTCAAAAAAAAAAAAAAAAAAAAAAAAAAAAAACAAGAACGTGTGCTTAATCCTGAAACCGATAACAGTTGAAAATGCATTGCTGTTATGGCAAAGGTGATTATCAACTTTAAAAACCTCTATAGCAGTGACACATATTATAATGACATAGTAAAACGTAAATGAGGTAAATCTGTTATCAATAGAAAACTGAAGTTCTTAGCCCAGAAAATTTATAGTATTTTTATAACATGTTGTTTCAGAAACAAATTTAGAAGATCTTTAATGCGATGTTTTCACCGACTGCTTTCAACCTGTTCATTACGGATGTTATTTACTGATTTGAGAACTATAAGTAATATTTTTTTCTCATATGGTTTGTGCGATGTGTTAATTGGTTTACATTGTTTATTGTTATTCTTGATTCTTTGTTCTCTTTATTTTGATACAAAATAAGACTAATTTATTATAAACTTGAAATAAGTAGGCCTACCAATTTTTGTTTAACATTACAACTTTATGTGGTTCCTTTGAAACTCATAGCTTTTAATTTTTTTAATGTATACAAGGAATTATTTTTTGGAAATAACCTCATAATTATACATTTTTGGATTTGGCATGCAACAAAAGTACTATTTCATTTATTATATATGGTACCTCTTGGTCAGAGAAATTTTCATTTCTAAAATTAATGACCGCTTACTTTCATGACCTGAAAGTATTTTTTTCTTGTTCTATTGCCTATTATACTATTAAATTAATAATTCTGGTTTGAACAGCTGACAAGACATTGGTTGACAAAGATCTCATGTTGTTTTACCAAAGTCTTTACTTGACAATTTTTGCTCTTGATGTCATTCACTGACGAGAAAACAGCTTCACAAATATATGATACAGAAAATGCCAGCATTGCTTTCATGGCTTACTTCGACCTCAACTGATATTTGCTCAACTGAGGAATTCAAAAGGATGCAATGTCTACATTCACTTAAGTTCTTTTAAATTTTGACTTCGCCTTTGCATCTTCAGCTAGTTTGCAGTACTATAATTTAAGACCGCTGTCGTTTCTGACATAAATCAGTTCACTTTCTTTATCAGTAAACAATAAACAATGCTGTCTCATAAATCCATCAATGAAAGGATTTCTCACTCATTCCTCACTCATTCTTGAAGATACATCAAGAGATGGAGAATACTTTTGGGTGAGTATTGAAGGATTAGAACAGCAGAACAACAGGGCACAGTAAGATGGCAAAAATAGCAGCAACGAGATAACAACCATTAACGATTACTCATAAACAAGAATGCACGAAAGTTCGCGGCACACCTACAGGTGCCTTGGAGCACACTGATTGGGAATCGCTGTAATAGAGGTTTCACCGTAAACTAAATTTATAAAAATATCTGACCAATCAAAGCGAAATATTGAGACTGTAGTGAGCACAACATCAAATATAAAACCTGAACTATAGGCCTAATAATGATTATGGTAGCAAAGTAAAACAAAATAAATTGTTACCCCACCTAACATCGACTTGGACAATAGTCAAATATTGAGACTGTAGTGAGCACAACATCAAATATAAAACCTGAACTATAGGCCTAATAATGATTATGGTAGCAAAGTAAAACAAAATAAATTGTTACCCCACCTAACATCGACTTGGACAATAGATTGAGACTGTAGTGAGCACAACATCAAATATAAAACCTGAACTATAGGCCTAATAATGATTATGGTAGCAAAGTAAAACAAAATAAATTGGTACCCCACCTAACATCGACTTGGACAACAGTCATATCAGACTGTTCATCATCTGATCATACATTCATATCATACAACAGTGAGCACAACATCAAATATAAAACCTGAACTATAGGCCTAATAATGATTATGGTAGCAAAGTAAAACAAAATAAATTGTTACCCCACCTAACATCGACTTGGACAATAGTCAAATATTGAGACTGTAGTGAGCACATCAAATATAAAACCTGAACTATAGGCCTAATAATGATTATGGTAGCAAAGTAAAACAAAATAAATTGTTACCCCACCTAACATCGACTTGGACAATAGTCAAATATTGAGACTGTAGTGAGCACAACATCAAATATAAAACCTGAACTATAGGCCTAATAATGATTATGGTAGCAAAGTAAAATAAAATAAATTGTTACCCCACCTAACATCGACTTGGACAATAGATTGAGACTGTAGTGAGCACAACATCAAATATAAAACCTGAACTATAGGCCTAATAATGATTATGGTAGCAAAGTAAAACAAAATAAATTGGTACCCCACCTAACATCGACTTGGACAACAGTCATATCAGACTGTTCATCATCTGATCATACATTCATATCATACAACAGTGAGCACAACATCAAATATAAAACCTGAACTATAGGCCTAATAATGATTATGGTAGCAAAGTAAAACAAAATAAATTGTTACCCCACCTAACATCGACTTGGACAATAGTCAAATATTGAGACTGTAGTGAGCACATCAAATATAAAACCTGAACTATAGGCCTAATAATGATTATGGTAGCAAAGTAAAACAAAATAAATTGGTACCTCACCTAACATCGACTTAGACAACAGTCATATCAGACTGTTCATCATCTGATCATACATTCATATCATACAACAGTGAGCACAACATCAAATATAAAACCTGAACTATAGGCCTAATAATGATTATGGTAGCAAAGTAAAACAAAATAAATTGGTACCCCACCTAAATATAGACATAACATTCTGCTGTACTACAGAAATAAACATTGGGCTGAGTTAACACAAATAAATGTTTGATTGATGGGTGTTTGGTTTTTGTAGGGCAATAACTTACATGATATTTCTTAGTTCTCAGAAAGCCCACTCCAAATCCCTTTTCTGTCATCATACCTAATTTTACTTAGTGTCATCTACTCTTTTACTGTGTGTTTAATTTGTTAGCCTGTTAAAAAATGTAAATAGTTATAATATTATTGTGATACATTCTTTTGATTTTTAAATTTAACAAAACGTTGTGTCTTTGTGTGCGAGTTTCAAATTTTGGATCAAATTCTGTTTTCATTTTTGTTGTGAATATTAATTAAATGGGTCCTAAGTCCGCAAAAGTACTTGCAGTAGTGAAAGAAAAAGACAAACTTAGACTATTTGTCGTGTGTGTGTGTGTGTGTGTGTGTGTGTGTGTGTGTGTGTGTGTGTGTGTGTGTGTATCTAATTCATATTATATTTCTGAAAGTTTGTGTGTTTGTTTGTTATTCAATCACGCTTTAACCACTTGACCAATTGAGATGAAATTTGGTACGAATATGGTTTAAGTATCAGAGATACATATAGGCCTATTCCCGTTTTACAAAACGTCATTATACTACTTACCCAGCTCAAAATAATTATCAGTTTTTAGTTTTGTGTCATGTGTTAACTGTAGTTATTTACTGGACATGTGATTTAGTTACCTGAGATGAACATAGATTCAATCCTATTTTAATAATCTTAATCTGTGTTTTATTTATTGCAAAATTATTGTTTTTAATGTAACATTTTCATATTTTAGTTGAAATTTTTTTCAAAACTGACTTTAATTTGTTACTTTGTGTTAAATATTCAATATTAAATGTAAAAAAATCCCTACACAGAGTGCCAATTGTAAGGTAGTATATATATTTGTGTAATTACATTACATGAAATATAGTAAATATGCAGTGTAGCATAACCTATATTTTTCGATATTTTTGTTACTAAAATGCTTTATTATGTGCCCAAGAGCAAGAATCCAAAATATGAAAGCACGAGAAGTACGATAAAATCTAAAATAAAAGTGACCAATATAACCTCAAAATTGGTACCAGGCGAAAATCAGTAACGTGTTGTAAATCGGTAAAACAATAAAAATACGACTAACACGGGTTTTGGGTGATAAAAAACCAATTTTTTAAAAGAATTCTGCATAACCAAACTGACACGGTTGTTAGGCCTAACAAGGTGATTCATGAAAAAACCTTTATATATTTTTTTAAAATAGCCTACTATATATCCTGACACGGTTGTTAGGCCTAAAACGGTGATGCGTGAAAAACCTTTACATTTTTTTAAGAATACTACATATCCTAACTGACATGGTTGTTAGGCCTAACACGGTGATGCGTGAAAAACCTTTATATTATTTTAAAGACATATCCCAACTGACACGGTTGTTGGGCCTATCATGGTGATGGTGAAAAAAACTTTATTTTTTAGAATACTACATAACCTAATTGACACGGTTGTTAGGCCTAACACTGTGATGTGTGAAAAACCTTTATATTTTTTAAAAGAATACTACATATCCTAACTGACATGGTTGTTAGGCCTAACACGGTGATGCGTGAAAAAACCTGTATAATGTTTTAAAGAATACTACATAACATAACTGATACGGATGTTGAACCTATCACGGTGATGTGTGAAAAACCTTTATATTTTTTTAAAGAATACTACATATCCTAACTGATACGATTGTTAGGCCTATCACGGTGATGTGTAAAAAAAACCTTTACTTTTTAAAGAATATTATATAACCTAATTGACACGGCTGTTAGGCCTAACACGGTGATGCGTGAAAAACTTTTATATTTTTTTTAAAGAATACTACATATCCTAACTGACACGGTTGTTGGGCCTATCACGGTAATGTGTGAAAAAAACCTTTATTTTTTTTAAATAGTACTGAAAACCTTAACTGACACGGTTGTTAGGTCTACCATGGTAATGAGTGAAAAATACTTTATATAGTTTTTTAAAAGAATACTCCATAAACTAACTAACATGGTTGTTATGCCTAACACGGTGATCCATTAAAATAACCTTTATTAATTTTGTTTAAATAGTTCTTATAACCTAACTGACACGGTTGTTGGGCCTAATAAGGTGATGCATGAAAAAAACCGTTATATTTTTTTTAAAGAGTAACTTAACTAACACGGTTGTTAGGTCTAACACAGTGATGCGTGAAAAAACCTTTATATTTTTTTAAAGAATATGACATATCCTGTCACGGTTGTTGGGCCTATCACGATGACGTGTGAAAAAACCTTTATTTTTTTTTTAAGAATTCTACATATCCTAACTGACACGGTTGTTAGGCCTAACACGTTGATGCTTGAAAAAACCTTTATATTTTTTTAAAGAATACTAGGCTAAATATCCTAACTGACACGGTGGTATTCTTTAATTTTTTTAAAGAATACCACATATCCTAACTGACATGGTTTTTGGGCCTATTATGGTGATGTGTGAAAAAACCGTTATTTTTTTTAAAGAGTACTTCAACTTAACTGACACGGTTGTTAAGTGTAACATGGTGATGCCTGAAAAAAACCGTTATTTTTTTTTTAAAGAGTACTCCAAACCTTAACTGACACGTTTGTTAGGCCATGGTGATGCTTGAAAAATCTTTATATTTTTTTTAAAGAAATAACTGCATAAGTTAACTAACATGGTTGTTAAGCCTAACGCGGTGATGCATTAAAAAATACCTTTATTTATTTTTAAAAAAATAGTACTCCAGAACCTAACTGACACGGTTGTTGGGCCTAATACGGTGATGCAGGAAAAAAGCCTTAATTTTTTTTAAAGAGTACTCCATAACTTAACTAACACGGTGGTGCATTAAAAAAACATTTATTTTAAAAAAGAAATACACCATAACCTAACTGACACGGTTGTTGGTCCTAACACGGTGATGCGTGATCTTTAATGTATATTACGATTGCGGGAAAAGCCGTGACGGTTAACAGGTAATCATATTATATTTCTGAAAGTTTTTTTGTTTATTTGTTTGTTATTCAATCACACTTTAACTACTGGACCAATTGAGATTAAATTTGGTATGAACACGGTTTAGGTACCTGAGATAAACACAATACTATTCCAGTTTAATTGAATAATAGTGATTTTTTAATAATACTGTATTTTATTAAAATATGACAGGACCCTGTTTTAGAGTATCGAGTAGCAAAAATGTATATTTCTTGGCCGAAAACCATAAATCGTATAATATTGTAAATAGAAATATATTAAAATAAAATGATCTAATCTGATTTTGAAAATCGACTATAAATTTTATAGCCTACATTATAATTGCAGGCAAAGCCGCAACGGGTAACAGCTAGTATATATATATATGACATAATTACATTTGTATGAATTTTTAAAATGTTTTCCATAAGTCTCTATTGTAAACACTGACTCATACAGCAGTCTGCTAGATAACAGTCTTAGTTCTGAAACGAAATAAGACCATTAACGGAGGTACCACTGTAGTTGTAATTTCTTCCGCAGCAGATAGTTACCACATGTAATGAAACATTAAGAAGTCATTGCATAATTTAATTTATATAATAATGGAATAAACAGTTTAAAAAAATTAAAATTTATGGAAAAATGTATTTAATTACCGACTAGGTATTACTTTATACCAACTACTACGACAAAATTTAAATGTATACAACATAAATAATTAAGCACTCTTCTATGTGTTTTATAACATTAAAAAAAAATCATATTGTAATATACTGAAACAAAGGAAATGAGCACATTTAATGGCATTTCATAGTATGTAGAATAAGCAAGGACAACAGGAAAAACTAGTGAAAACTGGCTTATTATATGTCTGAAAACAGTTAGGTCAGGTGGCCACCAAATGCAGAGCAGAATGATGAATAGCAACTGGAAACAGAGTTCAGTCAGTTTAAAGAACACGTTTTTATCTTTTAAATATAAATATTTAGACCCACTGTAATGGATTCTAAGAAACTACCTACGTAATCTTGGAGGCATAGTCAGCTAAATCCTGAGACTATTGAAACGGAGTCAGCTTCAAAACTGAACTAGACAAAATCAAAGTTATGCGGAATGTGGCCCTGTGCAGCTGCTTGACTCCACTCAGCTCCGTTGCTGCACTTACATTAAAAACAACAGGTTAGGTTTAAATGTGTAGTCTACTCCGCTCAGTGCAACTCTGCTTCACATTTAGTGGCCACTTGGCCTTAGAAGAAAATGACCCTCTGTCTTGTCTCTTAAGTGGTGGAAAGATCACTGCTATGCGTACTATACGAGGTTTGTCCAATAAATACGCGAACTAAGGTCATAAAAACTTTATTTTACAAAATTTCATCTACATTGATTTTGTCCCCTTCAAAATACTCTCCATTCACTGCTATGCACTTATCCCATCTTCTTTTCCACTCTTCAAAGCACCCTTGGAAGTCCTAGGAAGTTAGGCTTTTCAGTCTCCTCGTCGATTCTTGTTTTATTGTGTCCACATCTTCCCAATGCTGTCCCCTCATCACATTTTTGCATTTAGGGAATAGAAAAAAGTCGCAGGGGGCGAGGTCCGGTGAATAAGGGGGATGATTAAGGATAGTGATTGAATTTTTAGCCAGAAACTGGCGAACAATCAAAGCCGAATGTGCGGGTGCATTGTCTTGATGAAGAATCCATCCATCGTTTTGAGTCAAATGTGGTCGCACACGACGCACTCGATCTCTCAAACGCTTGAGAACGTTAAGGTAGAACTCAGAATTTACCGTTTTTCCTCAGGAAGGAATTCATGATGAACAACATCTTTGATATCAAAGAAAACCAGGAGCATGACTTTGATTTTTGATCGGCTTTTCCTTGATTTTTTTGTTCGAGCTTCACCTGTTGCTTTCCACTCCATGCTTTGCGATTTCGATTCGGAGTCATACTCGAAAAACCACGATTCATCACCAGTGATAAGCTTATTTAAGAATCCAACATCATTTTCCATGGAATTTTTCCAGTCAGTAACACATTCGACTCTTCTCAACTTTTGATGCGGAGTCAGCAGTTTTGGCACGATTTTCGCACAAACCTTTCTTAAGCCCAAATGCTCGGTTAAGATTGTGTGCACTGTTGATTTTCCTAAATTTAGTTCTTCAGCTATCATTCGGACAGTTTTTCGGCGATCAGTAAGGACAAGACGCCGCACACGATCAATGTTTTCATGCACACAAGAGGTTGAAGGTTGTCCAATTCTTGCATCATCCGTGGCGTCTTCTCGACCTTCTTTAAAGCGCTTAATCCACTTGAAAATGGCTGTTTTCTTCATAGCATTATCACCATAAACAACTCTCAACATTTCAGCAATTTCTTGGTAATTTTTACCAAGCTTTACCAAAAACTTGATGTTAATTCGTTGTTCAGTGAATTGGTCAATTTCCATATCGACGAACAAAAAAATAATGCAAAACTAAAAATAACTCTACTTGCAAGATCCGCACAGCGTAACGTTCTGCCAAGCACTGACGGCTCATTGGGTCCCAGACAACACGTGAGGCCAGTTAGTGTGGCTTAACTCTCCATAATGGCCACCATATTCGACCAGTTCGCGTATTTATTGGACAAACCTCGTACACTGTGTTATATCAGAGCAATGGGTCTCCCTAAAAGTTTAAATATTAATAATCACAAGCAAAAAAAAAAAAAAAAAAAAAAAAAAAAAAATAGTTGAGACTAATGTGATATAAACTTTGAATTACATATATTATTACTAAATGTATTATACTAAAATATAAAACAGCACACAAAATCTCACTACAGTAATAAAGAGCAGAACGTCAAATCATGAAACCTGATGGAAAAAGTTTGTAATTGTTTTTTGTTTACCAACAGTTTGACGTTTTCTCACCACTACATCTCACAATCTCATGAGAAGTAAAATATCATTTATCTTTTAGAAAACAGTGAATAAAAAACATAAATGTAATGGCACTAAAGCAGAATTCACCCTAAACTACAACTCTTCCACGAATCTGAATTGATACTAAAAGATGGAAATGAATGAACAGAGCAGGTATAACACCCCCTCTTTCTTTTGAAGAGAATATAGGTCATGGGCTGAGTACACTACAAATCTTTTAAATTGCTTGAAATATTGTTCTTTGAAGCTAGGTCGGATAAGTGGGACTCTACTGTACAGTGGTACTCCAGCTAACAGTCGACCTGGACAACAGTCATATTGGGCAAAGGTTTCATTCACAGAATGAAAAATGACCTGCATCAGTTTAGGTTTCAGATAAAGGGTTAAACATATTATAAGAGTGTTTTCATTTTGTTATTATTTCTAAGCAGTTGTATAAATACAGAGGTAACATTCTGTTGCACTACAGAAATAAAAATTGTGCTGAGTTAACACAAACAAGCCTTTGACTGATGGGTGTTTGGTTTTTGTAAGACAATAACTTACAGGATATTTCTTAGTTATCTGTTCTCAGAATGCCCATTCCTATTCCCTTTTCTGTCATCATACCTATTTTATTTAGTGCATCATCAAATCATTTACTGTGTGTTTGTTAGACCCTTAAAAAATTTAAACAATATCGTTTTACATACTTTTGATTTTTATATTTAACAAAACATCAAGTGTCTTTGTGTGCGAGTTTCAAATTGTTATTTAAATCCTGTTTTCAATTTTTTTGTGAATATTAATTAAATGGGTTCTAAAAGAAGTGCTTGTGACAGTGGAAGTAAAAGACAAACTTTGACTATTGAAATAAAAAAAAAGCTACAGTATGAAAAAAAAAATACATTATTGATTTGACCTGTGTGTATATGTGACATAATTACATTTGTATGAATTTAGTTAAAATTAAGTGTCACTTCTGTCCATTTTCTACATTCTTGGTCATATTAATTATGAACACTTAATTATTTTTTTCTATATAACCAATTAAAATGTTTTCCATAAGACCCTATGGACAGTCTGCTCAGATGTCTTAGTTCTGGAATGAATTAAAACTATGAACAGAGGTACTACTGCATTACCAAACTGCATTTATTGGTACGAATATTTAAATAAATAGAGTTCCAATAAAATCTTACTTTCAAAATCCAAGAAGACGTCATATTTTTGAGGTGAACAGCAGTTGGAGTCATCCCTGGCAAGAAGGCTTAAGAGTTTGCCCATCTTGTTTTCATGAATAGTTTAATAGATTTTGTTGAACACAGGCATTAGAATTACTGAAACCAAAAGTAAACGTATATTAGAGCAAGTTTTATGATGAAACTAACAGCTATTGTGTGTGCACGTGCACATGTGTTTGTGTGCATATTTTTGACAATTTGTTTATGAAGCAGTTGGTTTTAATGATCAAATAATTCAAAGTTTGTTTCGATACAACATATAGTTCTTGTTTGTTACTTAACCATAATCACAGTTATGTTTATAATTTATGTATAAAGTAGGCTATGCAACTTTGTTACTGTTAAATAAATACGAGAATGGGATTCTTCTTGAAAAGTATGATTCTGAATAATTTTCTTGTTTTCTGATAAAAGATTGACTAAGATAAAAGATTTGTTCTCCAAGCCTGTTGATAAAACTACTATAGGATGTTTATATTAATGAAATCATAAATTAAGCAGTCAAACTATAGGGGATCTACCTCTGTAATTTGATATAGAACCTACCTGGCCATTTTTAAGTTAATTTAAAAATCAAGTGTATGAGTATAAATACTGTAAGTACCTTATGTAAATGTACCATAAAAATAATAATTTATGAAGAAGTTCTGACATTTACTAAAATTATAGCCTACTTAGCATGAACAATAGCATACATATCTGTTAATTTTTCCTGAAAAGTAGGACTAGGCCTATTCATTTTTTAACGTACTATAATAAAAAAGCTTTTTGTCTCAAAAACAGACTATGCCTAATGATTTTTTGAAAATATTGTTTTAACTGGTTAGTACTACCTGAAAGACACAAGAAAAGTTGCTTGGTTTGAGTTAAGCAGTAGTTATAAATAGAACACTTCTGGGGAAATTTTTGATACCTTTAGTCACATTGTTCTAGAGTTTATATCTTATCTACATTGAGTTTATGCAGGCTTAGACTACTGTAGTTATTATGACCTAGGGTCTATAATTATTAAGTAACTATACTTTATTAAACCACTAACTGGAATAAAGAACATCTAAGATATTTGTATAATCTTTGAAAAACCTAAAATTTTTGGTATTTTTGCACTTTTGGGTGATTTATTTAAGTATTTAATGGTTTTTACATTTTTGTATTTTATTTCATAGTTTATTATTAAATTAAAAGATATTCACCTGTGGAAGGTAAATTTCTTATAAGTTAAGATTTTATGCAGTTTTTTATGGAACTATATTAACATGTCATATAATATAGAGCAGGGGTCTCCAAACTACGGCCCGAGGGCCACATCCGGCCCGCAGGAGAGCTAGCATACTTGAAAACTCCTTTTAGAGAACATATTTTTTATAGCAAATTAAATTTAGTTTACTGAAGTATTCTAATTTTATGTTGAATAATTATTAATATGACATCTACATTGATACGGTCATGGGCTAACTACATTGTTGTAGGCTTATTGTTATTGTTTTTGTGATAAGTTGGATAAAGAAACACAGAATTGTAATGAGTAAAGACATGTATAATATGCAGAAAATTTAACTTCAGTATATAATAACTAACAAATTATTGAAATGAATCCAACTAACATTTTATACATTTTAAATAAAAACATAACTTATAACAAGCATAATGACATATGAAATACTAATGAGATTTATGTAATTGAGATTTTCCACTGACAATAGTTTGTAGTTGTGGACTAATTTTACTTGTACCAATTATTAAAAGAGAATTAAGATGCTCATCAGTTAATTTAGATCTGTAAACATTTTTTGTATACTTCATTTTGGAGAAGGTCTTCTCACACAAATAAGTAGTACCAAAAACAGAAAACAGCCCACGAGCAAATTTATGCAAATTATCAAGTTGTGTCAGTGGAAGACTCTTATAAAATTCCAACAAAGATGATTTTTGATATTTGTTCGTAATTATATCACTGCACTGTAGATCAATCATTTCCATTTGAAGTTCCGGGGCTAGGGTTTCAATTTCAGTATCAAAAGATTTCTGAAAAAACTTAATTTGATTCGCAATGGCATCAAAGTCCGAGAAACGAGTATCAAAATTTATTTTCAAAGCACTCAAAGTTTCTATTGAAAAATCAATAGGAAACTCAAGTCTCAGTGGTGTGGCTGAATATTTCACATGTTTTAAAATGTGAAAAACATTTACTTCGTAGTTGTGATTGAAACAGTATCAATTTCTTCCGGAATGATTTGATATTAGTGTATAAATCAGGAAGATGCTGGTTTTCTCCTTGCAATCTCAAATTCAGTTCGTTCACATGTTTTGTCAAATCAACATAGAATGCTAACTTCCACAGCCATGCGTTGTTTTGTAATTCAGTAAGAGGGCGATGGTTTTCATTCAAAAAAATTTATGCAAATTATCAAACTGTGTCAGTGGAAGAGTCTTATAAAATTCCAACGAAGATGAGTTTTGATATTTGTTCTTAATTATATCACTGCACTGTAGATCAATCATTTCCATTTGAAGTTCCGGGGCTAGGGTTTCAATGCCAGTATCAAAAGGATTCTGAAAAATCTTAATTTGATTCGCAATGGCATCAAAGTCCGAGAAACGAGTATTAAAATTTATTTTCAAAGCACTCAAAGTTTCTATTGCAAAATCGATAGGAAACTCAGTCTCAGTGGTGTGGCTGAATATTTCACATGTTTTAAAATGTGAAAAACATTTACTTTGTAGTTGTGATTGAAACAGTATCAATTTCATCCGGAATGATTTGATATTATTGTATAAATCAGGAAGATGCTGGTTTTCTCCTTGCAATCTCAAATTCAGTTCGTTCACATGTTTTGTTAAATCAACATAGAATGCTAACTTCCACAGCCATGCGTTGTTTTGTAATTCAGTAAGAGGGCGATGGTTTTCATTCAAAAAAATTTCAATCACTGCTCGAAGTTCAGAAAAGCGCTGAAGGACTTTCCCACAACTAAGCCAACGTATGGCAGTATGATAAGGTAAGTCATTTTCTCCAATCTCTTCAATAAATTGTCGGTGATTCAGCCCAAAAGATCTGATAAAATTAACAGTTGATATGACTGTTTTCAGAACTTCAGACATATCCAAACATTTTCCGCACAAAGACTGTTGATGAATGATACAATGTAAGACTAATGGTTTTGAACCACTGTCATTCACTACCAATTTTTCGCTTCTTTTCCATACTACTAAATCACACACAAAAGCAACAATTCAAATCAAAATACTGTTACAAAGATGTCTTAAACTTAAACACGCACAAACACGTTTTAAGGAGGTGCGCACTATTTTATTTCACAACAGTGTCATAGGAACTGACTTGTGGTTGCGCCACTAGCCTTCTTATATATTCCAATTACTGCCATCTAGAAGTGAGTGGAAGACACCAGAACTTTCTCGAACCAACGAGATTATTCTGTACGTGCTATTAGCGCCATCTGTTAGCGATAGAAGGTACTACCTATTTCCGCTTGTGCCCACCAGATGTCGTGTCACGTTACTCCTCATGGCTCGTACTCTACGACTAATCTAGAAATTACAGATAATGACAGGAAAATTAATAATATGCAGTGTTGCCGTTTTGCGGACTTTAGTCCAATTTGCAGCCTTTTTTAAACGTTGCGTACTTTTTCGGACTTTTTTTTTCATCAGTGGACTATTTCACATTTTACCACCGGCAACAATGATAATATGGTTTTGGCCCTCGGAACTTACTGGAGTAATCAGTATGGCCCTAAGGCTGGAAAGTTTGGAGACCCCTGATATAGAGCATGATAGATTTATTATGCCAAGGTCACCAACATACGTCTTCTCACAATTTCATTGCCAGTGCATTCATGTGTCATTATCACTGTATTCAGTGATAAAGTGTGTTACAGCATGGCAGCCATTATTTGTGAACTTTGCGATTTGTCTCTTTTTGTCAGTTTAGGTTGGGATTATTCAATTTTCCTATAAATCACAACATTTTTAAGATTTGTACTTGTATTGTGTTGCAATAATTGTGAACTTCATAACCATTAAAATTTTAATACAACTGGTATGCTTATGTGGGGCCTATGTTGCACGCAAAAGGCTGCTTTTTGTTACAAAATCTTGTTAGTTAGGGTTATCATGCACAACCAAATTAGTTAGTTTGGATCTTCAAAATGCAAACATGTTAGTTAGATTCTTAATTTTTTTTTAAAAAAAGATCTATTATTTATTATTTTACATGTATTTATTATTTTCACAATTTAAAACACATTACCTACTTTCACATGGTACTTAGCGATTTTTAGGTTAAGCATGTCACTTTTCACTAAAATGTTTTATTATATGCTCAAAAGTAATAATCCAAAATACAAAAGTACAGAACGCATTGGACATACAATATAAATAAGAAATAAAAGTGACCTACATAACCTCAAAACTGTTACTGCAAAAAAGTATGTAATCACTGTTCCTGATCACTATAATGATAAAAAACCCTTTTTTATAAGAAAAAATACTTAATGACCTTTTTATAATAAAAATACTTAAAATACTTAACTGACACGGTTGTTGAATGATAAAATCGACAACACAACCGTAATTCCAACAAAAAAAGAATAAAATAGCAGAAGTTATAAAATAAGGGAGGTAATATTAACAATGTTTTCATTACAAGGAGGAACAAAGCATTACATCTTAACATTTAGTAGTGGCTGTAAGAATGTGTAATGTGCATGTCCTGTAAATCTGTATATGAAATTTCGTATGTTGTAAACATATGAAAAATGCAATGTAAACAGCAATGACATCACAATACAGTTGTATAAAAACAGCCTAAAATCGTATGTAATCTTTAAAAAAATATTCGAAAATAATAAATAAATAATAACAATAATACATTTTTTAAAATATTAAAAAATCACTATTTGAAAAAAATACTACATAAATACCTTACCAAATTTTCAATAGGTTTTACAGTTGTGGTTGTACTTTTAAAAACAGTAGGACAATTTTAAATGTACTAAACTTTGTTCAAAAGTATTAATACTTATATTACTGCAACTTTGGAGTAAATTATTTTGCAATATAAATTTAAGTCTAAGATAATGAAGAGAACTAAACTCTATTAATTTAACTTTAACACGTTACTACTTTAATGACATCATTCAGGAAGAATATCTAACTTTTTAAAAATTATGTACTTCAAATTCATACACTCTTAAAAGTGACTCATAAAAACTCTGCATTTAAAAATGTCATAGGTTTAGTAGGCCTAGGTCCACTAAAACAATCCCATAACTTCAAACTCAATCAGAACTGTACTGCAATATGAAAAACGGTGTAAAACGGTTAATATTATGATCACAGCTAAAAAACTTTCTTTACATTTCTGCCAAGATCTATACTAATAATTGCATTTAACCTTAATATAATCGTGTTCTTTGGTTTAATAATTATTTTAAAATGTTCTAACCTATTGGCAACACCCAAAACTTACCGTTCTTTATTCACTATAAAACGTCTTTACATAACAATAACACTATACACAAAATTATCACAGTCACAGTACACTTTAAACTACTAAGATAATTTTTTTAAAAACTAATTATGTATAATCATTTTTTGATGAAAATAAAGTAATTTAATAAATAAGCAGACTACAAGTTCTATTCTATCTATTTAGTTTACTTCCTGCTCTATACTTTCAACAGGAAATGACGTATCCCACGCTTTCTTGATAATCAGAAACTTAATGTTGTAAAAATGTTAACATTATTGTCATAATGTTAATATATTACAGTAAAAAATATTACTAAATCTACTACTATTGAATTAGTAGTCTAGTAAGTTTTATTGGATTTTTAACATTATTTTATAGATAATTTACTGATTGGAAAATAATGTTAATTTTACACATAACATTTATTAGTTTAATAAATACAATAATAACAAGTATAATAACATAAATCCATTTTTACTTTATTACAAAATTACTTATAATTTTAGGGAACCGAAAATTAAAAATCTCGCTAGGTATTAACTATTCTAAATTATAACAGTCATATTATGCTTAATGCATGTAATTTTTAATACATAAATGTTTACGTTGGTTCAATATAATAATAATTCACATTATTGTAATGTAAAAATAACGTGTTCAATAGATCATAAAAATCCGGATTGCTTATTTTACTTTATAAATACAATGTTGTCATACAACAACGTATTTTTTATTATTATAATTATTTTACTGAAATATATACATACATTATTGAAATACAATATACATTTGGCGGTTAACTTAAAATTGTATATTTATTATAGATAATACTTAACATACCTTACTTCAAAATAAGATGTTTAGTTTGTAAAACAGTTAAAATAACGCATAGAGTTAGTGATGTTCTCTCATTTACCCCTCGCATTGGAGTAAGTTATTTTTAATATCACTGTTTGAGTTCCCCCAAGGTGGGGATCGTAGCCAATTAAAAAACCACTCTCGTTTGTTCAACACACCTCCTGCACAGACAAACACAATAGTATTGCTGTAAAGTTATCAATGATCAGCGCACTATACATAAACCACATTATATTAATAAATTGCACAGCCTTTATTGTTATAAATAAAGTTATAAATTAAGTAGACTATAAATAATTTGAGAAACTTCACTTTTTGACTAAATATAAATTGAACTAGTCTAACATTTTTCACAAATTAATAACTAGATGGAAAAGTTACTTGAAATAAATTAATATGTATATATACACAATAATAATGAGAATAACAGGAAACATTTTGATTTTATTCAAAAGAAAGAAAACATAAATAAGTGTCATCAAACATTCTTGTTATGAATCACTTGTAATTAATGGTACTTTACTTAATGTTCAATAATCTTTAAGAAATAAGGTATATTCTTTGTCACAGATATTTGAGTATATATTATTTGGGTTTATATTACGAACAATCACTTTAAAAGGAAAAAAGTTTATAAAGTTCAAATATCTAATCAAATTGAGCACATTTATCTCTTTGAAAATACAATATAACATCTATAGAGGGCTAGATCATGTGAACTTGAATGTACTTGGGAATCAGTATAAGTTTCCAGTGCAAAAAAAAGTAGAATGTAAAAAAATATAATAAATAAAGTAAAAATTGAAACTAACCAAGATTACCATTTACATTTTAATGTGAAACTGTATCAGATATGAGATATTGGATTAAGGTACTGTAAACCTATTTACAAAAAATTATGTTATTAAACTAAAAATAAAAATCACATATGTTTCCTCTTCCTTTTTTTTATTTTAACTACAATAATTTGTTCAAAAAACAGGACAAATTAACATAGCTAGTTTTAACAACATACCCTGAAACTTATCACAACCCATCAGCTGTTTAATGAAATCAACTGACCTTTACGAATTAATGAAGACCAGTGATCTTTTAATATAACTACCAAAAATAAATATATGATTAATTTCATATACTTAAATCAGACAAATTTTCCGTAGTGTAATGGTTATTGTGGTGTTTCACATGTACAAAGTTCGATCCTGACAGAACACAGAAATTTGTAATTATAATTAATTTAATATGAGACTTTTGACATGCAAAACATACACACACACACACACATATATATATATATATATATATATATATATATATATAAACATGTGGATAATTTATAATAATTTATAATTTATAATAGTTTTTTTTACATTTAGATGTTTCTCATATTTTTCTTCATCATCTCATATGCAAAAGTATTACGCTGGTGGTAAATAATTAAAAAATTATTATAATATTATAGCAGTGTAAAATATTGATTATTTGACCTACAAGAGTAAAAAATCTTTAAAAAATTTGGCTTTCGTCAATTGCTGGAAGCAGTAATTATGTTATTGTAAAAAGTGTTATTAAATACTTGTAATTTTGATTAAAAAATTAACTGGATGAAATTTGATAGCACTGGTATTGAAGCTAAGCTCAGTGAAGAGGCTTAAATAATATATTTTCTTATTAATTTAAGACTTTTATTACTTATTGTGAAAATGAAGAAAAATATACATTATTAATGTATAACAGACACAAAAAAACTTATTGGTCTTAAACAAATTCTTTTAAAAGTTTACACCTTTAACGCTGGATTCATACATTACAGTTATTTAGTACATTTATTAGTCATATACTTTTGTTGTGTGATTACTTTTGCGTGCGTGCACGCGCATGCACACACACACACACACACACCACGCACACAGCTGATCTTTATGTAAGTTGGAATCAGATGGACCGCCAAGTCTTCTAATTTGTTCCATGATCAGACACATAATTCAATATTGTCCTTTCCTTTATCTTCCTTTTGATCTTCAATAAGATCGATTTCAGAAACACAATTGTCTTGTTCACTCAAAACATCATGAAATTATTAGTATTTTTTTGGAAATAATCACTCATTTTCTAAATTATTAAGATTTCAAACAAATATTAAATATTACTACAGTATCTACAAATTTAATATTTACTAATTTTTTAGAAATTTAATATTTACCATTAAAATTTACAAAATAACACTTTAGAATTACATAAAACTGCCACTAATCATTCAGTTTCAACTAGCAGACACGTATAAATGCATTGCTTGGAACTGTTCTTACACACTCGTCTAACAATCTATGTACATGCAACTAATTCAATGAAAGATGTTTTGTGGTGACAAACTAAACTAACTATAAAGGCAAGAAGGAGATTAGGAAGAATTTTAGCCTCCTCTTTCAGTGATTCTGTTTTCTTGGAAATTGGCATCGAATAAGGAAATAATGTGTATGAATTTAGGGTTAAATCATCCAGCATTACTGATAATAATACAATATTAAAGGCTTCTAACATAATATTATAGATTGTGTTAGAATACTGTCACTGTGAATGTGATAATTATAAGCTGTTGTCCGAACGAAAGAATTTTTGTAATATAATCACGGTATGCAGTTGTCAAGTTTCCAAAAAGTACAATTTCACAATAATTTTTTTTTACTTATTTTGAAAATCTGATTCCTCCTTAAAATTTTAAAAAAACTAACATTAAAAAAACTTTAAATTAAATTGAAAACCCCCTGACAGATTCGCTTTTGTATTTTCAGTAACATTTTAAATACCGATTTATTAAGTATTTAATGCTGATTATGATGGTGAAATCAATTTTCAAAAAAGTATAAAATATAAAAGTTATAAATTAAAAAGATTTACAATGGCTGTCAAGATTTTTTAAAAGTCGTTGTTGTTTCTTATGGCACAGCCCGAATCCCAGTTCATTAGCCTTCTGGACTCCCAATAAAGCTGCGCTGTATCCCTGGCTTCTTAGGATGGCCTTTTCCAACGCTGTTACTCATTTAGCACCACCCAGGGGACACGTGCAGCTTAAGGTACGCTGCAGATACGAGTAACTCTGTCTCCCATTTTTTAAAAGTTATTAAATCAAATCAAAATTGCAATCACCATAATTTTAATAACCCCTCAAAACAGTGATTGGTGGTCGCTGTCCAGATCTTACCATGACAACTACTCCAATAGCTTATTTTCCAAGAAAATTACCTAAAGATTTTTACTTCAGTATAATGTACTTACTTAGTAGGGTTGCAAATTATCTCGAAATATAATACATCTTAAATTATTTCCGCCTTTGGTTTTTATACCTGTTATTTACCTCAGTAAATCTTCAATTTACAGAAGTAAATCTAGCAAGATGTCTTTAAAAAGGCTTAGCATTACAGCATTGTTTATAACTTCTTATCTTATAACACGGCAATAAAAGTAAAGATTTGTTAAAATACAGCAGAAGGTTAAACTGTTTACATTTACTGCCAGTAGAACATTAAGGTTGGAACTAAGGCTTACGGTTATTTATTTGTGCCATAAAACTATAACTGTTGTGACTTCTGTAGAACCAACAGCTAAAACATGATAGGTAAGAAGTATTTCATTCTTTAATCAACAATACAGTTAATATTTTATAAAAC
Source organism: Callitettix versicolor (assembly GCA_022606455.1). Lineage (NCBI taxonomy): Eukaryota > Metazoa > Arthropoda > Insecta > Hemiptera > Cercopidae > Callitettix > Callitettix versicolor. The sequence continues at coordinate 20,465,503 of CM040187.1, forward strand.
ACTGTAAGCCTGAACACATTCTTAAATTTTAAAGTTATAAAATTTACATATTTCCAAAATTTAAGTACAAAATTTACTAACATAAATAGGTAAATCATTAGTAAAATCTGTAATTTGTTGATGATATCATTTATGAGTATAAACTTTAAATATACTATATCATATTAAATAGGTTTAGAGAACTAATTATAATTTAAAGAAATATAATCTAAAATAATGAGCAATTACTGTATTTGTAAAATATATTCCTTATAGAAAAGAACTAAAATTTCACAAAATCATTTCATGATAAAAAAAATCAACACTAAGCCCTTTAAACAAAAGTATTGTTAAATAACTTCATATACCACAAAGTGCAGTTTCCATGAGTTTCAGCGAATAATTACACAACTCATTTTGCTTGGCTTCTGAGTGAAATAGAACTATGGGCACATGAAAACAAAAACGAGTATGCCTAATTGTAATAAAGTTAAAGAATTAATTTTATAAGTGTCAAATAGTTCAGCTGCAATGTCAAAGCACTCTTCCAAGCAAAATGGTTTGGAAAATTAATTGCTGCAATTTTTTTGGTAAAATCCAAAGTAGATTGACATTAACAGTTGATTTTTTGAATAAATCAAAGTCTAAGGATCAATGTTTGATAGATCAGGACTGCCATGAATAGTATTGCAGATGGTACATCTATGGAGATTTTTGAATGATTGTGTTCATGAAATTGGAAAGTAATTGTAATTAGAATTAGTATTTTAATATTAAGACTCATAATAAAATGGTATATTTCAGTTGTTTTTTTAAATATAAATTACAAATACTTTCATTTTAAGTAGTTACATAATTAAAAATTATAGCGGTTTCGATCTTTTCTTCAAAAAAAAAGATCAATGTTATTAGTCATCGATTGTTCACTTCAATGTAGCAGTAATCCAAAGTGTTTCAATAAAAATCCAAATAACAATTTTTTTTATAAACAACCTGTCACACATTATTTTACCATAAAGTAGATTTTGGTCAGATTCTAAATAACCAAACCGAACTTTGCAAAAAAAAGGTAATGATTATTGATTCTGTTGGTATAAAAATGAATGTGTGCAGTATTTAATGAAATATAAAAGAAAAAATGTAAAATAATACATATTAAACAATAATAAATTTAATATTACAATATGTTTTCTATTGATTTTGTTTCTCAGAATGGATTCCTGTGAGATACCGAGTATGCTTTCTGGCTTTCCTTGCACTAACGATATCATATATTACAAGGTTTTGTATAAATATTGCAATCACAGAAATGGTTGTATCTCACAAGAACAATTCTCGAACACACTTTGATCCAGACGCATGTCCTTATGATATCATGGATAATAATACATCAAAAGTACCTAAGGTAAGAAAGTACATAACTTAAAGGCATTAAATAACTAAACATAACTTTTGTATGCAGATGTCTTGCTGAGATGATGGAAGAAAATTTCCAACAATACATTTTATTTATTTTACTCAGTTTTGAAAATTTTATTTCACCATCACAATCAGCATTAAAATTTACAAAATATTAACGGTTATAATTTTTAAATTCAATATGAATAATATGGAAATGAACCCTGACCGCCATTAGGTTTATTTTCATAGTTTTATTGTAATTTGAAAATTTAAAAATGCTAATACATTATGCAGATTTTAATGTTGATAAAGATGATGAAATTATATTTTAAAAATAGTAAAAGATTAAAAATTAATGTCTTTGGAAATTTGCTTCCATCACATAAATAAACAAGAAATCTTCATGCTACAATTACATTAGTACAAGTGTTAATACATACATGTTGATAAAAGAAATGTAATGAGAAGGTAAGTGTCAAATAGCTTGTACCATTTAAAAATATTTTAACTTAAGTTTTTTTATGTATTAGTAATTTAAATTACAGCGAAACTTTGATGAACCGTAACCATGATGATCAATCGAATAGACACCTTAAAAACAACTTGCTCCGTTCATTTCGTATGAACAAAAGGTTAAAAAAAGTGCATATTTATCAATATAAATGTATACTTTCTGCAATAAAATAAAATATGTGTTACAATCACCAATATTGGGAACTAAATTTATATTGTTCCCATCAAATATCTTAATTGTATGCTGAAATAGCTAAGCCATTACTACCTAGCAACAAATAAATGTAAACAACACTAATCACTACAGTTTATTAGCCACAACTGCAACTAACAGCATGAGCTTTTTGTAGGAGAGTAAAATTATTCATTAGTTTATAAAATATGCCATATTTTGGTGCCTGCACTGCTCATCAATAAAGTTCTATATATAAAAATATGATTGTGACTATTTCTAACCAGCCTATTTCGCACAACAGCTGTTGCTTCAATATCATTCCAATTGAGGTTATGTTGAAAATTCAACTTTTATATAAAATGAACAATAAATTTATTTAAAAAAATATGTTTTAAATGAAGAACAAAGATTAAGAAAAAAAGAGATAGACTATATGACTGAAGAGCAACATCAAGTAATTAATAACAAAAAGTGAAAAATTGAGAAAAATATGATAAATGATTTATATTTTTGGTTCAGTAACAGAAATTTTATTTCTCTAAGAGCTAATTATAAAAAAAGTACAGTTCAATAATATTTAATTACTGTAATAATGGACTAATTATTAACAGAAACTGGTGGTTGAGAGAATAATAGATAATCAAAGATTCACTATAGTTGCAAATATCATAATTTTTGTAGGGACTGTTAGGATGAGAGTGTTAAAGGGCACAGTGGGACATTCCCTATTCCTCCTGGCCAAAATGTTAAAAAATTGTAAAACAATTGTTGTGTTGCGAAAATGCTTATTTTTCAGCGCGATGGAGAATTTGAATGGAGTGAAGCCACTCAAGGTTTGATCTTTAGCTCATTCTTCTGGGGTTATGTCATCACTCAGCTACCTGCAGGAATGATGGCTGAACGCATTGGAGGTAAAATAACTCTTGGGTTTGGAGTAATACTGCCTACGATTGGTACTTTGTTGATTCCATTAGCAGCTAGAAAAGGAGGGGCTACAGGTCTAATGGCTGTTCGTTTTGTTATGGGACTAGGCCAGGTAGGCTTCAACATAAAGTAGAAGATAAGTTTTGATTGTTATACTTTTTGAAAATTCAATTTCATTATCTTAAACAGTATTAAAATCTGTAGAAAATAGTATTAGAAATTTTAAATTCTATCAAAAACACAAAAATTAAACTGACAGCAATCATGGTTTACTTTTGTATTTCCAATGTAATATAAAATTTTGTAATGCTAATTTATGAAATTTTAACATTGATTAATGATGAAATCAATTTTTCAGAAAAATCTATGATAAAAAATTATCTTAATATTGTTGCTTTTTGGAAATTTGTTTCAATCACATCAACGAGAAAGCTGTGTGTTATGATAATTCAAGTACCAAATATTCAAGTACCAAAATCAAGTATTCGCTTGATAATAGTAGTATTAAATGTTTCATAAGCAGTTTTAATAATTAATGGGGAAAGGTGACTACTACAACTGACTACTTTTGTGCAGTTTTCTGCAGTGAGTAAAGTTCAATTTAATCACTTGGTTTCAAATGAAGACCCAATATTTTGCATAGGAGAATTTAGGAAATTTTTCCAAGATTGAGGGCCCCAAAATGACTAATTTTGAATGGTTAATGCTAGCTTCATAATGAGATTTTCATTGTAAATTTAATTTGAGTTATACGTAAATTTCAAAACAAAACGTTTTGAGAACACAAGTTTAAAATTCTTTTTTATAACTTGGCACTTATGTCTAGCCTACAATGGCCTATTATGTTTAGCTTACAATAACAACAATCATTACAATACAAATAAAGATAACAAAACTTTTGAAATGTTAATGTCTCAATCCATTGTTTAAACAATGCATGTTCTATAGATAGTGTTAAAATCTGAGGCAAAACATCATGTTTTTATGTTTTTTTGAAATAAGGAATGTTGTTTTAATTATTACTTTAATAAAAGGAGTAATTAAAATTATTTATATAACAATGAAATTCAGAATTATTGTTAAATATTTTCATGGTTAGTAGTCACTGTCTCTCTTTATATACCATGTTATTATTACATTCCAGTAATAAATCTTTGGCAAATCTTTGATAGTTTGCTAGCTACAGAGGAGAAAGGGTGTGGGCCATAACTAATTTTGTATCTTATTTCAATGAACCATTTGTTGAGCACCATGTTGTCTTTAATTTTAAGCTAATTCCCTGCAGGGATGCAGACTAGCTGCACCTATTGAGAGGATTTAGAAGTCCCTCGCGGTACCCGAATCTAACACACACTTATACTTACAACACTACACTTGTGACTTAATACTTTAAACTCACACTTACATTTAGAGAAGCGATAATAGACTTAATGTGATTTTTGCCTTAAAATAACAAAAAAAAGTAAGCTAATTTATTTAATGTTTAGGCCAAGACCATGAGAATGCCTGTGCAAGGTTACAATGCTCAGGATGACCAAAGAAATCAAAGTTGTTGCTTTTCAAAAATTTATAATTGTCTTGTTTTTTTTAATATGCCACATTAAAAGTTAAAAAAAACTAGTAGTGACAGGAAAAAATATTTAAATTAATTCCTTCTGTTTTCATACAATATTGAAAGGAAAAAAATAATTAAAGGAAAGAACATTTATAATAATAAATTAGATCAACTTTCAGCAAGGCAAACAACAAAAATTAAAGTTAAACTTAAACTTTAACTTAAACTCAAAAACTAAACTTAAATATTTACCAACATTTTTTAATACAACTATAATCTTACAGATGTCAGTTATCCATCAAAATAAACTTTAACAAAACAAAACTTACTCTTGAACTTTAGTTCTTGTAAGTTGAACCTATATTCTTCTGGAAGATATAAGGTTCACTAAAAGTAACAAATAATATTATTAGTGACGTCACTATGACTAACTAAAATAATACGCCAGGGCATATTTTAGAAGATATTAGTAAAAAAAAATGAATTACAGATACAGACTTTAATGGTATTAAACAGGTCGATTGTTTTTTTCCACTAATCAGAGTTTAGTGGTTCCCTCCTAGGTTAGCCGATATTTATTTTCTTAAAAACGGAGCTACAAAATCGGTGAAAACACCCAAGTTCGCACTGTCAAATTTTTTTTATAAAATTCTCTCCTTACTGGCACTACAAAAAAAAAAAAAAAAAAAAATAGGCCTTATGCATGAAATTTATGATGGTTCGCGTATTCACTAGAATGTTCTATATCCAAAAATTATGATGCACAATTTCACCTCCCTAAGTGCAGTAGCCTTGCGCGAACTAGACTTAGTCTCACTCCAGAACAGACTGGTTGGTCGTTTCAATCGTTCTGAACAGCTGTTTATTTAGCGTATCATACTTATTGATATTGTACAATTCAACTTATATTTTACATTAGGTATCTAATTGATGATCTGAGACGTTTCAGTCATTAAATCAAAAGATTGTTTTTTGAAAACTGAGAACAGGGGGATAAAAGAAATCAGAAGTCAACATTAGTTAAATAAATGTGACACACAACTGCATCATTGTTGTGAGTAAGAGAATTTCATAGAAATAAAGGAGCCTGTAAACAATATTTTTTAATAATATATGTAAAAGACAAATATTATGTATTACATAAGTACTAGAAAATTATTCTAATCATTAGATATTCAGAATTAATTAAATCAGTAATTATAAAATGTCTAAATAAATAACTAAAATATGAATTAAAACATTAATATCATAGACAAATTTCTTTATAACAAAATTTAACATTCACTTAAATGAAAACTAACATCTGCTGCTCACAGAGTCATGGATTTTTTTTATCACAGAAAAATATACCACATTAGACAGAGATATGAATACAAAACATTGACATAGGGTTCCATACTGCCAGACTGCAACTTTTTGTGTGATAAGCTGATTACAGCACTAAAATGTATTTAATAAGCCCAGTGAGAAGTAACACTACCAAACGTTTTAATTATAACATCAGTGTAAGGAGATATCAGGACAAAAGAGTTGAAGATAAAGAAAACATCAGCATAAAAAAATGATGTATCAAAAACATCAAATTTTGATTGCTTCACTAAATTCTGTTATTCTTAACTCCACCCAACTTATTTACAATAGAATGGTTGTTGTTACAGTTCAGATTAATTGTCTTTGATTGCTTTTATTAGAATGTATAATTTTTTTCAACACAAGAGTACTTAATTTCAGTGCTGTTCTTAAAATGAGTGAGTTTATGGCCCATTTTAGTTCTTTTGCTTCCATCTATTTCGTTTTAAAATTGGAAAATACTAGATAGTAATTTTATAAATGTTTTAAAGCTTGTTGAAGTTATCAAAGTTGGTCTCAGTGAAAGGCAATCTTTCTACATACGAGATGTGTCTGTGCCTGTTGATCGGCATGGTTGTACATTACTCAGTCTTGTTGTAGCAATCGCCCATTCTAGTCCTTGCAGTAGCTTCTCATCAAAAAATTGCACAATGTTCAGATACAGCAATGAATTAAGCTTAAGTTTCATGAAAAACTTGGAAAAATTGCCAAAGAAGATAATGCCATGTTAAAGGAATTGAAGTGAATTTTTATTGTGCACCCAAGTTTTTGAGTGGTTTAAAAGGTTTAAGGAGGAACTTGAAATGACCGAAGACAATCCACCCCCTTGACAATATCCAGAGAATTAATAAATTGATCCATGAAATTCGTCTTCTGAGTGTCTGAACTCTTGCTGAAATCTCAGGAATTAACAAAGAAAGTGTCTGACATATTTTACATGAATCTGCAGAATTAACATGCAGAAAGTTTGCACAAAAATGGTGCCAAAATTTCTCACTCTAGAGCAAAACGAATCAAGAATGGACATTTGTGCTGACTTTTTAAACAGCACTGATAATGATCCAAAATTGTTAGGTAGAGTGATTACTTGTGATTAATCGTGGGTTTTTAGCTATGATCCTGAAACAAAGTGACAATCAATGCATTTTCTCAATCAAAACTCATAGGAATAGCCCCACCTAACCACAGCAAAAAAAGAACAAATCAAAATTCAAGGCCATGATGGTTGTTTTTATTTGACAAGAATGGAATTGTCTACGTTCATTAAGTCAGCCGGTCAATCAACATTATTATGTCAAGCTTCTGACAGCCCTTTGTTAATGCTTTAGAAGATGAAGACCTGACTTGTGGAAGCATCCAATTCCTGAATGCTTCCAAACCTGACCTCTGTGACTTTTTATTTATTTCCTAAGGTAAAATTGGAGCTTTATAAGTTTATAAGATTCCATAGCGTTGAAGTGGTGAAAGCAAAAGCAAGGAAGGTTATCAACAAACTGACAGAAGCAGACTTACAGCATTGTTTTAAATAATGGAAAATACATATGAAGCATTGTAAGATTGGCATGAAATCGTACTTTGAAGGGGATAAACTTTGTATTGTAATTGATGACCAATAAAATATTTTGTAGCAACTGTTTGGTCATTTAATTGCCACACCTCATACCTATAGAGAGATTATGACTTATATATGAGATAATATTTAATTCTTTACATTATTATACTATACTAATACTGTTTTACCACTATTTAGGGTTTTATTTATCCATCATTGAATTCACTTTTGGCAAAATGGGCACCTCTTGAAGAAAGAGGCAGACTTGGAACCTTGGTGTTTGCAGGTAATTTTATTTACAATTTTATCATAGCCTAGTTTATATTACAGATCACTTGTATTTGTATTAGAAGAATAGTAAATAAATGTACATTTACTAATTACTAGTGGACATTCTTGCTTACTAATTAGTAGTAGACTAAACCTTAAAAACCTTGAAACATAGGCAATGAAGAAGTATTTGTTTGATATTAATTATCAGTTGACAGGGGGGGGGGTTTATAAGTCAAATAACAAAAGTTTAAAAATGATAACAATACTAAATCAAAAATTATAAATAAAACTACATTCACAGCCACCATTTAAAACATAATTCAAGTCATCAAATTCCACACTAAATGAAAATAAATTAGTCATGTATAAGTTTATGTAATACAGATTGTTCAGATAGTGACACAAACTTATGGGGAATGAGTTACTTTATTTCGAATTTGTTACAAAAACTGTTGAAAGTGGAGTTATATTATACGATTCACACAACAAAATACAATGTTCAATCTAGTCAGTCTGGTCTCTCTGAAGGTAGTACCCACATAACACAACCCAAGTATTTAAAGGAGTATTCATACAGAACTCATGTTGTTCATGCATTGTTACCTACAGATGATGTAAAACTCGAAACTTTCAGTCAGTGGTCATGTCCTCTGTAACAGATAGAGAAGAGCTCAATGATTGTTTTTGGTCTGATCAAGCATGGTTTCATCTTGATGGATATGTAAGTTCACAAAATTATCACATCTGATCTATGAACAATTCACATCAGCTATATGATTGCCCCCTGCACTCACAATAATTAGGGGTTCAGTTTAGAGTGTCATGGAGTCGAATCTTCATAACATTTTTTCACAACATAATAAACGGTAAATGCTACATCCAGATTTTGCAACAGTTTGTGAATAAATCTGAGCAGGCTAGCTGCAGTACACGTGGTTTCAGCAGGACAGTGCTACAACCAAAACACCATGAATTTCTTGGAACAATGTTTGTTTTCATGGACAAGTGGGGCTCTAAAGGGGTTGTGACCTTCTCAGTTTCACAATTTATCACTATCTGACTTTTTATTGAAGAGATGCTGCTTACAAAACTTAACCTCACACCATTCCCAAATTGCAAGGAGAAATCAAATGATATGTTGCTGAAATTTCTCAACAAATGTTACAAGTGTTTAAGAACATGTGCAACCTGTGATTGTCAGTCATCATATTTGTGACCTAACGAGCACAAAAACGCAGGTTACAAAAAAGTAACCTAAATGTCCCATAACAACAGAATAAAGAGAAGATCTTGAAATTTCCAGATATTTGATAGACAAATTATGGTAAACATATATGGTAAACCACCACTTATGGCAGTTTTCTCTAACCACTTTGTCAACTTTGTTGAACAAGGTCATCTGTAGTGACATACTGTAGGACAGAATCCTTGACCCCTTTCATTATACACATCAGTTTGACCGTCTTTAAATTTCTGACACCATTCAAGCACAACACCATCACTCACACAGTTCTTTCCATAAACTGGGAGCATCTTCGATGAATTTCTGCGGCACCATTCTCCTCTCCATACAGGAAATTAATAACGCTTTGCAATTTTCAATTTGCACTTGGTGGGAAAATCAATTTTTTGGGAGGTGTCTATATATATGTGACTGTAGGGCAGCACAGACTGACATCTTGAGCTCTGTAGTGACAGAGTGTGTTGTGCAGGAGACATGCAGTCGTTTACTGCACACACCTGCCACTTGCTTGGAATTTATACTATGCAATCAAAGTTTGAAAAAAAGCCCTTGTACACTTGCAAAAATTATAATTCTTTAATAAGAAAATGTTTTTTTACAGGAGCTAATTTTGGGAATATTGTTTCTATGAGTATTAGTGGTTTCATACTAAGTGCAACCAAAGGTGACTGGCCAGTGCTGTTTTACATCTACGGTGCTGCGGGCTTGGTGTGGTTTTGTGTGTGGTTGTTTTACGGTTACAGCAGCCCAGAATTACATCCAAACCTAACACAAGCTGAGAAACAATATTTATCTGAGTATTTTAACAATTTACATATAAAGAAGGCAAGTTACAGTATGAGATTTTATGATTTCAAGCGAGCTTATAACTAACATTATACTTGATGAATTAATATCACTATTCTTATGCAATTTATTTTATTTGATAAAATGAAATTCTTTGCTTACGTAAACATGTTATTTAATACTAGAGCATGTGAAATTTTTTATAAATTTTTTTTGCAAATATTACATTTTGAAAGATATATTTGTTTTCAGTTTTTATGAATCCAAAAAGTTTATGGATATAGTTTTGGTGATATCTTTATTGAGTCAGAACCATTTAAACAACTTTTAGTTTACAAGTCTTTTTACCCAAAAAATTTAAAATGAACAAAAGAATAATGCTGTTAGCATCAATATAATAATTTTAATTATATTTAGGTCTAAATATCAGTACTCAAATTAGATATTATTATAATATGAGGATTCGAAACTCAAGCTAGAGTATCAAATTTTAAATTATAAAAATATTCAGTTCAGGAGTAAATTATAAAATAAATTAGATAACACTTTTGTTGATAGTTTTGAAATTAGAATTCAAGTAAATGTGTTTTTGTTTTTACTACAGTAGATGCTCGATAATCTGACACATATGGGATCAGGACCCTGTCGGATTATAGAAGATTATGGATTAGTGGAGGTATCATTATAAAAATGCTAAATAACCTCTCATAAAAGGGTAAAATTAGGTAAAAACTGTTTAAATGGGTTACAAACAACAAACCACTTTAATACACACGTTTATTTGTTGCGTTATAGGATCGGTTGTGACAGTTTTCATAAATTGTTCAATCTTATCTTTATTTTTCAAAATATCACAAACAGTCGGTCGTACACTCTTGTAAATGCTGCAGTACTTAAAACTGTTGGTGATTCTCCCTGCTCATGTCTCTGAATAACCGCCCATTTTTCTACTACAGTTAAAGTTACATGCTTTTGTTTTTTAGTTGACTGATGATCATTTGTATACAAAGGACACAGTTCACACAATCAGTACACTACATAAAATTATTGCGTAAATGAAATTAGAATTAAATGTATAAGACAGAATGAACCGTATAACACTGCTTTCAATAACTTTAAACAAGTTCAACTGATTTTGGGTTCAAGTTTTTATAGTAAAGATGGGTCATTCCCCTCTCCCAGCCATGACTATGGTTGCACTCTCTCTCACACTCATGAGAGATATTGCCGCCGAGGCGTTGTCGGATTATAGAACTGTTGGACCAAAGAATGTCGGACTATCAAGAGTCTACTGTATTTAAGAGGTACATTTCAGGCAAATTTAAATAATATAAATAATTTAATGTTAGAATCTGTGTGTAATACTTTTAAAGCACTTATTTTTAAGGGCTTGGTGGTTGATGTAGCTAAGACTCAACTTGCTCAATTTAAGGTCTTAGGTTTCTAAACTGCAATTACTGCGCTGCAGTTTAGAGTTAGACTAAACTCATTAGTCTAATTGGCATATAGTACAGATGTTAAGAAAAAAGAATTATTGAGGTGATTTTCTTTACATGACTTGGTTAGACTGTGTACTATTAAGAGTGTATAAGTACTCACATGTAATTTACTAGGTTTGCATAAAAACAATTAATTTTTACTGTTTTAATATTTTATTCTCGTTTTACAGGTATTGCCACCTACACCCTGGAGAGCCATTCTGACTTCAGTACCTCTATGGGGACTGATTATAGCACAAATTGGCCATGACTGGGGACTATTCACAATTATAACAGGTCTCCCTAAGTACATGAATAGCGTGCTGCATTTCTCAGTTGCTCAGGTTAGAAAAATACTATGCATTACTTTTTATTTCTTTTAAATAAAATGTTTACCATTCATGCACAACACTGTCACACAGTTTTCTAGATAAACTCAAATCATTCTTTGATTAATTTCTGCTGAACTATTGATGGATTATTGGTTTTAAAAATATGTTCAACTGTACAGGGTGTTGTTTATATTAATATAATGTTTTTAAACTGTATTTACTTTGCCATCTTTGAAAATATAAGATTTATGGAAAACATCTAATGGAGATCTTTATCTACTTTTTCCTCTATAGTAGTTTAAAATCAATTGAACATCAATTAAATTAAAAGTTTAAAATCAACTCCTGTTTTCCAATATGGCAGCCAACTTTTGATTTGATTGTAGAAACTGCTACTTTTACATTGTTTTATGATTACACATCTTATTTAACTTTTTTTTTGTTCTTGGTTTTTTCAATTACACTTTTCTTTTATGAGATGTACTTTGGCATTTAGTTGTGTGTGTGTGTGTGTGTGTGTGTGTGTGTGTGTGTGTGTGTGTGTGTGTGTGTGTGTGTGTGTGTGTGTGTGTGTGTGTGTGTGTGTGTGTGTGTGTGTGTGTGTGTGTGTGTGTGTGTGTGTGTGTGTGTGTGTGTGTGTGTGTGTGTGTGTGTGTGTGTGTGTGTGTGTGTGTGTGTGTGTGTGTGTGTGTGTGTGTGTGTGTGTGTGTGTGTGTGTATGTTTGTTACACAGTTTTAGTCAAATGTTTTGACTGATTATTTTGAAATTTTTTACAAAGGTACCTTATACGAGATGTGTTCAAAAGGTAATGAGAATTTTAATTTTTTGAACAAAATATTTATTTATTCTTCTACATTGATGTTGTCGCCTTCAAAACAGTCCCCATTGGAAATTATGCACTTGTGCCAGTGCTTCTTCCAATCTTCGGACACTTCTCAAACTCGATCTTTGAGATAGCCTTTAGTTCAGTGGACGTCAAACTGTCGATTGCGAGCTACCGGTAGCTCGAGGGGTAATTTTGGGTAGCTCACGGCGACACTAGGGTTGGCAACCTTGAGTTGCTTGTGGTCTGGCTACAGCCGATGAGTCATGGTTGTATTGATTCGTGCAAACCACAGACGCCGCGCTGTACGCAGTCAATTGTCACTCGTGTAGCATGAGTGAGATTATGTTTGTGCAGTGTGTGTTCAATTCATGCGCTCACGTTTAAGCTCTTTCCTGGCTTGGTTTTAGTATGGCTAGTTCAAGCAAAAAGCCAAAAACCTATCATTTTCATGCAGACTGGGAAAACGATTACTTTTTTACGCAAGTGAAAGATAAATGCGTATGTTTACTTTGTAACGTGAGTGTCTCAGTTAGAAAGAAAGGAAATGTTGAGTGTCATTTCAAGACCATTCACAGTGGAATTAAAAAAAGACTATCCGCTGAATTCAACGCTGAGAAAAGAAAAGGTGATGCAGATGAAATCTCAACTAAATGCGCAACAATCAACTTTTTTTAAGACACTGGACAAGAACAAAGCAGCCACCGAGGCGTTATTCCACATTTCAAAGGTTATCGCCCAACATTGGAAACCGTACGAAGATGGTGAGTTCTTAAAATGACTTGAACTAGGGTCATTTATATCTTTAATAGTTGCTTTTTTAGAAGCTGGAGATACATTATTTGATAACTTCAAAAACAAAGCTGAGATTATGTCTGCTATTAAATCTGTCCAGCTTTCTTCTAATACAGTGATGCAAAGAGTTGAAGCTATGAGTTCTGATATAACTTCACAGCTTAAAACTGACTTTGATCGTTGTACTTATTTTTCCTTACAACTTGACGAATCAACTGATATAGTTGTTACAGCTCAGTTGGCCATTTTTGTAAGAATGGTATTTGAAGATTTTAAAAGAAAAGAGGAGCTGGTAAAGGTTGTGCCGCTTACTGGCGTACTACTGGAAATGATATATTTTTAGCATTTAAAAAGCTTATTGAATGTGAGAATATTCCTATGAAGAAGGTGGTGGGCTTAGCGACAGATAGAGCTCCTGCAATGGTAGGCATGGAGAATGGTTTTATTGCCTTGTGTCATAAAGATAGTGACATACCAAAATTTGTGTCTTACCATTGCATAATACACCAGCAGTCATTGTGTGGAAAGTTCTTAAGTATGAACAATGTCATGAAAACAGTAGTCAAAATAGTAAATAATATAAGAGCATGTGCACTTCAAAGATGACTGTTCAGAGAACTAACAGAAGAGATAGAATGCCAGTATGGTGATCTGTTGCTTCATACAGAAGTTCGTTGGCTCAGCAGAGGCAGAGTTTTGCAACATTTCAAAGAGTTGCTCCTGAAAATTCTAAAAGAATGGGGTGAGCGTCTCCTTCAACTTGAAGATCCCAAATGGCTACAAGATTTTGCCTTTCTCACTGATATAACCAAAAAGTTGAATAGTTTGAACTTGCAGCTTCAAGGCAAAGATAAGGACATTGGTGGAATGATTTCAGATGTAATGTCATTTTCCAAAAAGCTCGAGCTGTGGGAAAAGAATGTTATACAGTTTGAATATAAGCACTTTCCTAGTCTGAAGAAGATCGTTGAGAAACATATTCCTCCCCAGCACCCTAGCAATAACCAAGAATACGTTGAAATTCTTTCAGACTTAAGACAACAATTCGATAAACGATTCCAAAATTTTAAAAGCATATTGATTGTGGCACAATTCGTTAACTCGCCTTTTGTAGAGATCGATGCAGAAGATTTCTCAGCTTGTGTTGTAAAACATTTCGGTGGAGATCAGGCTGCAGTTGAAATGGAATTAGTCGATTTTCAAAATGATCTGTCTCTAAGAACCCTTTCTACCACTGGAAATATTTGGCCTCTAGTTCCCAAAGAAAAATATCCAATTATAATTCAAGTTGCATTGAGGTTGAAAGCTATGTTCAGCTCTACCTACTTGTATGAAGCATCTTTTTCAAGTATGAAGATAATAAAAAACAAATATAGAAACAGACTGACCAATGAACATTTGGACAACTGCATCAGAATGGCTGCTACAACATACTCTCCAAACTTCAAGAAAATACTTAATGATCAATAAGAGTTCCACTCCTCTCATTGAAATGTAAATTTTAACTTTTTGTGACACATACTATCAAATATGTAGATTTTATTACTAGAAATGTATGTTTGTAGGCAACAGACATGTGTTAATTCCATTTTGTATACTTTCTTTCGCCCAGTATTCCTTGGTAGCTCACTAGAAGATTTATAAATGCTATGGTAGCTCACAGGCTCAAAAGTTTGACCACCACTGCTTTAGTTCTTTCAGCGATGCGCTTGTAATGTCATCTACGGCTGTAAAACGATGGCCCTTTAAGGTTCTCCTTATTTTTGGAAATAGGAAAAAGTCACACTGAGCCATGTCTGGTGAATATGGAGGCTGGGGCATCGTTACAGTACTGTTTTTGGCCAAAATTCACGATAAAGCAATGAAGTGTGAGCTGGTGCATTATCATGGTGCAAAAGCCATGAATTGTTTTTCCACAGATCCGGGCGTTTTTTTCGGATTGCTTCAAGCAAACGGCGTTGAACTTGTAGGTAGTACTCCTTACTGACCGTTTCACCTGGTGGCAGGAATTCATGATGCACTATGTCATTAATATCGAAGAACACAGTGAGCATAACCTTCACGTTTGACTGCACTTGTCGAGCCTTTTTCGATCTTGGCGAGCCAGAATTCATCCACTGGGATGATTTAGCCTTAGTTTCAACATCATATCTGTAAACCCATGTTTCATCACCTGTTATAATACGTTTCAGTAATTCTGTATCATCGTTAACTTCATTTAGTGACTCCTGAACAACTTCCATTTGCCGCTGTTTTTGTTCAAAATTCAACAATTTTGGAACAAATTTTGCTGCCATGCGTTTCATACACAAAACACTGGAAACAATGTCATGACATGATCCAATCGATATGCCAACATCATCAGCGACCTCTCTAATTTTTATTCGGCGATTGTTCATAACCATTTCTTTCACTTTTTCCACGTTTTCATTGGTTGATGACGTGCTGTGGCGTCTGTCATCTTCAACGTCTTCACGGCCTTCTTGGAAACACTTATACCACTCGTAAACTCCTGCTTTACTCATAACAGATTCATCATAGGTCTTTGTTAACATTTCACACACTTTGTTACACTTTATTCCATTTTTTACGCAAAATTTGATACAAATTCTTTGATCCATTTCTTTAAAAAATGAAAATCGCCGAGCTCATAAAAACACATCTAACCTTAGTGGCTGTCACAAAAAAAGTCAACAATGAAAACAGCTGAAAGTTTTTTCAAGGGCATGTATACCAACATAATAAAAAAAAATGTTTGACAATTGGACTCTCCAAGCCCATGAAATTTAAAAATTCTCGTTACTTTCTGAACACACCTCGTGTACAGCCCAAATGGTGCATGTATAAAATTTTCTTAATTTACTACAAGATGATGGCGTTTGATTTAACAATGATGAATGTAGTTGCTGGCTATTTCATGTAATACTGGCTGAAAGTCTTCTCCTATCACAATACATCAAATTATTAATATTGGTGGTCCAGTAATATTCTTATAAATATTATGCTGACTGGTTAAACAGACATAAAAAGTTTCAGCACATCATAGGACAGTGGTAAGGCTGTTTAAATTAAAACTGTACAACAAGATCTACTGTTCTTTGTACTACTATTAATAGTAGCACAGGTGTCTGATGAAATAACTGTAAATTTCCCAAAAGTATCAATACTGTAATACTTTTTTTACTTTAAGCTTTTAGAGAGTATAGGCTAATTTTACCATTATAATCATCATGAAATCTGCACAAATTAACATTTTAAATATTCAAATTACAATGAAAATACAAAATAAACAGTGACTGCTGAATTATTCGTTTTCATATTTTCAAAGGTATTTGATAATTTAAAGCAGAGATTAACAATGATATGAAAAAATATAAGACAAAAAATTTATAATTTTTTAGATATTTAGAATAGCTACCATTTTGAAACTGTTTTCTACCTAATGAACTTGTCCACAAGAGTGCTAATACTCTCTCTCTCCCCCTCTATCTCTCTCTCCGCTCTCTCTTTCTCTCTCTCTCTCACACACATTGAAGAAAATTTGAGCTTGTTTTAAGGTCCCATATTTGAGTTTTACCATGATTGTTCATTTTCCAACTGAAATTCACTACTTAAGGTTATTAATACTAACAACATAAAATTTGGTTATTACACCAAATTTAAACATGCATAAACATTAAAAAAACTATTTTTAAAAGCAAGTTTTCAAACAAAAATTTAATCAAAAAAGACAAACAAAATATAAAATTAGATGTTTAGTTTGAAAGCAATACAAAAAGTTATAGTTCTTATGAGAAATTATAGGTAAATTATGAGAAAAAATAAGTAATGTCTTCTATTCCATGCGTTTTGAAAATTTTTTAGTTTCAAAGAAACCCAAAAATGGTTACACAGTTAAACAAAACACCTGTATATATACAGTTAATTAATATAAAAGTATAATTTAATTCTTAATATTTAACTAAATTATATAGGCTGCATATTTTTCAGTCTTGTTTCAGAAATGAAATGTTTAAGAAAATTATTTTATGAGATTTTATTATCAATATTAATTAATTTGATAATTGTTGTGTATACAGCAAAATCTATGACACACAGAGTGCTGGTATTTTTTAAATTATTAGATAGAAAAAGTTTAAACACCTCGAAACCAGATTTTAAAATTTCTAATTATATTTTTTAAAATTAAATATTCAGTTAAAAATTACATTTGGCGCCTTTTTTAAACTATTTTAGCTTACAAACAAATACAGAAACACTTCTGTAAAGAATCATTTCATTATCAAAGATGTTGATTATCAATAAAATTTTCTTTGATTTTTGGGAAGAAAACAAAATTCTTCATTTTTACACCACTGTAAAAAAAAATAATATAATGCTATACTTTAGGTATATTTTAAAAATACCTTACTTGCAAGTAGATAAATAACTTTTTAAAATATTACAGAATGGATTGAGATCTGCACTTCCTTCTGCAGCAATGTGGGTCGTTGCTATATTTTCTGGTATTTTAGTGGACTGGATTCTATCTAAAAAAATATTTTCAGTGACAAATACAAGAAAGATTTTCACAACTTTTGGTTAGTATATTGAGTAGTTAAAAAAAAAATAGTTTGTTTTCTTTGACAAAATATTAGGGATTATTTGATTTTTTCAAAGAAATAAAATACACAATAAAAATGTTTACATTTAACAATAGTACTGCTAATGATAAAACATAATTATAACATCAAATAATAATAAGGAAATGTACATTTTACAAAATACAGTAGAACCCTTTCTAATTGAAATAAAGAAAGCAAAGACATTTTGAGTAATCGATGAAAGCTAACTTTTCATGTTAAAAGTGTGAAAAACACAGTGTCTGTAAAAAAAACATATTTGTTGAAACAATTTAGAGAATAATACTTTACATTAATTAATTTACATTTTAGAAATTAAAAAAGAGTTAAGAAGTTTTAAAAGTAGTACGCATTTTTGAAGTGTATTTTCTGGTAGCACTGATCAGATGCCTCCTTATACAGTATATGAATTAAGCTACGATCCCCTGTTTATAAAGTTGAGACACTAGACTAAAACAAATTTGCTCTCAGCAGCAGATGACTTAAACACACACAGTTAACTTGTAGATTTTAGAGATCATCTAGTGTTGTGTCACTGTACCGGGTAGGTTTTGTACTTACAGATTACAACTGAAGTTGGTTAAGTAATTTTAGTGTGAAATGTATATATTTACTGGATATTTTGTAGCCCGTTAAATATTTCTGTATGTATTTTAGTACATAGCAATGTCATCTACATACTAAAAGTACACTAGACATTTTTCATTTACTTACATGCCACATAGCTGTAAGTTTCCTTTCAACTAGGTAAATACATTGTTTTATAATGTAGTTACAGTACTGTTCTGTATTAACAAAACAAAGTAGTACGGGAATGTGCCACTTTTCCTGTAATGCCCTTGACCAATTGTTGTAAGCAAAGTTACTGATCAGGTCATTCACATTTGTGTAACAATATTAGGCCTACGTGTGAACCAATTACTGTATTCAATTTTCTTTTCTAATTTATGATACTGTTTCCGTCACCTTGGGTTTCAGATAACATGAGTCTGGTTAAAGAGAGTTCTACTTTTATATTTAAAACTTTTGAGACAGATTAATAAAACATTGTATGCCTTTTATAAGGTAACTTTGTCACTTCCCCAAATTTGTAATTAAAATATTACTTTTTACCCCCTCAACTAAGTAATAAGGATCAAGAGAAAGCTTAGAGCAAGCATCTTAATAAGGAACTGGGAAGTCACCAATTAGAATAGAAGTGGGGGAGCTACCCACCTTGGAGGACTGGAGAAGATGATGTAACTGAGCATCTCAGGAATACATAAATGGCCCACAATAAATCAACAAAGGTTGCAGTGAAATGTAACTCTAAACATTCATTAATACCTAGATGGCTGCTCCAATATTCATTTTCCAATAGAAATTTGCAAACAAAGATATAGAATAATTATTTATAAAATTATAATATATTTTAATTATATATATAATTATTATATATAAAATTATATATATATATATAAAATCAGACACTACAACACAGTCATAAAACCGGAGGTATTGTATGCAAGCGAGACGCTAGCACTCCACACAAAAGCTACCATGGGGGGGTATTTTGAAGGAAGAATGCAAAATCTTGAGGAAGATCCTTAGTCCGAGATTAACAGAAGATGGATACAGGTTGCACTCCCGGAAGACCACAGAGAAGATATCGAACCTGGCAGCAGATATCAGAAGAAGGAGGCTTCGGTTCTATGGACACATCAGTAGACTCCCAACAACGAGACTTGCCAACAGAATTCTTAAGTATATACAAGGTGTCAAATCAACAACGTCGTGTATCGCACAAGTCAGAATAGACCTACATGATGCAGGAATAGACTCAACAGATGTTGAAGATAGACACGCATACAGGAGAGAGATGCTCGGTTGGAAGGTCCCAGAGAATGAAATCCCAAAGAGAGCAGGGGTAAAATGGATGGAGGAGCGCAAGAGGATCAATGGGGACAGGATGAGGGGGGTGTGGAGGATTATAAGGAACAAGACATGAGTCGGAGTGCTTTGCGTGATCCAACAGGGTCTATGCGCAGATAATAATAATAATAATAATATATATATATATATATATATATATATATATATATATATATATATAATTATGCATATTACTTTTACTTAGAAAAAAATATCAAATTTTAATAAAAGTTTCATTTTTTATAGCCTCAGTAGGTCCAGCTATAGGAATCATTGGAGCGTCTTATGCAGGTTGCAACAGAGAAGCTGTCACTGGATTGTTTACTTTGGGTATGGGACTAATGGGATTTTTTTATCCTAGCCTGAAAGTCAATCCATTAGACCTAAGTCCTAACTATGCAGGGACTGTCATGGCGTTGACCAATGGTATTGGAGCTATCTCTGGCATCATTACCCCGTATCTTGTGGGTCTGCTTATACCTGATGTAGGTACTATAAAGTGTAAATGTTAATATTCGATAGTATTAATACCTTTTGCACAAAAATAAACGGTACTAAAATTCCAACAGCTCAATATATATATATATATACACACACACACACATGAGGTGTGTTCATAGAGTAACGAGAATTTAAATTTTTTGAACAAAATATTTATTTATTCTTCTACATTGATGTTGCATTCAAAATAGTCCCCATTGGAGATTATGCACTTGTGCCAGCACTTCTTCCAATCCTTGAAACACTTCTCAAACTCGATCTTTGAGATAGCCTTTAGTTCTTTCAGCGATGCTCTTTTAATGTCATCTACGGCTGTAAAACGACGGCCCTTTAAGGTTCTCCTTATTTTTGGAAATAGGAAAAAGTCACACGGAACCATGTCTGGTGAATATGAAAGCTGGGGAATCGTTACAGTACTGTTTTTGGCCAAAAATTCACGAACAAGCAATAAGTGTGAGCTGGTGCATTATCGTGGTGCAAAAGCCATGAATTGTTTTTCCACAGATCCGGGCGTTTTTTTCGGATTGCTTCATGCAAATGGCATTGAACTTGTAAGTAGTACTCCTTATTGACCGTTTCACCTGGTGGCAGGAATTCAAGATGCACTATGCCATTAATATTGAAGAACACAGTGAGCATAACATTCATGTTCGACCGCACTTGTCGAGCCTTTTTCGGTCTTGGTGAACCAGAATGCCTCCACTGGGACGATTGAGCCTTAGTTTGATGTCATATCCGTAAACCCATGTTATAATACTTTTCAGTAATTCTGCATCGTTGGTGACTTCATTTAGTAACTCCTGAGCAACTTCCAGTCGCCGCTGTTTTTGTTCAAAATTCAACAATTTTGGAACGAATTTTGCTACCATGCATTTCTTATACAAAACATTGGAAACAATGTCATGACATGATCCAATTGATATGCCAACATCATCAGCGACCTCTATAATTGTAATTCAGTGATTGTTCATAACCATTTCTTTCACTTTTTCATCGGTTGTTGATCTGTCATCTTCAACGTCTTCACGGCCTTCTTGGAAACACTTATACCACTCGTACACTCTTGCTTTACTCATAGCAGACTCACCATAGTCCTTTGTTACATTTAACACACTTTATTCCATTTTTTACGCAAAATTTGATACAAATTCTTTGATTCATTTCTTTAAAAAACGAAAATCGCCGAGCTCATAAAAATACGTCTAAACTTTGGTTGTCACAGACAAAGTCAACAATGAAAACTTTCAAAAAAATGTTTGACAATCGGACTCTCCAAGCCTGTGGAAAAATTCTCGTTACTTTCTGAACACACCAAATTATTTGTATTTTATATTTTATCGTTACTTGTATTTTAAGGCCAAAAGCACATTGAAGCTATTATTGCCTCCCTAAATGTAAGTGTAAGGTATAAAGTGTTAGAACCGTAAGTGTAAGTGTGTGTTAAACTTGGGTACCACGAGGGATTCCCTCAATAGGTGTAGCTAGTCTGCAGGGATATATACATAAACATACATATATGTTTATGTTTTGAGCTGTAAAATCTTTGTTCTTTTGAATTACTGTACATTTTTTTCCTTCTCCTTTTCTTAGCTAGTAAATACTCTGTTTATACTAGAATAGTGACAGGCTTACAACATTTTAAACTGTTGATTAAAAACATAAATGTATCTCGCCTTGCTGATTTCTCCATTGCGCTAAATGATGATGACTCAATATATATATGTTTTATTATTAATACTTTTTTTTTAAGAGTACAATGATGCAATGGAGGTTAGTGTTCTGGATAGCAGTTGGAGTGCTCTTGTTGACAAACTTCATCTATGTCCTCACTGCCTCTGGTGAAGTTCAACCTTGGAATGATCCTGAATCTAATGAAAAGACATCCTCCGTTAATGAATCTCCTGCAAAGTAAGATCTTTTGACCTATAAGCATTGTACTAATTGTTTAGTTTGTATTTAATTTACAATCCATTTTTTTAGTGTAATAATCTTCAAATAAAAAAAAGTACTATAATTTATAACGATTATGATCAAATTTTGTTTTAAAGAAGTAATCCTCAAGTAAAAAAACAAAAAGTATATGCTTGGCTATTTCCCAAAAAATGGAAACTATAAACAAAATTCCAACCTAACTGCTTAAAAATCGGTCCATAAAAATTTGCTCAAACATTATGTGCATAATTGAAGTCAATGCAACAATTTGAAATTAAAGAGGTTTACATTTTGACAGTAAATCAAAACAAAACATATAAAACGATCAGTTTATTTCAAATTTAGTGCACACATTGTGTTGTGAATGTTTATATCTTGACAAATTTTCAGGAATTAATATGTTCGGAAAAAGTTCAAAGGTATGCAAATAAGTACAGTATGTAGGAAGTATCAGCTAGATTTATTTAGAATTCATTCACTGTGCGATTTTTGTTGCAGAATTGAAAACGGAGAAACAAGGACTGAACAAAATGAGAAAAATGAAAAGCAGTTAGAATTATAACTTTACTGATCTTTAAAGAGTTAATAAATTAAAACTATAATATGAAGCCTAAATTTATGAAAACTAGTTTTTTACCTTTATGCCTACATTACACACACACAATATATATATATATCTTAATAGGTACAATTAAGAGTTTTTTAAAAACTTTTCATGAAAAATCTCTCTCTCTCTTATATATATATATATATATATATATATATATATATATATATATATATATATATATATACATATGTGATACACTTACCTACATTTATACCATACGATGCATCCTGATGGTAGAGCACACGGTGGATCAGCCATTCTTATTAGATCTAACATAAAACATCATCAGGCACAACCATACCAAAAGGACTGCATCCAAGCCACGAGTGTTGTTGTGTATGACTGGATAAGCAAGATTACAATATCGTCACTTTACTGTCCACCAAGACACACTGTAAAGAAGGCACAGTTCGATGACTACTTCAAATATCTTGGCAATCGTTTCATTGCGGGAGGTGATTATAATGCCAAACATACATTTTGGGGCTCCAGGCTTACTCTTCCTAGAGGCCGTGAACTTTTAAGAGCGTACAGGCAGGAGCGATGAACGTAATTTCAACAGGACAACCTACATACTGGCCGTCTGACCCAGCAAAGATACCAGACATTATTGACTTTTGCATCACCAAAGGTGTACCAGGGGACAGCATATCTTGCTGTGGTTGCTGGGAGCTATCATCGGATCACTCTCCTATTCTGGTGGAAATTGGGGTGAAAGTTAGAGAGACAACTAAAAAGTGTACACTGCACAGTAATAAAACCAAATGGGACATGTTTCGTATTCTGGTGGATTTGAGGCTTTTAGCGCAGAAATCGCACTTGAAACGGAAAATGACATTATGAATGCTGTTGAATTTTTCACCACAAGTATCCAGAGTGCGGCTTGGGATTCAACTCCAATAGTCCAACAACATAGACCGGCTGGGCAAAGTATTCCTCCAAGTATCCTGAATGAGATTGGTGCAAAAGAGATCTTCGTAAACTGTGGCAGCAAAACAGGTGCCCTGATACAAAAAAATTATTGAACCATAAAATAAAAAAACTTAAGCAAATCCTTGATCAAGATCGAAACGCTAGTTTTCAGACATATCTCAAGGATCTTGATGCCACTTCAGCTACTGACTACTCCTTATGGAAAGCAACAAGAAACATCAAACGACCTACAACAATTTCCCGCCATTGAGAAAAGCGGACAATTGTTGGGCAATGTAGTGACCAAGAGAAAGCTTACACGTTTGCTGAGCATCTATCAAATGTTTTCCAGCCTCATCCCTATGAAGGCCCAGCAGACCACGAGAGGAAAGTAACCGAATACCTGAAAGAAATAGAAACGGAGGACATTACGTCAATGAAATTCACAACGAAAGAGGTCAGAAGAGTAATACAAAGGCAAAATCAAAGAAATCTCCAGGATATGACCTCATTACAAATAAAATTTTGCAAGAGCTACCTGACTCTGGAATAACAATGATTACAGCTATTTATAACGCTATAGTTAGACTCCAATTTATTCCACCACAGTGGAAAACTGCACAAATAATTATGTTATTAAAACCAGATAAAAAGCCTGAAGATCCAAAATCATATCGACCAATAAGCCTGTTACCTATACCATCAAAGATACTCAAACATTAATACTACAACGTATTATGCCATTAGTGGAACAGCATGGACTGATACCCGACCACCAATTTGGATTTCACTAAAAACACGCGACTGTTGACCAAGTGCACAGGTTAATAGGCGAAATAGACAAGTCTTTTGAATCTAAAAGGTATTGCGCGAGTGTCTTTCTTGATATATCGCAGGCCTTCGACAGAGTATGGCATGAAGGATTATTATTTAAAATAAAATCGTTCTTCCCCAGCAACACTTATAAGATCCTCAAATCCTTCTTAGAGAATAGATATTTCTTGGTGAATCACGGAGAGGCTTTCGGTCTTTGCAATATTAATGCGGAGTTCCCAAGGTAGCGTCCTGGGACCGCTACTCTATCTGATTTACACGCCTGACCTACCAACGTCAGACTGTGTAACAACTGGAACCTTTGCCGACGACACACGCAATTTTGTCCTCTCACGAGGATCCAACAGAGGCGCCAAAAATCCTACAAAAGGAATAAACGAGATTTCAACATGGCTCAAGAAGTGGCGAATCAAGGCTAATGAAACGAAGTCAATAAATGTCACCTTCACCTTAAAAAGGGTATATGCCCACCAGTAACGCTTAATAACGTCCGAAATTCCACGAGCAGATCATGTCAGATACTTAGGTTACACCTGGACAAGCGACTTACATGGCAGAAGCACATCTTTACCAAACGCAAACAGCTGGGACTGCAAATACGGAAGTACTATTGGTTAATTGGTCGCCGTTCGCAACTGTCAATGGGCAACAAACTTCTTCTTTACAATGTTATGCTTAAACCAATCTGGACCTATGGTATCCAATTGTGGGGACCGCCTCTCATTCCAACATTGAAATCTTGCAGAGATTCCAGAATAAAATGCTACGAATGGTAACCGACGCTCCATGGTACGTGACAAACGAACAGCTGCATCACGACCTTCAAGTATATACAGTCAAACAAGAAATTCTAAGCGTCATACGAAAACCTACAAAGAAAGGATCATAAACCACCCAAATCGCCTAGCGAAAGTCTTGATGGAGGAAACTCACGCAACTCGTCGACTTAAACGGAAAATGCCCCAAGACATACTTAAATAATAAAGTAAAGTAGGATGTGACCCTAGTCGCATTCCGAGCATGTCATGACAAGTCCCGACCTACCTACTACTTAATGTCCCCCAATATGTGACAGATTGTAGTGAATAAAAAGACATAAAAAAAAAAAAAAAAAAAAAAAAAAAAAAAAAAAAAAAAAAAAAAAACTTACCTACATAATTATGTAAACCACAATCTTTTCACGAATCATGAAAAAGTTAAACAAATTTTCTTCATTTTACCTACATGTGGGGTTATTTGTAAAGAGATAAGGAGGCACTTAAATAATAATAATAATTATATACATACATACATATATATATATATATATATATATATATATATATATATATATATATATATATATATTACAAAAATGATTGCTAAAACAATTTAAAAATCTACCTTGCAAATTTTTGAAAGCATGATTCTAAACTTTTTTATTGTTAGACTGACACACTTTTTAACTAGTCTTTACCAAAAAAATATTTAAACTAAAATATAAATGTATTTTAAGATAGGTAAAATAAAGAAGCAGATTTGATTTGTTTTTTAAAAGACAAAATGTTGACCACAATTGAGTTTTTTATTGAAACTTTATCACAATGTTAGTTTAAAGATACGCTAATGAAATAGGCTACTGTAATTAGTATACACAAATAATAAATCACAGTGAAGTGGAAATGTTTCCATTTTGCTTTTTAGAAAATATTCCAAACTATAATAACTTTAAATGAATGAAATTCAAACGCTTATTACTTTTCCAAACTATTCCACCGATAATTAAAATACCCAATAATAATACACTAACAGTTTGTCTTACTTTTCTACCACATTTTTTTGGTCTAATTAGATCCGAAGGTTCCAACTCTTCCTTTTTATCTAAATCTAACGCAAAACAGCGAATTCGATTGATCTCAGTGTCAGCTAATTTTAATTCTTCCAAACTTTTTTCAACACATTCATAAATTTTCATGTCTACTGGTTTCTGAATTTCATGTCTTATGTACTGTGTTGTAGCCTTCAGTATGTGTAAATGTTTCACTGTATTGGCCAACAGTAATATTCCACTTTCTAAAGTTTCTGGAAGGTTCGGTGATGTGTAGCCTAACGATAATTTATTCCAAGGTATAAGGTGGAATTTTTGTATGCAGTGCAGTATGTGCTGTCGATGTAATGAAAATTTAATACCTATTTCTTTCAAACGCTGGTCTGTAATAGTTAAAAACTCTCCAAGTTGGACATTGTGTTTAACAAAGCAATGTCTAAATTTTATCATCTCCATCCCTCCCAATAATGTCTCCACATCAGATGGAAAACCAGAATAATCTAGATTTCCATTTTTAGAAGGCAGCTGATTAAGTATATTATCAATTGGTTCACTTGTGTATTTAGTTTCATTTTTTTGTAATGCATCATCTGAGAAATCATACTGTTTATCTTCTTTTGTCATGACTAACTTAGATATCTCATGAAAGCCTTTGGTAACAGCAATATCATAAGCAGTTAGAGAGTCAGAATCAATCAAATCTAATTTTACTCCTGCGTCCACTAAACGTTTCACAATATCTTCTTTTCCTTTTAAAACTGCATAAAACAAAGCATTTCTACCACTATAGTCTTGCACATTCATGTTGCATTTACAATAAATCAATTTATCAATAATTTTTGTTCGGCTTTCTTGAACTGCTAACATAAATGCGGTCTGACCGTGCTTATCTCTAGCATTAATGTCAATATCATACTTTAATAACAACTCTACACATTTTAATAATTCGTCTTCGTCACAATTGTTAGATACACATACCGACATTAAAGGTGTAAATCGCTGAAAACAATTTTTTGGATTAGCGCCTGTGTTCAATAAATACTCAATGATATCTGGCTTTCCTTGACAACAAGCGTGCATTAATACTGTCCACCCTCCTCGTATACTTTGCTCTATGTTAAACCCTTGATTAATAAATTCCTTGATAACATCTATTTGATTATTTCTTATAGCTTCATACAAAATCTCTTCATCATGTTGGTCGTCCTCATTTAACGAAATGGAGAAACCAGTAAGGCGAGATACATTCATGTTTTTAATCTGAAATCAAATTTACATTATTTAATGAGTTGAAAATGTTCAGAATGAACAGTTTAAAGTTTTGTAAGCCTTTCACTATTCTAGTATAAACAGAGTATATACTAGCTAAGTTAAGGGAGAAAAGGAGAAGGATAAGAAAAAAATATAGTAATTCAAAAGAACAAAGATTTTACAGCTTAACCCACAAAATTATATTTGAGTAAAGGGCTTATTGGGAATTTATAATATATGAAACAAAATTCCATAAAAAAAAACAATAGGATATTTAGCCGATTGAGAATTTTGTATTATAAGAATTACAATTTCATAAAAGAAGAACTATGAGGCATATGCAGAAAGTAAGTACCATTTAAAAAAAAGTATAAAACATACTTTAAAAAAAAAAAATTAATACAAAAGAAGATATTTTAAACTACTGTTCTACATATTTTCGACTAATTTTGAGACACATCACAGTAGCTGAGCAACTTATTCATTCCTTCTTCAAATAATGATCCCACCAATGACGATAGCAATAGTTGTCATGAGTTTCAAAATGCTTACCACCAAGCTCACGCTTCATGTACAAGGACAGGTAGTAGTTTGATGGTATCAGTCTTGGCTATATGGTGGGGGTTTTGTACATGCACAATAGTTTAACACTATTGTTACACACAGTACACTTATGTTACAAATTATTTTCTTTTTAATAAATGTTTGACAACCTTTTTTTATTTCATAGTACATTTTCAAGTACAATGTCCATTTAGTTTAACAATTGTTTGTCAATTCCTGTCTCAAATGCACTTGAACAACTATATATTTTTCTGAAGAAAAACCAAGATTAAAATGTTTTTCAATTAAAAAAAACTTCGGCTAACCTAACCTGTCATTGTTTTGTGTGGCATGTAGATCCATCTACGAAAATTGTAAAATTTTCTTAAATGATTGCAGGTATCTTGTTGCATTTTGTATCAATTTGTCAGTATAAGGCATAACTTTTAATTACTGTCCTAAATAAGGAAGAAACAATTTCCACGATGAGGCACGGAGTGGTTATCAACATTGATTTAGAAAGGAAAGTTGATGAAGAAACTTGTGAGAACAGATGGTTCACAAGACAATACTTTCTGATGAATTTCTGCAAGTTTCACAATCTCTTTTGCATGAAATTGTTTCAGATCACTTAGGTTATCACAAGCTGTGTTCACGCTGGGACCCAAAAATACTTATTTTTGTCCACAAATCACAGTGCCTTGACATTTATTTGGTACAGTTAAGAGGGAGTAGACTTTTTAAGCCAAATCATGATTGGTGACAAGACTTGGATGTCACCCTAAAAGCAAAACAGCAGCCAAAGGAGTGGAGACGCACTCAAACTCCGAAAAAAAAACAAAAATTCAAAATGACAATGTCAGCCCTGAAAATAATGTGTACAGTGTTCTGGAAAAGGAAAGGAGTTCTGCTTATTGAATTCCTTCCAGACATCAAACCATCAATGCAACTCTATAATGAGACCTTAAGAAACTTTTGGTGCAATTCAAAACTAAAAGGAGAAGGAAATCACACTTGTGTTACCTTAATATGGTTGAACAAATCATTATTTTTCAAAGGTTCTGATGGTATTCAGAACATTAAAACTTGCTAATAATTACTGTTGACATGTATTAATCATATCCACTTGCTTAAAATAATGGACAAGCTTTTTTCTACTTTTATGAATTTTTAAAAGTTATATTTGTATTTGCCATGTATGAATACGGTTGAAGAAATCGTTATGTCTCAAAGGCAGTCGATACATTAAAATTTATTTTAATAGACAAGCTCTTTTTCTATTTTTTCGAATTTTAAAAATTTTTATGAAAAAACTCTTTGTGAAGTGTTTGATGGCTTTGAAATAGTTATAATTGACTAAATATAATTTTAAAAGCTTGGTTTGATTGTTAGCATATGTTAAAAGCAATATTCAAGTTTTTTTACTTGAATTTTGTCAATAACATTCAACAAACTTGTTGGTGGGTAACAATAATTCAAATTTGCAGCTCTTTTCACACCACTATGAATTCCATATTTATTACAAAGTTATCACCTGCTTTACTCAGAAAACATACTCATTTTTCTGAAGGCCTACTAGTTTCAGAAAAAATTTAAAAAAATAAATATTCATGGTCAAGCTGTCCTATAAATTAATCATAAAAAAAAATCATAAAGCTGTAATTTTTTGGTAACTGTCCAGGATGTTAGGTTAGGTAACATAACCAATCATCCTGCAGTGAGTTAGGTTTAAGACAATTCTTTGTGAATTTAAATGCACAAACCAATATATTACATTTTGGGCAAATCATTGAATTTGATGTTAAGGATTGTGTTTCCTAGATTTTTAAGGTTACTACACTATTTTTTTAAAAGGTATAATAATATTTATTTTGTTTTAATGAGGACCTATGAATACTTCGACAGAAAAAATTGATAATGATTCGATGGTCACGTTGACTTGGTATGTTACCACTTTTGTTTTAAATGAAGACTAGGTTTACTAGATTTAAACTAATTATTTTGGGCTACTGCAAAGCATAACCTAAAATTTTGACTACCAAAAATGTATTAATTGTGTAACAAACATTTGTAATCTACGAAAGTATTGCCGATACTGTATCTTTATGGTAGTATTAAAAAAAAAATATTTTTCCCCTGGAAATAATAATACCTACAATTTACTTTTTTATGCGTCGTGCATAACCTAAAATTCAATTAAGCTAAATTGGAATGGACTATACATTATTTACAATATGCTATAAACATTTATAATCTATATAATGTATTACCGTTTTTTATAGTTCTTTTTATTTAAAATATTATTCAAAATATATATTTTCGAAATAAGAATAAAAAAGTACGTATTATAACAAAACCTAACACCACTGCTTTTGTTCATTCAATGTACGTCCATTCAATTTTATTTGAATTTGAATGTTCCACTTCACAATTACATTCAACCTTCCATCTTTGATCATAGATTATAATTAAGTATAATGCACACAGATAAATAAATCAACACATAATAATATAGTGCTGTTTAGATTACTGTACAGCAAAAAGCACAGAGTGTTAATAAATTACAGGTATTTTATAATTAATTACAAATACGAGGTTTAAATATACTTGGCTTATATATTTGAGTTATTATAATAGACCTTATTTGGCCAAAAGGTCTAAGGATATTGCGTATTTAATAGTTATTTTTCTTTGGAAATATTTTTTTCTAATCTATGTACTGTTTATAATAATAATAATCAGATTACAGTAAATACTTTTACTCTTTATCAGTCTTGGAATACTTAAGAGTTTTTGCGAATAAATTCACCTTTATTATATGTTTATGTCCCTGGTAATCAGTTGACAATATTTGCACTGGTAGTGGTAACTTTCGGTTTAATTTTGTGTACTTGCAAGTAAACACACTTTATCTCATTGATTTATGTCTTGTCTTCTATTATTGAACGTAAATATCTTTCCTCAGATGAAATGAATCGGATCATGGGAATTCTTCACGCAGGAATGCGTCAAGTACCGGTTGTTGAGGCTTTCAAAATCAGTTAAAGCCTTTTTAACTGTGGAAAAAGATACCGGAAGCAACTAGACCAGGGATGTTCTACGACTGCAGCTCAGAACAGCTACTTGGCTTATACAAACGTTTTGTCAGCCTACCATCACTGCGTCAGAGTTGATAATTCAATTAGTAGATAAACATAACTACACTATTCATCCAGAAACTATTCGAGGGCGTTTATACGAAGCAGACTACTCTAGAATAATAATCAAAAGTCCCAGCTTTGTGCCGTGGAAATCGCGCTACAAGACTTGATGACAGAGAAAGGTTTCGAAAAAACAACCAAATTATAGTTAATGTATTCATATTTCCAAGTTGGCAGAAAGAACAGTGATGGTACTTTTATTCTACAGCCAAATTCTCAATCCCCTTCTCGTTAAACAATAATTATGTTTTCACATGTTTTTTTAACTATAACAAATAAATTATTATTTTCTGACAATATTGTCTAAATGTTTGTTGCAAAAATTTCAATTAATTCAGGTTAATATTAAAATGAATATTAACGCGTATGAACACACACACACACACACACACACACACACACACACACACACACACACACACACACACACACACACACACACACAGAGAGAGAGAGAGAGAGAGAGAGAGAGAGAGAGAGAGAGAGAGAGAGAGAGAGAGAGACACACACACACACACACACACACACACACACACACAGGCGCGTGCTCGTCAATTCAGCGCTGCAGAAATTAGCATTTTGAATTGACAGTGTTAATGGTTCATTTTCGTATTTTTAATATAATTTGAAAGTTTAAAATGCTAATATATGCATATTTTAATGCTGATTATGATAGTGAAAATATAATTTCAAATGTGTATTTTTTTCGTGTTTAACGTCCGACTATTGTGCACACTTGGGCTAATGCAAACGATGGGATGATTTATAGCGTATGAAAATGCCAAGCCCTGGCCGGAAATCGAACCCGGGTCCTCGGGGTGAAAGCCCAGTACGCTATCAACCGAGGCGGTTATAATTTCAAATGTGTGTGTGTGTGTGTGTGTGTGTGTGTGTGTGTGTGTGTATGTATATATATATATATATATATATATATATATATATATATATATATATATATAGATATAGAGAGAGAGAGAGAGAGAGAGAGAGAGAGAGAGAGAGAGAGATCTTAAGGAAAACATTAGTCTGACTGTATATACCGTTCAAACTAGATCTATTTTCTTATTTAGTAAATAAATCGGAAACGAACATTAAAATATTACTAGTGACTAAACCATTGTAGACGCGAAAATGGACATTATGTTCATGATGGTTGTAAGGTAAACTGACTGAATATCGGATACTTTTTGTTGAATTAAGTTTTGATCTATTAAACACACTTATATCATTACTAAACTTTGCTAAATGTTCGAGAAACTTATTGACTACATGTACCTATCAACAAAATATGCAACATATGTATAAAGGAAAAATAATAATTTTTTTCCTAAAAGTATGCACTTTTTGATTTTATAAAAAAGCCGTCCTAATATCGGATAGGTGGTATGCCTAATATCGGATAAAAGTTTAACTTGGGAATTCAAACAATGTTAACAATGTTGTTTCTGATATAAACAATCAGAAAAAAATATTTATTAATATGAATTATTAAAACAAAAACAACATAATAACTAAAATATAATTGTTAAACAAAACTTCAGTTGTTAATTTTCAAGAGTTGAGCGTGGAATATGAAACATCTTTGATGCCTTTAAAATTCCCATTTCTTTGTTTTTAACAGCTTGGACTGCTTTTATCATATTTTCCTTGCTCCATTTCTTTCTTGGCGGCATCTGTAACAATTGTATTTAATATACGAAACCCATATAGACACTGCTTAATATCGGATATCCGATATTAAGCATACCTAAGTATCCGATATTAAGGGGCGGAAGCTACCTCGTGGAAAAAGGTAAACTAACCTCAAAACTAACTATGATATGCCTTGTTTCGCTCCGAATTATTAATCTACACTAAGCTACAGCTATGTTATGTATAAAAAATGAACGCACATACCTTTTCTAAAGGGTGAAAAAATGAACCAAAGTTGGGCTTGCAAATATTCAGAATTTCACAAAACACAAAATTATAAACAAAACCGACATCAGGACTCACTGAAGGGTAAAACTCACATGAGGGGTAAAGGAAGTAGAGGAAGACCTAGTTCAAGTGTTTTTAGCTAGGAGCAGCATTTACTGGCTGAGAAACAGCAATATCCGATATTACGAAGGTATCCGATATTCGGTCAGTTTACCTTAGGCTTTTTTATGGATATATACAGAAAAAATAGTTTTACATTATGTAAAATTTTAAAATATGTAAAAAATTGAATAAAAAATTAATTAATAAACCAATTTTGACATAAAAGGAACATTTTGACCGTGAATTTTTGTCAGTTTTCTAATTACTAGCGAATGTGCATCGGAAAAATGACCTATTTATCTATTGGAGCGGTCATTATAGTAAAAACTCAGAACCCAGAACCATGACATGAGCGCCGATCTTTACGTCTATATCTCCTTTTGACGTTTCGTATTTTTTTATATACGTTGCACTCCCTCGTCGTCAAATTTAGTCCGATTTGATTGAAACTTGACGCGAAAATCAATCTCGGTAATATCTTGTACAAGTTTGTTAACCAACAAAATTTGTTCAACAGTTTCAAAATGGTGGCCGTTTAAACTTTTAAAAAAATCGTAATTTTATATCTTGAATTGTTTTGAAAACGTAATTTCACCGTGATCAGCGTTAAAAACTGTATTAATCAGAGTTTTAATTTTTCCAAATCGGTTGAAATTGAAATTTAATTTGAAGGCGGTCAGGGTTCCGTTTTCGTATTTTCCAAAACAATTTGAAACTGCAAAACGCTAATGTATGGCAGACATTAACGCTAATTATGACGGTTAAATCAGAAAAAAATATTTTTTGAAATTCGCTTCCATCAAGTCAGCGAAACAGCTGCGATTATTGTTAATTGAAACTGCTCGATAAAAATGATAGTAAAGAAATAATTGAGATTTATATTATTTTCTATCTACGTGACAGCGTTGGTCAGCGTCGGGGAGAGCAATCTATATCTAGAATGATGCGCACTGTACCAGCGCAGAAGGGTTGTAAATAAGGGTTGCTCCGTCAGTCGAGTCTGTTCCCTTAACAAGCTTAGTTGTGCGGCTGAACGCGACGTGTTACCGAATTAAGTGGCTTTAAAAACTGTATTGTGGTAAACAGCCGGTAAGTAAAACAGTCATAATACTTTCATAAAACTTACTTTTAGCTCTGAGCTGTTATCATTTCATATTATCTGCATACACAGCTCAAACAATAGAAATCTACATAAAAAGAAAATTATTGAATTTGATTTATTCTGTCTTAGAATCTATTCTGAAGACAAATAACGTAAGCATTCAAGAGATATATAGCACGTGCAAATTTATGTTCTATTTAGACATATTTGTATTTAAATTATTAAAATATTTTAACACGATATTTTTTTTAAATTTTGCACAACTTTTTTCATAAAATCGGTATCTAGGCCTAAACAGGCTGAATATATTTAAAGCTATTTAAAAGTCTAAAACTCTAACATATGCAGACTGTGATGGTGAAATCAGGATTTCAAAAATATTAAAATAAAGAAATGTTTTTGGAAATTCGCTCTCATCATGTCAGCGAGACAGCTGTGTGCGCGATTATTTTTGCCGATAAATTTTAAAATAGCATAACATTTTTCTGGTTGCCTAAATGTTTCGTTTATATATAATTTAAATGACAGTGTAGTATTATTTCCCAATTTTACCCTGTAAAAAGCTTTCCGAGTGAAGTTCATCCCCATTTTACCACGAAATTTGGGTCATGTAAACGGCAACCAGAATGTTTAATTAAATCGAAAATATTAAATCTATTTTTAAGAAAACGGGAAATTTTGAGTTATTTCTCAAGTGCGGCCTACACTGGCAAATAGTTTACCATTTTCGGTCAGGTTTGTTATTAAAAATTGTAGCAGGTTTTAGTTAAAATTAAGAAACTAGATTTTGGATGCAATTTTGTTGTAATGTTGGCAACATCTCAGCACAGACAAGCCTATCAGGCAGTAAAAACCTTTACCGATTTTAGAAAAACGGTAATTTAAGGTATAACAAAATTCGAATCTTTCTACACTATAGGAAATGTAAATCAAGTCGGGCGATCTTAAAAAAATTGATCTTGAAATTTGAACGACTCTATCCGTTTTCTGGTTATTCAAGTCCAAAGAAGTGGTTTTTATTTGAATATCTGTTTGTTTGTTTGTGTGTGTGTGTGTGTGTGTGTGTGTGTGTGTGTGTGTGTGTGTGTGTGTGTGTGTGTGTGTGTGTGTGTTCTTGAAATTTAGTATGCATTATATAAACCCCAGGCACTGAAATTATAGGGCCTATTGTAAAACTACACCTCTTGGTTATTATTTCTGCTGCCCTGATGCCCTCAGTGAGACCCAGTAGCCAGGCAATTAACGTATTCTGTTAAGGGTCCTCAGCATCCTGGAAGCCAAGCATCCTTTGCCTCCTGCTGGCAAGAACCTCGCAATCATAGATTATGTGATCGCATTTTCTTCTTTCTTCCTGCATAACCTGCAAACTGTTTCTCCGTGGCCCTGAACCTGGTTTGTTCATATCCCAGATCTATTTTCAATTTCGCATGCTCTTTTCTGGTCTAAAGACAGTCTAAAATCGGATTATCTGAAACTTGGCTTTAACATTTCATTATTTTTTGCTTTAAATATTGTCAATAAGTATCCCAATAATCTTTAATCTGTTACGAAAATCTACTTCCAGTGTTATCGAAGAAAAAATCCGAAAAACTAGTACAATTTAAAAAAAAATTGTTCATCGGGTGTTACTTGAACTTTGATCATTATTTGAAGGTTCATAATTGAAGTTAGCGAGCTATTTTAAAATAGTCAAGGAAGAAGAGATTTTTCAAAAATATTTCCCCTTTTAGAAATTCTGATTTCACCGTCATAATCAGCATGTAAAATCTATACATATGTTCAAATAAATATTTGAATTTTAAACTTTCATATTACATTACAATATGAAAATAAACCATGATTACCTATCACCAACAAATTTCTTAATTTCAACGGATTTTGAGAATTCAAAATGTTAATTTATTCAGTTTTAACGCTGATTATGATGGTGAAATCAGACTTTCAAAAAAATACAAAAAAAGTTACGAACGAATAAGTTTAAAATTGCCGCAACTTTGAAATTGCTGAATAACGAACATGTTACATCTGTTACCCTAATCAATTTTTGTGCCAAGATTGAATTAAATATGATCAAAATTGCGGACGTAAACGATGACTCTTCAAAAAATGATCTAAGGGTAAGAACGGTGCACAATTTATAGTTTCGGGTCTGGGTCTTACCAAGATAGCTGCTCCAATAGCTCATTTTTCAATGAAAATTCCCTAATAAAAGTCATCAAGGTTTGGGAGTAGGCAAATCGGAAAACTCAAGCAGTAAAATCTAACCGGCTTCTAATTTTTTTTCAGTTTAGTTTTTTGGTCGGTAAAAAACCGGCTTTTATGGCGATAAAAAGTAATAATAATTTAAATAATTACATTTAATACACAGATATTTCGTGGGATTGAACCAGGAAATGGGCAGAGGTTTTCCATAAATAATTTATAAAAAAGGCGGTAATGAATGATTTTTTCGGCGAAAAACCATAAAGGTTACCATCGTCGTGGCACAAATTTGAAATAAAACATAAAATTATTTTAATGCTGTAAGTAAAAATACACAATAAAATTATAAAATAAACGCTTATAAAATATAATAACAATTATAAATATTCACCTAAAACTAGTAAACAATAATATATCTTATAAACAACATACAACATTTATTGTAGGGCTGTAAATGAGCTCCATAAAAAACAAAAATAAATTCAAGAAATACTAGGCGACCTGTGCGAATAAGTTAGTGGTCAGTTACTTAATATAATAAAGCAGAGATAAGTAAATATAAATATTTAACAATTCAAAATATTTTAATACAAAAAATAGTAACAAACTTAGTATTATTATAAATGATATTAACATTATATACAATATTTTTTTCCTTTTTTCTAAATTAATTTACAAAACTACTTTAAAAACAATGATCGGGATATGACGTGATAATCGTTCAATTTTTGCCCGTATGAATGTTCAACGCAAATATATCTTTCA
This sequence comes from Callitettix versicolor, assembly GCA_022606455.1. Lineage (NCBI taxonomy): Eukaryota > Metazoa > Arthropoda > Insecta > Hemiptera > Cercopidae > Callitettix > Callitettix versicolor. The sequence continues at coordinate 20,502,897 of CM040187.1, forward strand.
GTTTGCGGACTCGTGAAATAACCACGTATTGTCAAAAAACAGAACCTCAGAACTGTTTTTACAGTAAAATTATTACCTCAGAATAATTTTAAATATTACGAAAAATAAGTTTTAAATATCAGTAAGAAATTGGAAGTAAAAAAGATGATATTTGAATTGCTTTTTATTTGTATTATTTTTTTATATTTTAAAAAGCTTCCATCTTTTTAAAACGTATTTTTTTTAACGAAAACATTAATTTTAATATATTTTGCTTTTTTACGTCATTAAAGGGGAAAATAACCTTCAAAATAGCCTATCAAACATTAATTTTGATACAGTATTAAGGGAGATATTTCATACCGACAAAAACACCTTTGACAAATAATACATAGAGATAAAACATCTTAAAACTAATTAAACAAAAAAAAAAAAAAAAACAACCAAACATAAACAATTAGTTTTAGAACTGTACAATAATATTATATATTTAAATTTTATTTAAAAAAATCAAGACGACGAACGAAATCTAAAGTCTGGTCAATGGCCGAGACATCATCTCCCAACATCGTCTGTAAACACTTGCCCAATTTACACCTACGCCGCATATTTTGGAAGCCATCACAATCGAGCAATATACGTCAATCAGATGAACTAGGAACAGAACCTAGATGATTTGTCTGAGTAAAAAAAAAAAATAATTCAAAAAATGGTTTTTATATTCTTGGAACGAAATTGTTTCAAATAAGGTTCCGGTTCCTGTTCTAGTTCATATTTTGATGTCAGTTTTTAAATTAAAACAAATTACAAAAACACAGGTTTTGGTGGGCACCATGTGATTACCAAACGAGACCAGGATAATAGAAATGAATGCATCGTACAATACACATTACATGCAAGCAGATTTGATGGATTAAACTGCAACGTTAATTATACGTCAGCTGTAATTCCGTGTCACAGTTTAACTGTAATGTAAAATATACATCTGTGATAACGGGAAAGAGCTTAACTCTAATAGAAAATCTCTAATTCTACTTTACTCTTTACACTGCTGTAGAAAAAATCTATTTGTCTGTGATAACGGATTTGAGTTTAAGTCTACTGTAATTTATTGATCTGAGATAACGGGTTAGACATAACTCTACTGTAACATCTTGATCTGCGATAACAGATTGGAGCATAACGTTTTTTAAAGTTATTAATCTGTGATAAAGGAAAATGATTTTTATATTCTTAGAACGAAATTGTTTAAACAAGCTTCCGGTTCCGGTTCTCGTTCTTATTTTGATTTCCGTTTCAATGCCTCATTTTCCAAAACGAAAATTCGCTAATGTTATTGAATTTATAATAATATTAAAGCATCCGCAGCACTTGAACGCGTTCATTTTAGGACAGTGTAATTTATTCAGTAAATCTTCTGAAGATTCGTAAGGTTGCACGACGGCATTAAACGTTTCCTGGGAAATGTGATTCTAGATTCAATGGAGGATGAAATTACCAAAGGGAAAGAGAGCTTTAACTTTCCCTTCTTGGTTGTGTTAACGTCGGCAACTTGCTGGTATCCATTCCGCTCCGTCTATAGAAAAATAAATGGTGTAAAAACACTGCACAAACTTTCTCAATTGAAGTTCAATTTCAGGCGTTACGCGATGACAACGAACATATTTTTTCGACAAAAGAAATCCGGTTTATGGCACCTATCAATAGAAAAACAGAATCATTAGCAAATAGGAAAATCTAAAGCCTATATTCTTAAAATCAGTCCATTCGTACAGATTCGAAAATCGCTAGCGTATATAATTTCAAATTAAAATCTGTCTCGCTCACGAGATAGAAGTGAATTTATAAAAGTATTTTTTAATCTTATTATGATTTTTTTAATATTATGATTTTCCTATTATAATCAGCATTAAAATTTGCATATATCAATATTTTAAAATTTCAAATTACACAAGGTACAAAAATGCACTCTGTTCGCCGTCAAAAAATTTTATTAACGGTTTTAAAAATTTAAAATTCTAATTTAAATATTACGAAAAATAAGTTTTAAATATCAGTAAGAAATTGGAAGTAAAAAAGATGATATTTGAATTGCTTTTTATTTGTATTATTTTTTTATATTTTAATGTTAAATGTTTAATGCAGTGTTTGCGTATAAAAAATTCTAAGAAAATACAATATATATTTTAAAATATATTATAAAAAATAACATTGTGTAAGTTACATCGTTATGTTTGTTACTGAATGCAATATTCAATACAGATTTCACAAATTAAGAAAGACAAAAATCCAGTTTTCTCCCCTAGGAAAATAGTGGAGATACGATTGTAGCCTCCTGAGGCTAAGTGTAGTGGGATAGACTAAATATACAGCTCAGCCTTGAATTTCAGCAGAATGACAATAAACGTTTAGTGATTCAGTATTTGTGCGTAAAAACATGAAGAAAATATAGTTTATATTTTAAAATACAGTGTAAAAAAGAAAATTGTAATTTACATAATTTATGTTTGTTATTGAATAGAGTAATCATTACAGATTTAAAAAATTACGGCAGAAAAACCCCGGTTATCGTCCTTAGAAAAGGAGTGGGCATAATATTACGCAATCACAATAGTTTGTAGGAACAAGTGTAGTGGGATAGACTAGATGTACAGCTTCTGCGAGGTTTTGGAGGCCAAAAGAAGACTCTTTGGACTTCAGCAACCAGATTAGGAGTTCAAGCAGGACATCACGAGATTCTGGAGCTTGTAAAGAGCACTGGAGTCGGTTTAAGGTGAAGTAATAGGGGTACAGAAAAGCTTATAAGTGACGTATCGGGGGGGCCACAGAGACTCTGTTAATACCGAAAGGAAAAAAATATACAGCTCAGTTTTAAATTTCAGCAGAATGATAAATGTTGATAACTGAATCGTAATTTTATTAGCAGTAGTAGTTCTGATGCCACTTATCTGCCGGTGGTCTACTTCCATTCCACTCGGACTTTTCATGTTGTAGACCTGGATTCAGATGTTCACGAAAAATATAAGATAAATAAATGGTGCAAAGTCATTAAACAAACTTTACTACATAATTATTTTAAATTTAAAATTCTAGGTTATGTATTTCAAATTTTAAAATTATACAAAGTAATTTTTAAGGCGATTAAATCGAAAACAACACCACGTCCTTCCTCTACTAAATTTTGTTTTCCCCTAAAGACAAGTAAATGTAGCCTGTAAAGTTATAAGCGTGTTAGGGAGCGAAGCGCATCGAGCTACATCAAATTGTTGTAACTAACATGCACAATGTGGCAACGCTGCAAAATCGGTCATCCGTCTGATTAAGTGCCCGTTGCTGTATTCTATATTTTATGTGCTTTCTGTACACACTATTGAAGAATTTATTTTTTTTTTTGTGTTGGCAGAACCGATGGGGATTTGTAACATGCACAACTCCATATTTGTTGGTAAGTAGTAAATAGTAAACACACTGCGTCATTTTGAAGAAACATTAATAACCGCGCACGCAACTGTCTCGTTGAAGTGACGACAAATTTTCAAAAATTAACGATACCACACTATTTTTTTTTTCTTAAACTCTAAATAAATCATAATATTAGCGTAAATTCTAGATAAATACCATTCAAAAGCGAAAACGAATCCTAACCCTTAGCTCACCATTTCGAGGTCATTATAAATTTTGTATAGCCTACGCATGCGTGTGTCAGTAAGCTATCGTTCGCACTTTTTAATCGAATTGATTCAAAGTTGGCACAGAAATCGATTTCGGTAATAGCTCTGACAAGTTAATTGTAAATCAAATATCAGTCAAATCCTTTCCAAAATGATTCACACACACACACACACACACACACACACACACACACACACACACACACACACACACACAGAGAGAGAGAGAGAGAGAGAGAGACAGACACACACACACACAGAGAGAGAGAGAGAGAGAGAGAGAGAGAGAGAGAGAGAGAGAGAGAGAGAGAGAGAGAGAGAGAGAGAGAGAGAGAGCGTGCGTGAGACTCGCGTGTGCACTTTGGACAAGTTCATTAACCAGGAAAGTTAGCAAAAGTTTCAAAATGGCGGTCATTTCAAAACTTTAAAATTCAAAACTTTTTCTCATAAATTATTTTGAAAATCTGATTTCACCATCGTAATCTGCGATAAAAAGTGCGTAAATTAACATTTTGAATTTTCAAAATCCATTAAAATTAAAAATGCGTTCGAAGGCGGTCACGGTTCATTTTCGTATTTTCAACGTAATTTGAACATTAAAAATGCTTAAATGCTGATTACGATGGTGAAATCTTAATTTCAAAAATGGGTAAAATATTGAAACAATACTTTTGAAAAAACGCTCGTACCAAGTCAGCGAGACAGCTGCGTGCCGTTATTATATTACACTAAGGTTAAATTTGTTTCCTTGATTTATTTAGTATTTCAAAACTGTTTTGAAATTCAAAGCGAAAAATGTAAGCAAGTGTTTATACTGTATAAATATTGTATCTGACAAGTACATGTTGTGTTATGAGATTAAGCAGGCAACTTGATTTTAAACCCAATGCACCGTGTACGTGTTTTGCTTATACTGCGCCTGAAATAATACAACAGCTACTTATGATAAAGGATGCATTGTTTAAACGTAAGCCTATTGAAATGACTGGTAACATCTTCAATACTAAATAGATTAATTAAAAATAGGCCAAATATAATTTAAATTTTGCAAATTTCTTGTGCACATTTATAACACGAAAATAAAAACTCTAGAATCAGCTGTTTCGCAGACGTGATGGAAAAGAATCTATAACAATAATTCGTTAACCTTAACCGTCTTTTGAAAACCTGTTTCATCATCACAGTTGTCATTAAAAACTGCGTTAGGATTTTTAAATTTCAAATTACATTGGAAATTCGACGGTTAATAAGACCTGACCGCAGTTCGGTTGATTTTGAAGCTGATTACGATAGTACAACCAGATGTTCAAAAAATAAATTGAAACGGAAGAAAGGAAAACCAGCGGACTTCAGTTAAATTAAATTAAAATTTTTAGACCTACTTTTAGCGGATTCTAGGAACTATTATGTCTAAAAACCGTGACCTTGGCAACGGTAACCTAGGTAACGAGATATAATAAGTTTGTAGGCGTGTTTAACGTGGTGAGAGAGGCAGAGTCAGCTTGAAAACCGAACCAAGGAAGTCAAAGCTGAGTGGAGCGGATCCGCTTGACTCCGCTCACTTCCGTTATGCTTTCAGTGGCCGTAATCTCTATATGTATAAGCGGCGTTATCCTGACTGACTGACTGACTGAGACTCAACGTAGAGCCGAATCTATTAAGCTAATGATAGAAACTTTAAATATGGACAGGCCCTTCGGAATATTATGTAGGGGTGCACTAAGAAAGGATTTTGCAACAATTTGATTTTGACGCCATTGTACTTACCCATTTCAAATTTAATAAACAACGTACAGCAGAGACTATTATAGCTAAAGAGTTGAGATTTTCAGGGTACCTTCTTACAAAAATGTCAAGGTGCACTAAGAAAGGATTTTGCAAAAATTTGATTTTAACACCATTAAACTACTTACCGAGTCCAAATTTAATAAACAACTTACAGCCAATACTATTATAGCTAGATACTTGAAATTTTCAAGATATCATCTTACAACAATGTCAAGATATCATCTTACAACAATGTCAAGGTGCACTAAGAAAGGATTTTGGTACATTCTTACAACAATGTCAAGGTGCACTAAGAAAGGATTTTGCAAACATTTGATTTTGACGCTATTAAACTACTTACACAATACAAATTTAATAAACAACTTATAGCCGAGACTATAATAACTAAAGATTTGAAATTTTCAGGGTTACCACCACGTGTAGGGATGCACTGAAAAACGATTTTCCAGTATTCAACCCCTAAAGAGGTAAAAATGAGGTACAACAATTTTTATTGGAAAAATATATTTTTCGTCTGACCTTCTTAAGACGTAACATAGTCACTCTTAAATATAAGTAATGAAATATATTTTTCACTATTTCCCAAAACACATCCCTTAAAGAAATTGAAAGGGGGTAGACAATGTAAAAAAGTGGTATGCAATTTTGAATTGAAAAAATATTTGTTTTGGATCGAATATTCTAGAAGTATGCTATAAAACACAAATAATGAAACATACTTCAACATTTTTCCGAATACATTCCCTAAAAGAATAAAAATGTAAAAAGGAGGGGTATAGTTTGAGAAAAAGAGTGTTTTCTTTGGGGGAAAATATTTTTATCGGCTTTTCTTAAAAGTAAACAAAATATTCTAAAACACAAATTATGATACACTAAATTCAGCATTCCCCCCCTGAATTCATCCCCTAATAGGACAAAAATATAAATGAGGTATAAATGTTTGTACTGGAGAAAAATATTTTTTATCACATTTTCTTAAATTCGAATGAAACAAGTTTGAAGACCATAAAACAACATATTCAGGTTATAATATTTTTTCACATTCACTATAAAATAATCATGAGTTTAGATGATCACGCTTTTATTAATATTTTTTTTTATGTTTCTAAATTATTACATTACTGAAAAAGTTTCGTGGGCGAAGCCGCGACGGGTAATGCTAGTTACATTATAAACAGTAGCTTAGGCCAGGCGGCCACCAAATGCGGAGTGGAGCAGCGTTGAACGGAATGAAGGTCAGCGGACAACCAGAAGCGGAGTTCAGTCAGTTTAAAGAACGCGTTTTTATATTTTAAATCTAAATATTTAGGTCTACCGTAACGAATTCTAGGAATTATTATTTTTAAAAACCTAACCTAGTTAACGAGAAGTAATATATTTGGAGGCGTGGTCAGTGTGGTGGGGGAAGCGGAATCAGCTTGAAATCCGAGCCAGGACAGTCAAAACTCCGTTCATCTCTCTTACGCTTTCAGTGGCCGTAGTTACATTAAAAAATTAGGTTAGGTTTTGAATGCGTAGTCCGCTCCGCATTTGGTGGCCGCCCGGCCTTAGAATCAAACTGTTTTGGTACAAATAATTTCTCAAGTGATAAGTTATTGTAACTCAAGCATAACATCGTCAGCAACGTTCCTTCCCAGTTTCTGTTTTCCAGTTCGGTTACCTTTCCTGAATAGTTTGCGGATTACTGAGGCACAAAGGAAGTAATCCGTCTCAAAGAGATAGGAAGCCGTTGTAGGAGAGCTGATCATATGTCTGCAATAACTTCTTCACCAAATAATCACGCAGGATTTTGATTATGGAATTACTGGTTGTACTCGTTTATAACTTTTCATCCTTGTCTGGAAATGGTGGAAACAGATGAACAGCTGGAAACTGTCTTCTAAAACATTTCTTACAGTAAATTATAGAATTTTTCAACTACAGATTTATAATAAACTATGTTTATTCAAAAATATTTTCTTTTCTACAAAAAATGTAAGACATTTGTAAAGTAAATATATTTTAAAAACTTTTATAAGTGTTATGTGTATAAAACTCGCTTGCGTAAACTGAATAGTATAGAAATAAGCTGATAGTTCAAATTATACTAAAGGGGAGAAAATAATTTTTTCCAGATCTGACCGCCGTCAAAACCTTTTCTCAATTTCAACTGGTTTTTAATATTAAAAATGCTAATTTATGCAGTTTTTAACGCTGATTATAACGGTGAAATCTGATTTTCCGAAAAAAATTCAAGACGGAAAAGTTACGGTTTTTTAAATATTTAATATGGCCGTCATTTTTGTATTTGTAACTGCTGAATTTAGCTGGTTAACGATATTATCATAATCGATTTTTTGTGAATTAGTCCCTCGGTGGCCTAATGGATATCGTACTAGGATTTCACCCCGAGGACCCGGGTTCGGTTCCCGGCGAGGGCTTGGCATTTTCATACGCTATAAATCATCCCATCGTCTGCATTAGCTCAAGTGTGCACAATAGTCGGACGTTAAAAAAAAAAAATTAATTAATTAAAAAAATATATATATCGGACTAATATTGCTAACGTAAACGAACCAAAAAACACACGCGCGCACGCACACACACACACACACAACTCTCTCTCTTTCTCCCCTCTCTCTCTCTTTCTATCGTTTGTATATTCAGGGTGCTTGAAAACTTAAATAGCAGTGAATATTTTAACGTAGATTTTTCCACGATCACCAAACTTTCGTTACAAGCAAGAAAGTAACAACGAGACCGGCATATAGGCTATGAAAGTTGTAAGATAAAAGATATAGGATGACAGTGATAAACTCGCAGCTTAACGGGCGTTAAGTGAACTGACTCGAATATTCAGCACAGCCTGAGAGGTCATAAAGTTTGATTAATTAGCCACTGACTCGGGTCTATCGTGATGGATGAGGACTCACCGTACACTTGGTTCTCTCTGGGCTTTTTTCCCCAAAAACAACAATTTATACATTCACATAACATTTCATAAAATTCTAGAAAAAATACCAATTCTTAAAAAACTTTCCTATTATTATCGAAATTTTCATTATGAAATTATCATTCACCAATTTCCATTGGTGAATGAACTATTTCAGCGGCCATCACGGTAAGACCATTGAAATGAGCACTGATCCTAACCTCTATATCACTGCTTGAACAAAATTAGTTTAGTTTCAAAATGGTGGTAATTTCAAAATTTTCAAAAAACTAATAATTTTTTTGTACTAAATGTTTTTGAAAATCCGATTTCACTGTGCATAAATTAGCACTTATTAATTTTCATAATTTTTTGAAATTAAAAAATTCAAGTTGACGGCGGTCAGGGTTTATTTTCTTATTTTCAATGCTAATTTAAAAGCTTAAAATGTTATTATACAAAGATTTGAATGCTGATTATGACGGTGAAATCATAATCTTAAAAGTAGGAAATTATACAAATTTTGAAATTTGCTTCTATCCCGTCAACAAGACAGTTGTGTACAAAATTATCAGTTTTCCAAAAAATAGCTATAGGTTTCAATAAATTATGATATGATATCAAGAAATAACCTACTCTAATCAAAGCACTCTGACTATGGCAGTTACATCTAAAAACGTCCATAATAATAATGTAAAATTTTATTTACCTTGTTCATCTCGTGACTTTTTCTTTTTTACTTATTTACGCGTTTCTGAACGCAATTCCGTCATCAGATTTTAAATTAAAATAAATTACACACCACAGTACGGAAACCACAGGTTTTGGTGCGCACCATGTGACTATATTAAACGAGACCAGGATAAAGAAACGAATTCATCATACAATAACACATTATATTCTAGCAGATTTGATGGATTAAACTGCATCGTTAACTATACGTCAGCTGTGATCCCGTGTCACAGTTTAATTGTAATGTAAAATATACATATATGATAACCGAAAAGAGCTTATGCTAACTCAAATAGAAAAATCTCTAATTGTACATTACTCTTAACTTAATACTGCTGTAGAAAACCTTATTGATCTGTGAGAACGGATTTGAGCTTAACTCTACTGTAACTTATTGATCTGTGATAACGGATATGAGCTTAACACTACTGTAACTTATTGATCTGTGATAACAGGTTAGAACTTAACTGTACTGTAACTTATTGATCTGAGATAACGGATTAGAGCAAAACTGTATTTTAATTTATTAATCTGTAATAACGGATTAAAACTTAAGTGTACTGTAATTTATTGATATGTGATATCAGATTAGAACTTAACTGTACTATAATTTATTAATCTGCGATAACGGATTAGAGCTTCACTGTACTGTAACTTATTTATCTGTGATAACAGATTAGAGCTTAACTGTATTTTAACTTATTAATCTGTGTAACGGAAAAGAGTTCAACTGCACTATAAGTTATTAATCTGTGATAACGGATTAGAACTTTACTGTATTGTAACATATTGATATATGATAAGATTAGAGTTTAACTGGATTTTAACTTATTAATCTGTGATAAAGGATTAGCACTTAGCCATATTGTAATTTACTGATCTGTGATAACGGATTAGAATTCAACTGAATTGTAATTTATTGATATGTTATAATGGATTAGACATTAACTGTACTGTAATTTATTAATCTGTGACACTGGATTAAAAATTAACTGTATTATAAATTTTTGATCTGTGATAAGCGATTAGAGCTCAACTGAAGTTTAACTTATTAATCTGTGATAACTGATTAGTGTTTATTTATACTATAACTTACTGATCTGTGATAAAGGATTAGAGCTTAAGTGTACTGTAAAATATATATCTGTGATCATAAATTAGAGCTTAATCATACTGAAAAATATACATCTGTGATAACGAATTAGAGCTTAAATGTAATGTAGAATATACAGAGCTTAAATGTAATGTAAAATATACATCTGTGATCATAAATTAGTGATTAATCACACTGTAAAATATACATCTGTTATCACACGTTAGAGCTTTAATATACTATAAAAAGTATACAACTATGATAGCAGATTTAGTATATCCGGTATCAGCGAGGAGATGTAGCGTTGGACTTGTACTGGACCATAAACATTTCAAGTGTCTCCGGCCATTGTATATGTATCGATCCCGAAGCAGTCGTAAGTTGCGGCGACTGTTTCCTGCAATCCTTAAATCTTTAATCCGTCCAAGACAAATAACTCAACGACTTTTCTCTGCCGACTAAATAAACCAGAGGCACTGTGTTAGAAAGTGTTTGCACAAGAACATGTGTTGATCACACTGTAACATAGATTAATTTTGTGTTTAATAGAATATAGTATATAAATATAATTATAACTATGGATTTTGGTTTAATCATATTCATTAAATATAGGCTATACGTAAGCAAAGTTTGATCAATATATTCAGAACCGATTTAGAGAAATTTATATTAACATTGTTAGCGAATTTCCATTGAAAAATGATCACTTGAAGCTCCCATTATTGCAAGACCCAGATTTTGATTCTTGACATAAGTGACGTTGTTTACTTCTAAATTTGATGAACCAATTCCGAGAAGTTCACCAATTTTTCAATTTTTCCGGGTAACTACCGAACCAGTTTTTTTGAGGATGTAGGCCCTAATTTCCCATTCGTTGACAAGATTCTTAATTGTCGTCATTATTAACGAAATTTCTTCACTTGCTTCTTCTGTATGTTTTATGGTTCAAATCTTGTAATCGATTCTTAACCCACTTTTCCATCATCCAATCGGCTTGAAATTTTGCACGCTTGCTTGCTTCCGATGACAATGCAATATTCAATAATTAGGAATATCAAATTTTGTTTTATTGTACTCCAATTAATTAACTAAAATTGTATATGGAAAAATAATTTTAACGTTGCTCAATTGATGGTTTTAGTTTTTTCTAACACTTTTCACATTGAAAGTTGTCGGAAGAAGCGGGTTCGAGCCTAGCTCGACTCCATTTTTCAAAAAATTTCGAAAAATCGATTACAAGATTCATCACTGAAAAGTAGAAAATAAAATTAAATAAAAGTAGATTTTTAAAAAACAAGCTTTTTTCAAATCAAGTAGGCCTATAAAGTGCACTAAAAAGTAAAAAATAAATTTTTTATCAGTCGGAGAATAAAGCATGGGTGCCTATCAATACTCACTTACAAGGATCTTCTTAATAATTTCTAATTAATCTAATCTGCACCCACGCTTTATTCTCCGACTGATAAAAAAAATTATTTTTTACTTTTTAGTACATTTTATATTTGAATAGAAAAGGTTTGTTTTAAAAAATCTTTTTTGTTTTTAAATGAATTACCTAAATCTAGAAAATCAAAAGTTTCCCGGAATAGAATCATAAACTACAGAGTGGATTGTCATACAATTTTACAAACATACACAGATAGTGGGGCAATGCTTTTTACAATTTCAGTCGTAAAATCCAAGTAATAATTGCATTAATTACAACAATACAGCTATAATTACAATAGGTAGGCTGTAGAAGCTTACAGTGCCCTCTATGGTATGCCTAAATTACTACGTTATAGGGTATCGATCGATCTATGGTATTCATAGATTCCAGACCTCTGATTCAACTCGACCGTTCGGCATTTGGTTTGTTTGTTACGCAGTTTTAACGAGAAACGTTGACCGATTGTTTTAAAATTTAGTATGAAGGTAACTTTTGTAAAGCGCGAATAACGTATGTATAAGATAGTCCATTCACTTCGGTTTCAATATGGCGCCCTTTGACTTAACAATGATGAGTGTAGATGTATCAGCGTAGCTATTTCACGTAATACTGTCTGAAGGTGATTCTATATTTTCTTTGATGTTTTCAAATATTGAAGTAAGTAAATAAGTTGTGAAATTATTACCGCAAATGGAACACGGGTTAAAGTACGTAAATAGATTTTATACAATTCAATAAATAAAAACTGAATGTTGTGTTGAACTAAAATGTTAATAATTTATGTTTAATTAATTAATCGATCCGCTGAAAGAAAGATTTGTAGATTTGTCATGAGAACGGGACCTGGCCCGAGATCAATAATGGACTTGCCCAGAGCGAGTTTAGCGATGCGATGTATCGATAGATGCAATAAGATGACGCTGTTGCTTGTAAAAACCGGGGGCGGAAATATCGTTTATCGTTTCAGCGTGATCAGAACGCAATCTTGCGGAAGAATAAGAAAAACAGACACAATTTCAAACACAGAGAGATAACTTTGGAGTGTTTAACTTCCTTTATTTTTTTTGTAGTTTTTCCAATCAAAGTTATTTATTAGCGAATTCCCATTGGAGTGGCAATCATGGTAAGACCCAGACTCGAGATCTTGAAATAAGCGTCGATCCTGACCTCTAGATCACTTTTTGACGGTGATATACAGTCTGTCCCACGAAGAGGTTTACATATTTGATCCTCCATTACTTTCTCATTCTTCCACTGATCATTTTGAAACTATACATACTTTTTAAAGAAGGTATCAGAAATAGTATGAGAGAATTGCATCTGGCTGATGTTTGTAGAATCAAAATTGCGGCAAAAATAATGTTTAAATAAAGTATAGAAATGATTTTGTTATATTTTCAAACAAAATTTTATTTTTTATTATTATTTTTTTAAATTTAATTATATACAAACTCAATGAAATAAAACTATATAGTAATGAACATTTCATAAATCAGACCTATTCAAATTGGAAAACATCCACAGCTAACCATAACACTGATAAGAACGCCGAAAAAATGAATCGTATGCTAGAGGGATCGAATTTATTTATTTTGGCTTCCATTTTGTTTCTACAAACATTATCCAGATGCAATTCTCACATACTATTTCTGGAACCCTCTTTAAAAAATATGTATAGTTTCAAAATGATCAATGGAGGGGTGAGAAAATAACGGAGGATCAAATGCGTAAACCTCTTCGTGAGACACACTGTATATACAATTATTTATATGTGATAGCATGCTCACGTTCGCAATGTTAGTCCGATTTGTTCTAAGCTTGGCGAAAAATCGATTTTGGCTCGTTAACTAACAAAATTAATTCAAATGTTTCATTTTTCAACAGTTATAATAAAAGATCAGTTGTTTTATATTAATTCGTAACGATCAGATGATTTCATTGAACAGCTGACAGGCTATACTAAGTTTCAGGTTATGTTGTTAAAAACTAGCTATGTTAATTTGTCGTTTATATTAATTCGTAACGATCAGCTGTTTTCTTTGAACAGCTGTCTAACAGCTATCAGGGTATACTAAGTTTTAGGTTATGTTATTGAAAACTAGCTACGTTTATCTGTCGTGTTTCGAACAAATCGTAATTAAAATAAAAATGGAGAAAAACATGATACATGATTTTTTGTTTTTAACTCAATAACAGAATTGTTTCCTATATAGATTCAGATAGTAAACAAAATCAGATGTTATGGTCACAATATTTTATACTAATTAAGTAACGTTCATTGAAATGTACTAAGATAATTGGTAAGACTCTAGAAGTAGCAATGAGACATTTTTGTAAAATGAACACTTGTACAGATGTAAGTACTATATTAGTTATGTTTTCTGTTTGGACAGATGAAGATTGACACTTCTATTGTCGCATTGCATTATGGGTGTTCCATGCAGCCCGACAACAGTTGTTCTGTTATTAATTCTACTCCTTCTTCCTGTGCTTCCGACAGACCCGATGCCCAGTAAGTACATCCAACACAAGTCTAAACTTTTCTACAATTGTTTGTTACATTGGCGGCGGATGGATTGAGAAAACATATGTTTCAGTTACACACTGTGAAGCGTAGACATATGAAGGAAATGACGTTATCAAAGCATGTTAATGATCAGTAAGGCGTAAGAAGTAAATAACTGCGGCAAGCTGTGTCTCGATGACGTGATAGAAGCGAATTTTCAAAAAGTACTTTTTCTATCCTAACTATTTTTGAACACCATCATAATAAGCAATAAAATCTGCATATACTAACGTTTTAAACGCTGAAAATACAAAAATGAACCCTGACAGCTGTCAAAAAAAAATTTCTTAATGTCAACGGATTTCCAAAATTCAAAACGCTAATGTATGCAGCTTTTACGCTTATTGTGTGATCAGATTTTCAAAGACGTTTAGATGAAAAAGTAACGATTATTTTAAAGATTTTAGATTACCGTCATTTTGAAACTGTTTAAGTAATTTCGCTGGACCAAATTGCGAACGTAAGCACGCTATAAATAGCAATTTTAACGACTTATCAAAAAGTGATTTATAGATCAGGATCTGTGCTCATTTCAAGGTTTTGGGTCGATGATATTACTATGATGGCTGCTCCAATAGCTCATTTTCCAATGGAAATTGGCTGAAACGATTATCGTTGCATTGATACAATATAGCCTATATAGCTAAATTTGTGTGATTAAATATGAATGTAGTCCATATTTAATAAACAGCATGAATTACAAAACCGTATAATCAACATGTTTATGTTTTTTGTTGAATACAGTAATTATTTAAGATTTCAAAAGTGAGAGAAGGTAACAATAAATTTCTCTTTTTCTAGTAAAAAAGTGGTGGTATCGCAGTAGTCTCCGAGTATAATTGTAATGTGATAGACTAAACATACAACTTAGTCTTCCTAACAATTATGAATTTAATCAGAATGACAAACTATTGACAGAGAGTTATGTCTCTATCAGCAGTAGTAAATTCTGACGGCACTTAACTGCTGACTGAAACCTTCTTTATCAACCTTCCTGCCACTTCCATTCCACTCATAGTTTTTCTTTTAATTTTTAACACTATAACCAATATTTAGTGTCGCTAAGACCGATTTTAAAAACAATTTAAAATAGCTTTCAGGCCGGATTCATGAAATGCTCCTAATCATTTCAATGTCTTCTTTAAATTTTTCTTAAACGCACTTTCTGGTCAGTTGACCCAAAAAAAGTAAATTCTGGAGAGTTTTAAATGTGAATTGTAGAAGATGTACGCTTTTTAACGTAACTTTATATGATTTATGTGTAAAATTCCAGTTTCTGTTTACAGTTCTTCTCCACAAAAAAATTGGCTACACAAGGAAATCAAGACAAAAACGTGTACTTCTTTAACACAAAGCTAATCGCAAAGCGCTTTTCTTAAAACCTCCTAAGTCATCTTCTTTCAGAATAAAGGACTGTAATTTAAATCAACCAGCGGTCACCTAGATTTTTATCTGAATGAGCTTTTCGTCAAAAGGAAAGTTTCAAAATGAATTTAAAACAGTTTTTTTTATTAAATTCGTATTAACTCTAACTGGCCAAAACATTTAAAAAGTACATTTCACGATCATTTTTTTAGTTATTGTAACTTTGTACTCATTGTTTTGTTATGTGTAATGACAATCTTTCAGGCCAGACTAAAAGTAAATATTCAGATTTGATTAACGTGTAGTTATAAAGAATAGCGGGCAGTTAGGCCTCTTGTATGTTGGAAAACATTATTGCTTTTTAGTTTATTTAGAAATTTTACCTGGATATATTGAACAATGTTTTTTAATATTTACGTACAATGAAAAAACATGTTTTGTTCCAGTCACCGGCTACACGCAGAGGAATCACGATGAACCGACAAACCCCGTCAAGGAGACTACAATGACGAGCGAGCAAGAAGACTTCCGAGCCCCTGGAGTCGAGGAGAAGGACCTATTGTGGGATCACGTGGGTAACTTGCAGCAGATAGTTTTTGAAAACGTATCCGAGACTTCGAGTGCAAGTCAAGTCACTGTCACGTACAATGAGCAAATAGAAAACATCGTGCACGCGCAAGTAGAAGAGAACGCGGTGAACACGACTGTCGGGGGCGTAGTCCCTGATGTCAGAAGTCCAAGCAGCTTGACGAGGCCGCGTTATAACATTGTCGCGAAGAAAGGAGAAAACATAGTGTACTCAAAGTGGAAAGCGGGAGAAGATGCTCTTTCCGCTAAACAGAACAGTAACAAAAAGAAAATATTTTACGAAGGGAAATTAGTTAACAGCACGAACAAAGCGCGCGTTATAAAAACGGAAAATTCATATGTTAGGAACAAATTTGACTCGAAAAAAATAATTTACAACCCATCCGATCCGTATTCAATTATATTTGGTGAAGTTAAAACTGAATTTTTAACGGATAAATCAGAAATCAATGAAAAACGGTTCAACACAACGATCAACGGTAAAATAAACACCGGAATTCAAGGTGTTAAAGAAATGATCAAAAAGTATAACAAGACGTTTGAAACTTTCAAAGAAATACAAGAAGGTTTAACAGATAAGTATAAGCATATCAAAGTTACAAACTTTCACGAAGAAAAAGAATCGTTTGGAAGCGAACAAGAAGAAAAAGAATTGGTGGAAGCGGTAGACGGTCTGAGCAGAAAAGTTTTCAACAAGGCGTTCAACGAAAAGAAACATTCACCAGAAAACGGCAAGAATCTTTTCAAAGAATGGGACACTGTGAGCGAAGAACAGGAGAAAGTGCTCGAACAAATGATCATACAAGGACAGAAGAACAAAGACTCAAACGATATTCCTCAAAGCGGAAGGTGGTTCATACTGTTGCTAGCTGGAAACTCTACCATAGTGAAACTGAGGCAGAAAGATTTCGCGAAATACCTAAAGCTAAACTTAGCGGCCCGATTGAGTTTGGAATACGACGATTTAAGAGTGAACAAAGTTATTTTGATTCCACCGAGACTGATGGTCAACGTAAGTGTGATACCGTCAGTTGAAGGCGGCATGGAAGATATAGACGAAGAACTCCAGCTAGACGATAACCGAGACGAAGCGCCTCTGCACAAGTTGGCGGAAACCAACGCGACTCTTTTGGAACTCTCGGGAGAGGAATATCACGTCGTGAGGTTTCTCTCTTTGAGATCGCAAATACCGGTCTCGTTGGACGACGATCCGTCGGCTACATCAATGATCGTGAACGACAAACACAGCGACATAGAAATTGTTATTTTCATCGCAGTTGGCGGGACATGCGCGGTAGTTCTTCTAGCGACGGCTATAGTCGCGCTGCTCAGATACCTCCGGACTGCCAACATATCTTGGCCGTTCAAGACACCGAAACCACTGTGGGGAGGACAACGTCACCAGAGAATGGACGAAACAGTTCCGTCGATAGGAGGTCCTCTTACGGTAATCTATTCGGGAAGTTTTGTCGAAAGAAACAACGGAAGTAATTCCGGTTCTTGGATCGACGACTGTCAACCAGAGCCGATATTAGAAGTGAGAACGGCGCCGGCCCCAGTGTACGGGTTCGGGGCTTTAAGTAACACGGCGCTACCAGAGATACGTGAAACGGAGTCGAACATTGCACACGCAAGTCCAAAGTTCCATCTGGACAACAAGCTGCATATACTCGGCTGTAGACCCAACCAGCTGCTGCTTCCTCACCAACCCCTGGACGTCAGGATACAAGGCAAGGGGCTCGATAACCCCAACTATCAAACATAGTTCCGCATGTGTTCTTATATTAGGAATTGTATATTTATGTTAATATGTTAAAATGTATTGTAGTAAATGGAGGTATCAAATTTGTCCAAAAAATGGATGACAGATATGAAACTTGTTTTAAAAATGTTTAGTTTCCACTTAAAGTGAGACTATAGTTTTCTAGGCCGACTGGATCTTAAGTGTAATAGATTATAGAGTGTACGATTAAATGGGTATATCATTATAGTTGATAAATCCAAACAAATGAACATGTGTAAGTAGGCATACGTTGTTCTGCTGATTTATGGTTTTTTACAAAAAAAAGAAAAAAAAAAAAAAAAATGGGCTACCGCCCTGTTTGTAGAACAGAATTAGATTACAGGGTTATATACTCGTATGCCGTCTTGTGTGCATTGTACGCCAATTTTAGTATTGTTTCTTTCCTGCTATTAACTAGTTACGACAATCATGAGTTTCTTTGCGTTGCCTTCCTTTATAATTACGTCAGAAATTATATGTGACAATGAAGCCTGAAATACGAACAAAATAAAGTTATTCAAAATGAATTTTTGAAATTTTTAAAGTGTTAAACAGTACAAATGGTTTACAGATTTATATTTGGAAATTTGGAGGTTACGTCAGGAATTTTGTCACACCCTTCTTTTTCAAATGAGTTACAACATAGATTAAAAAAATTATACTTTTAAAAGAGTATAATAAAATAAAATGTATCACAGCAAATTGTGTGTGTGTATATATATATATATATATATATATATATATATATATATATATATATATATATATATATATATATAAGAGACTCACCGGTATTGGAAAGTTGTGAACCCATTACAGTTCAGATTTAGAACTGAAGATTGCTCGGTGTATTTCATATTCACGTTGCAAAGGTGTTGCCAATTGTTGCTACCCTAAGCACTGTTTGAGAAGAGAGTAAGCGACTTGGCAACAATGCTCAGTGAGTTGAACAGTGGCGCAGTCTAGCGCTGGCTTTGAAGATATGTAGCCTTTTATTATATACGAGAGCACTAAATTTGAAATCCTTGTTATACAGTATTCTAACAATACTGATCAATAAAAATCTCTTTGCGGTATTATTTGAGGTGTATACAAGTGAAACTAAAAATTACATTTATTTTCTATACGAGTAGGTATGTAAAATGTAATCCCCCACTATTTAAATTGCTCATATTTCCCAAAACCAAAATGACATCATAATCATTTCCTGTAAAATAAATTACGAAAATGAACCCTGACCGCCATCAAATTAAATTTCTTAATTTCAAAGGATTTCAAAAATTCAAGAAGCTAATTTGTGCAGTAATTAACACTGATTACGGTAATGGAATCAGATTTTCAAAAATATTTAAAACAAAAAGGTTACTACTTTCAAAAATTTAAAATATCGCCATTTTGAAACTGTTCAACGAATTTTACTGGTTAACGATTTTTGTGCTAAGTGTGAATCAAATCGGCCCCGAGTCTACGTATTACCATGATGACCGTTTCAATAGCTCATTTGCCTGAGAAAATCCGTAAAAAATCAAATTTTCGAGTTGTGTAGATTCTATAAAATTCGATGTATTTTCATTGAGATAATTAACTATTGTTTATTTATAGCAAATATTTAAAATAAAATCTAGATAGGTCGTGCCTCTTAAAGACAAATCATTGTAAATACGTAATTAAATGATCAACACACTGTTTGTAAAAGTACGAGCGGATAAAATCACTTCAAAATACTGTCTGTATTAACATAAAAGTGTATTTTGTTATAGGAAGATTTAGCTATTAAAACATTTTTAAAGATAATTAAAAATGATTATTAGTATTAGATAGGGAACGTATTGTATATGTATAGTAAAGTTTAGACAAAGAATATATTATTGTTACGTTGTAAATTGTGTTTTGTTGTGCATAGGAGTAGAGTGTCTGGCATTTATTGGATAAACATACAGTACAATTAATTAATACTGAATGGTATTGTGGTATACCACACAATGCAGTACATACTGGTAATTTTGGAAAGTAGCTTGTTTATTAAATAAGAAGACCTCAAAGTTAAGTACAGTTTATGTAACAACATTGTTTAAGCGTGTAAAACCTCGTTTCCAAAATACCGCCAACTTCTTTTTATTCAAATCAAACGTAGACAACTGTGTTTGGAGAAAAAAGTGCTTCACCAGAAACAGAAACTAGAGTTTATAAAACTGTGATAAAATTACATAACCAGTGCCAAAGACTTCTAGATAAGGAAGATTATGGAAACAGTCTTTGCAAAATTGTAGAAAACATGATGGATTGATTGATTCTTTAGAGGTTATAGGGTTTGTCGGCCTCTTGCTTGCGGTCAAAGAATAGTTACATAACTTTTGAATCCTAGACAGACTCTGCCATCAATAAGTTTTAGCAGTCCACTGACTAGCTTATACTGCCGGAGATCTTCAGGGTTCTGGAAGCCCTTTGCCTCTTGCTGGCATTTGCAGTTTCCTTGTCCATCCCACATGACTTAGACACGGTTTCTGCCAGCCGTATAACGGTTGTGTTTCTCACACCTAAGGTTTAATTTCTGGAAGATCTTCCGCTTCTTTAACTGGAGGCTCGTTCTTAGACGGTTTTACTGATTTGAGATTTTCGACCATCATCTATCACGTCTTCCACTGCCGACTGGGTAGATCAGCCTGGAGTTCCCACAGTGTGCTGTCAATTCAACGCTTCTGAGCTCCATGAGGTTAGACATAGCTCCTGTATTCTCTAGCTTCATGCTATTTTCACTCCCAAAGTTCACTTTGGTTATGGTTAAGGTTCGTCATGGTTATGTGGATTTTAACAGTGTAGTTCCAGCCATTAAAATCGCTCAAAATAAATTGCCCAGCCATACAGAGTGTGGATGCATAGACAGGACTGGTGTATAACTGGAGGTCGCGTGGTGTTTGGAGTCCGCATCCAGACTCCACTAGCCACGCATCCATCGGCTAAAGATGTAGGGATCTAACCCAACAGAGATAGATGTAGAAAGGTCAGATCCAGCTAGGGTACCTCAGGATTGCCAAACCCGTACTCACAATGTGTGAGCCCCTGAGGGGAAACAGGTTGGATAAGCACACAGCGAAACTACTATAGAATGATTAGGTTAACAGAATGGAATTACACGTTTGGAAACGAGGTCCAATCAAACCATTTATTTACAATAATTTAAGAATAATTAATAACTAAACTTTTGATTAAAGTATAAGGGTATTAAAAATGTAAAATACAATGAAAGAACTTGAATCTTTGTATGAATAGTTACAAAATTCAAGAGTTAAGAAATTCTTTATTGGGGCAGAATTCTCTTGAATTTGATATATTTTCTTGCTCCTGACGATTTTGTTAACATGCTTGGTAACTTTTGTAGATACTGTAATGAACTGATAACCAATGTGAATAAAATGTAAATACATTAATTAATTCATGGATTTTATTTCTCCTCGCACTTTATAATATTAAGGCGAATTTTCTATTATTTTAAAATACAAATATCTATCGACATTTTTATGAAAAATTTTGCAAATATTTCAGCGGTAAGAATTGTGCAGTGAATTAATTCATTTCCTACACTGTAACCTATATCCAGTAAAGCGAGATATCGAACAAATGAAACGATAAATATCCCTATACCCGGATTAGCATAGAAATAATCCCTGAATGCTACGACTCTAGAATTCTAATTACACTTTACTGGAATTATAGCTTCAAGGGTTGGCATCATTGGAGTTGCGCTTGTTTATTTAAACACTAGAAACAGCTCACAGATACGCGTCATACTTTTTGAATTGAGTTCAGAATACTACCTTGGAATTATAAGTGAGTTACTGTATTTAAAATTCAGTTCTCATACGTAGAAGCAGTCGGTACAATGAGAAGCTAATTAATTTACAACTATTGTATGTCACTGTACGTTGTAGGGCATCTCGCATCAGTAAATTCATTTTTAATAAATTCTATTTGGATTTTTTTAGGGCTGGTTTTGTGATGTTGGTTTTTACGTGATGAGAGTACACAAATTTATGCTGATATATAATCGTATATTTTGCGCTTCGCAAGTCTCAAATTAATTACAATTAAAATTTCCTATGTTTCCGCTCGGGATCGAAAGGGGAACGTTGCACTTGTAGGCGCACGTGATAACCACTACACTACGGAAACTACGAAGAAGTTTGAACGATGGTTAATTTAACCAAAATTGAATTAACGATTATTTTTATACAATTTTTATAAAAAGAATAATTAATTTAATTTTGGTAAATATAATAAATTCAGTTGTTTTATACTAATTCGCAACGATCCGCTGATTTCATTGAACAGCTGATAGACTATAACAAGTTTCAGGTTATGTTGTTGAAAACTAGCTATGTTAATTTGTCGTGCTTTCTAACAAATTATCGTAATTAAAATAAAAAAGGAAGAGAAAACATGATACATGATTTTTACTTTTGGTTCAATAACAGACTTTTTTGTTAAAGTTTTTACTTTATGCCAGTTAGGTTATTAAAGACTGTTAGGTCGACTAATAAACGAAAAACAATAACTGTAGTAACTTGAATCGAACCTGTGCATACGTCCGAATTGCAGCAAAATACCAGTTGTCCTACAGATTTAGTTACTCTTTTAAAAAATGGAGGTTTATACAGACATGAATTACGGTGAATTGTGTTTGTATCACTATTTGTATTTCTTAATACAGTAAATTGCTGCGCCAATGTTTTCCAAGTTTGATAATGTGTAAATACGTTTTGAATTTTTTAACCCTCATCGGTTGTTAGTACATACTCGTAAATCGAAGTAAGGGAAAGAACATTAACATTTAGAAAAAACAGTTTCAATAATTTTATTTTGAAAAACTTTGTTTGTAATATATGCTTCAGTACTCGAAAATAATCAATAATGCAGTCTCACTGACATCATAGAATAAAATTTCAAAAATTAAAATATACAGTGATAAAAAGTACTACAAGACAATACCATTTTTACCTTACACTTTTTTCAAAATTCACCATAGTAATCAGCGTTAAGATTTGCATAAATTAGCATTTTAAATGTCAAAAATGCTAATTTATTCAGGCTTAAACGCTGATTACGTTGATGGAGTCATATGTTCAAAAAGTGAAAGACAAAAATATTAAGATTTTTAAACAGAAGTAACGTCCGCCATTTTGAAACAGTTGAATGGATTTCGCAGTGTAATGAAATTTTCAAAGTACTGTATTATGAAAATCGATTTTTATACCCAATTTTAGATCGAATCGGTTCGAAATTGCAAAAGCTGGAAACTGCTAAGAAGCACACTCACACAGAGAGAGTTTTTTTTTTTTTTTTTTTAACGTCCGACTTTTGTGCACACTTGGGCTAATGCAGACGATGGGATGATTTATAGCGTATGAAAATGCCAAGCCCTCGCCGGGAATCGAACCCGGGTCCTCGGGGTGAAAGCCTAGTGCGCTATCCACTAGGCCACCGAGGCGGCTACACAGAGAGAGAGAGAGAGAGAGAGAGAGGGGGGGGGTAGAGAGAGGGAGAGGGAGAGGGAGAGGGAGAGAGAGAGAGAGAGAGAGAGAGAGGGAGAGAGGGAGAGAGAGAGAGAGAGAGAGAGGGAGAGAGAGAGAGAGGGAGAGAGGGAGAGGGAGAGGGAGAGGGAGGAGAGGGAGAGGGAGAGAGAGAGGGAGAGAGGAGAGAGGGAGAGGGAGAGGGAGATAGAGAGGAGAGAGGAGAGAGAGAGGAGAGGGAGAGGGAGAGGGAGAGAGGAGAGGGAGAGGGAGAGGGAGAGGGAGGGAGATAGAGAGGGAGAGAGAGGGAATGTTCCAGAAAAACAATTTTTTGGAGTGAGGTGACTTGAAAGCCTATTTAATATTTTAATTGTGTTGGAACAAATTAAAATACTCAAACTTAATTACATTAAGAAATATTCTAAATTTGAATGAGCCAGTTTTTAAGAGGAAATAATGTCATATCCCTGCCTGAGGCTAATTAAGCCTCATTCTGAATTCTTATCTTCTTGTTGGTATTAAAGGTACGACTATCACGCATATATATTGCTTCAAACGAATGCGTTACTTCGAAAATTCATCCAACATACCTAATCAGCATAGATTAGCATTTAAAATTTCTAATTACAAAAATGCACCCTGACCACAGTGAAATTAATTTTTATTTATTGCAGCTGACCAATAAGGGGTTTATTACATTCCTAAAGATAGGCCTAATTATGATTATTATATTATAAATTATAAATATATTATCTTCCTTTCGGCTTAAAACATTCTCCGGCATCTTCCGATTAATAGCTTCAATTTTCCCCTGTCATTTCCACGACCTTGATCCAATCGCCTCTCTCTCGCTTCCTTATCTTCAACTAAGTCTCGGTCACCCTCTTTTTTGCTACCATGTGGTTTCCATTTTAAAATCTGTTTTGAAAGTTGATTTTCGACCCTCCTTTGGACATGACCAAACCGCCGAAATTATTTTGTCTTGATGTCGTCTACAATGGTGTGATTTGCATCCATGATTTTACTGATCTTATATTTTTATCTTTTCCTGTTTGAACCGACCAATAGTCTATTTCCATAGCTTCAAGACATTGTTTCAGTGAATATAACTATATTATATTAATATTAAATTATTGTAATAAGTATAGTTATTAGAAGAAAGTAATAACCAAATAATATTTGGACAAATTTGTAGCTACGTTTTTTTAAATAATCCCCAGCTGGAATACATAGGGGATTAACGTCGAACTGTATTACCGTCCCAGCTGATCAAACAAACAGCTGTAAACTGAAATGTTGAAAAACAAAATTAAAAAATTGTACTGAACACAGAGTCCGTATGGAATTTTATTTTTCTTATAATTCATTAATGATATACAAAATATAATAATAATGAACTAGACCTTTTCGCCAAGATCCTCGCCCGAGGTCTGGTTATAAAAAGTAGAATAAATATATTTTATACAAGGCTAAGATAATAAAACACTAAAAAAATAATGGATATATATATATATATTTTATTAATAATATATGTATATATATATATATATATATATATATATATATTTTTTTTTTTTTTTTTTTTTTTTTTTTTTGGTGTTTAACGTCCGACTATTGTGCACACTTGGGCTAATGCAGACAACATATGGATATATGTTATTAAAAATAATGGAAAAACCTTTTTAGTAAAATATGTCAAAAGGAAATCCCACATAAAGGGTTTTTTCGATCAGTAGGCAACTTGTGTACCTTAAGATGTGTTCTGAACCCTACGATAAAAACATTGTGCTATAATATAGAATTGTAAACTGTGAAGGCTCTAACTGTTTTATGCTCGCTGGGCTGGGTAAGTAGTGTAATGGCGTTAATTATAATTTAAATATTTATTAACTAACTTATTTAAAGACATAATATTACAGAACAATCTCGTCAAATTAAGTACAAGATATTCAACTTGTAACGCTCCAATAGTTTACACTCGCTGGCCTGGGTATGTAATAAAATGTAGTTTTATTGTAATTTAAATATTTATTATTATTATTATTATTATTATTCATATCAATAATAGCAATTTAAAGAACAATCTTGTAGAAAGTATGTGCAAAATATATTTAAATGTAAACGTTCTAACAATTTTGTGCCCGCGGGGCTGATAATGGCGTTAATTATAATTTAAATATTTCTGAATAAACTTATTTTTCCCATACAGTAGTGACAAGGTACTTCAAAATTTAACTCAATGTAAGGTGTTATGCAAAATGTTTACATTTATTGTCAAATTTTTAGTACCGGTTATATTTCTCGACTAAAAGAATTTACAATACGAGTATTATAAAACTCCTAAAACAGGTGAACAAAATAACCTACCACAGTCCGAATCTACGATTAGTAAGTATAAAATAATAAACTTCAAGTGTAGACAGCTGATGAATAGACACTCGGAGAAGTCTACGTGCAAAACATAAAAGCTGTGAAATCCACGAGGCAGTGGCAGTGTGAGACGTGATCACGTGATCTTGTTTCCTTTCAGGTTGGTATTCTATTCAGAAAGTTCTCCAATCATCTGAAGTAAATAAAGTCAAGTGAAACACAGTTACACGAAAATGTATAATTTAATCGTTGGTTCAGATATAGATAGCACAGTAATCAGTAATAGATTATAATTCAAATAAAACAATATTGACTTTGTTGGCCGATGTTTGCTTTTTCCAACACGACAGTGATAACCTAAATAACAGAGGAACATTTGTTTTATTTATTTAACATTTTTTTAAATCTGACTAGCATTTTGAACTTTTAAATTACATTGAAAATACGAAAATGAACCCTGACCTCCATCAAATTAAATTCCTTAATTTCAACAAATTTTGAAATTAAAAAAACTGAATTATGCAGTTTTTAACACTGATTACAATAGCGAAGTCAGATTTCAATATCGTTTAAGACAAAAATGTTATGTAATTTTAATGATTTGAAATGACCGCCATTTTTGAAACTGATAAACGTATTTTGTTGGTTAATGAACTAGTCCAAGCTATCACTAAAATCGATTTTTGTGTCACGTTTGAATCAAATCAAACTAACATTGCTAACGCGAGGGTGCTTTATAAAAGTTGATAAGACTTTTGTAAAGTAAGAGGGGAGGTTCTATTGTCCTTCGAGAGATACGTTGACATAACCTTCCTCGCATTAAGACTAACTTTTTATTTATTTATCTTTTAAGGAAAAGAATTGTTGTATCTCGAAGGCACGTCAGCCAAGTTGAGTTTTTCGCTTTCTTATCTTAACAAATTAGACAGAATTCTAGTTTTCAGGTCAACCCGATTACTGTGATGTCCGTTGGTTCTCCACCACTTAAATACTGGAAGGGCTTTACTAGTCTCTAACCCATACAAGCTCGACCACTGGTTACAAACAGGGGACATTAGCAACCTCTGTAGACACCAAAGTGGAAAGAAGGCGCTTTCCTTCCATTTTTTTGTAGTTTAAGGCGAAAAGCAAATTGCGGCTATCAACGCCTCCCAGAATATAAGTGTGAGTGTAAAGTATTAAAGTCGTCGTAAGTGTAGTGTTGTACGTGTAAGTGGTTGTTAGACTCGGGTACTGCAAGGGGTGTATAAATTCTCTCAATAGGTCTGCACCCCCTGCGGGGTCCTTCCTTCCAGTCGGAGAAAAGGCAGAAGA
This sequence comes from Callitettix versicolor, assembly GCA_022606455.1. NCBI lineage: Eukaryota > Metazoa > Arthropoda > Insecta > Hemiptera > Cercopidae > Callitettix > Callitettix versicolor. Next base: position 20,529,993 of record CM040187.1, read on the forward strand.
AAAATGTTACCAACCGGAAAAGATCTCTTTCTGCTTGAACGGAAGAAAACTCCATGGGGACAACTCCTTCCCTTTTTTTTTGTTAAAGAGAGAACGACTCAATTTTTTTAAAATTAACCTTATATTAAGCAAATTTCGACTTTCCAGTTCCAATAGGTGTTCGTTCAGAAGATTAGCTTCGTTTGGTTCAGCATATGTGCACTTATTCCAAGGAGACATGTGATGTCCGTTAATTCGCCTCCACTTGAATACTGGAAGGACTTTACTAGTCTCGAACCACTACAAACTCGATCCTGAGGATCATGTTCCTCCACGAATTAATCCTCTGACCAACAGAGGACAATAGTAGCCTTTGTAGACGCCAGAGTTGGAAAAAGGCTGCTCACTTCCAGTCGGAGAAAAGGCAGAAGTAGAATTTTACCATCGGAAATCCCTTTCTGCTTGAACGGAAGGAAACCCCTAGAGACAACTCCTTCCCTTTTTTTGTCAAAGAGAAAACAATTTTAATTTTTTTAACTAATCCTATACTAAGCAAGTTTCGATCTTCCAGGATCAAGTTCCAGTAGGTGTTCGTGCAGAAGATTAGCTTCGTATGGTCCAGCACCTGTGCATTTACTCCCAACTGATATCCGTCGTTAGTCTGCGTCAGAATTATTTGATTCTTTACAAATAATTACTGTGATTTATGTAAGTTCGTGTATTTTTGAAGAATTCAAACGCTTTGCTTAAAAGCTAAGATTTAGGCCTACTTTTTTCTCATAAGATATCAAAATGATTTCCTCAATTGCACTGACCAAGCAATTATGTGCTAAAAGTACACTACATGGTTTACGCTACTGAATCTGTTATTTTGTGTTGAATAACAAAGATTCCCGTTGCAAAATGCCTTACTGTAGCAGCCGTTATAGTAAGACCCACAACTCAGTATCATGAAACGCTTGATCCTGACGTAAGAAGTACTGGTAAACAGATTTACATACGTGTTAGCAGTCCAACGTTAGCAATTTTTGTTCGACTTGGCACACAAATCAGTTTTGTTGGCTAGCTTGAACTAATTCGTTACCCAGTAATATTTTTGGAAATTAGCTTTCATCACGTCAGCGAGACAGCTGCATGTAACGATAATTTATTTGCTTAAATGTGATCATACTAAAAAAACAACAATTTCTGTTACTGAACCAAAAAAACATGTTTTGCTTTACCTTTAATTTTAATTACGATAATTTATTCGAAAACATCGCTAGTTTTTAACAATATAACCTGAAACTTATTCTAGCCTATTAGCTGTTCAATGAAATCAGCCGATCGTTTCGAATTAATATAAACGACAAATTAACATAGATAGTTTTAACAACATAACCTAAAACGTATTACAGTCTATCAGCTTTTCAATGAAATCAGCTGATCGTTACGAATTAATATAAACGACAAATTAACATAGTTAGTTTTATACCCTAAAAACTAACCTAAAACATAACTAATATTAACATAACCTAAAACTTATTATACCCTATCAGCTGTTTAATGAAATTAGCTGATCGTTTCGAATTAATATAGAACAACTGATCTTTTGCTATTAAATATTTACTAAAATTTAAATTGATAATTCATTTCATATATTTACATCGGACAAACTTCTTCGTAGTTTCCGTAGTGTAGTGGTTATCACACCGCAAGATCCCCGGTTCAATTCCGCGCGAAAACGCAGGGAATTTTAATTATAATTAATTTAATATGAGACTTGTGACGCGCAAAAAGTACTATTATATATCAATATAAGTTTCTGCACTCGCATCGCGTAAAATCCAACATCACAACGATACATGTTAAAAACCTTTCGACAAAGAGGCTAAGTAGGTTAGGCCAATTAAATACATTCTAAATGATAAAGAACTTGCTTTATTTGTTAGTATCTGTTATCTTGAGGCTTCCGCAACCGTCTGTGAATATTGCAATTCATTTAACACAAATTGCGTTCTTCGTAGATTGACCTCAGCTGGTATCGGACACGACAGTTACCTTCGCGAATTCGGCCATGTACCTCCATGAACTGAGATAAGTATTTTTGCGAGAATCTTATCAGTGACGGGTTTGTTTGGTTCAGTAGTGTTTTCAACATGGAGAAGAGACCTCTTACTAAAGGCAAATTTCGGGCATTGTCCGAACTAGCGGAAAGGAGGCAGACAGTGGCTTCTGTTGTCGGTAAGTTCAACTACCAGCTGTGAAACAGAGAACATATGTTTTAGGTCTACACATCTTTTATTCGATTTTTTATAACATTAACAGTTGAACGTTATCTTAAAACTTGTTTCCTTAAAAACTGTTTGCCGTTCTGTACTTTAAAATAGAAAAGCACGAAAATCTGATTTCACCGTCAGAGTTCATTTCCGTATTTTGAATGTAATTTATAAGTTCAAAACACTAATATATACAGTTGTTAACGTCGATTATCATGGTGGAATCAGATTGTTTATTAAAACCATAATGAAAACATGTTATATTTCTAAATGATATCGGAAATACGAAAACCAACCATTACTGCCGTCATATTCGTTTCGTGATTCAATTGAATTTGAAAATTTAAAATGTTAATTAAAGCAGATTTTTTGAAGAAGGTGAAATCAGATTTTCAAAAAAAAGTGTAAAGTAAAATATTATGATTTTTTTACGATCTAAAATGGCTGCCATTTTGAAACAGTTGGACTGATTTTGCGGGGCGACAGATTTCATAAAGGCAAGTTTGTATCGAATTAAACAAAAATTGCGAACGTGAGGGTCCTGAACACGCGCGCGCGCGCACACACACACACACACACACACACACACACACACAAAATGCTGCATTCACCGTTTTTACTCTGGTTGTGATACAAAATGAATTACTTGCCAGGCTGAGTGTATGCAATATTACTGCAGGGGTGTAAACATTTTGCATAACTCGCGCCTACCCTGTTGCAACATGATTCTACGATAAAAGTAATCCGCGATCAAAGTTAAAATCCGAAATCTGTCAGAATTGAATTTAATTTTATTTTTCAAATATAAACTACGATGTAGAAAACTTTGTAACCGTAAAAAAAATCTGTTTTGACTTTTAAGTCTGTTTAAGTCTATTTAAATTTCAGGAAATGCTCGACGAGCAGTGTTGCCAGTTAGAGGGTACTTACGAGGTTAATGACGGAAAAGCGGGTAATTTTTTCTCACACAGGTATACAAAATTTTATATTGAGAGAGAGAGAGAGAGAGAGAGAGAGAGAGAGAGAGAAATATGTATTAAGGCCTAAAATATAATTTTAACGATTAAATTGTTGAGTGCCTCATACTAGCCGCTCCAATATTTAATGCAAAGTGTAAATTTCAGTATTTTCCTGCACAATTTGTTTAGTAAATTTCAACAGTAATAATGAATGATCCACTTATTTGTTTTTCTCATTTACACTCTAATTTATTATTGAAGCGTTAGCTTTTATACCGCTTTGTGCACTTTGTATGTCACCATGGAGTGATTCGGTTTCATCGAGTAGGTCTTACGAAGCGTAAGTAACGCGAGTAGGGGAAGTATTACCCAGAGACCTTCCAGTTCTCAGCTCTTCTCCTTTCTTTCATCTGCCGGTTCCGACTGAGTTGGTCGCGCGCGTATGTATGTTTTGTGCCTGTTTGTACATACAACGTGCAGGCTTCTCTCTATCTTTTTCTTTTCTCTCTCTCTCTCTCTCTCTCTCTCTCTCTCTCTCTCTCTCTCTCTCTCTCTCTTATATTTTAAGAAGCTAACGCTTCTGCCGACAGTCCCAATGACTGTATTTTTTTAAAAAAGAGCCATAACGATTTCTTCAAAAACTAACCGTTTGAAATATACATTTGGGATTCTACGCTAGGAAATACATTTTCGGTTCTTCTGGCGCCGTTAGGCCTAAATGGGGCTTAGTTAAAATTAAACGCCTAATCGTAATGGGCTATACGAACCCTGAGAGGTGTTATGTTGGCGGAGGGTTCACTACCGACAAATTATTTATTCATATTTGCAGTTCATATTGCAGTTGAGGGCCTCCTTACGTTTTACACCGAGATTTCATTTTAATAGGCCCATAAAGTTGAATTTCAAGGCGGGTTTGAAAAAAATTGTTTTTCAATATAAATAATTGTCGCTGATGCGATGGAAGCGAATTTCCAAAAGTACTTTTTTAATCTTACCCTCTTTCTGAAATTCAGATTTCACCATAATTGACAGAACTGAAATCTGCAGATATTAGAATTTTAAGCTTTAAAATTGCACTAAAAATACACAAAATGAACCATGACCGCCGTCAAATTGAATATCTGAAATTCATCGGGTTTTCAAATGCTAATTTATGCGATTTGTAACGGTGATTATGACTGTGAAACCTAGTTGAAAATAATAAGACAACAACGTTATCAATTTAAGAAAATTTAATTCACTGCCATTTTGAAACTGTTTAAGGCGAATATCACTGATTAACGAATGTGTCCAAACTAATACAAAACAAATTCAAAAAAATGTATGTCACCGAACCGAAAATATAAATCATGTATCATGTTTTTCTCGAGTTCTCGTTTTTGTTATTAATCAGTTGATGTTGCTCTTCAGTAGTAACCTTTTTTATTAATTGTAACATTTTCATCGTTAATTTCATTTTCAGTTTTAAAAACCGTCGCATTCTTTCTCATTAATTTTTTTCTTAATGTTTGTTCTTCATTTAAAACATATTGTCCTTAATAATTTGATTGTCAACTTTACTTAGACAATGACTTTTTAACATAACCTCAATCGAAATGATGTCAAAGCAACAACTGTTGTGCAAAATCAGCTGCTTAAAAGCAGTCACAATTATATTTTTATAATATACAATACCACGCAACGCGTTAAATATGCAATATGGCATTGGCACGCAACGCGTAAAATCCAACATAACAACCAGCCCTAAAACGTGATACATGTTCATTGCGAACGTAAGGTTGCTAAAACACACGCTCGCGCGCGCGCGTGCGCGATGTAATACGTAATACATTTAGATAACTACGTTGTCTACTTTGTGTTCAAAGTTTATTTTTCACTCCGACGGCGTCAAATAAATCGATTGAATTTAAAAATGTTAACGTTTTATGTTGCCTTTACTTGTTTTGCCAACAGTGTTAACGAATTAAGTTCAAGCAAACATTTTCAAAGTGTCAGTATTGAAACTAAATAATTAAATTACTGATTCTAAACTACCAACTAACTAACAATGCCTTATAGTGCGTTGTAGCAGTGTTATACACTGGCCAGAAATTTTGGACACTAAGTAGAATATATAAGGCACGTAGCTGGCGGCACAAGATAGATAAGATACAGGGTGTTCATAAAATTTTGAAGTAAAACTTTATTATTTGCGCATTTATGTATTTAGTAATGACATTGAATATAAACGTAATAGAATGATAACCCTTAGGGGCATATTGCACTACGATAGAAACATCAGTATCTTTAATCAAACATCTTTGATGAAATAAATTTGACGGTTTCTTGATAAACTAACTCTTTAATCAAACTCTGATGAAAATTTGACAAATATTTTCAAAATATAACATCAAAATTTTATCATTTCCCGTTTGTGTCACATTATTCCTTTAGTTGCATAGAATGTAAAACAACGGCGAAATTGTCACGGATTTTTGAAGCAGTAAGAACATTAATTCTACAATATGAAAAAGAAATGTATTTGTGGAATATCCACAGTAATGGTTACATAAACCGAGATTTAAAATACACTCATTCTTGAAAATTGTCTATTTGAATGACGATCTTCCAAAGGCAATTTTCAATAATAGTGGCATTTACAACTAGTATATTTCTACTTTGTATCCACGGTCGGACCCAAACTTGTTTTTCCCTCTCTTTTTATTTAGTAGTGCTGCAGCAAGATAAGCGTTCAATACAGTGGTAAAACAAGTCAACATTATTCAGTCCATTACAGCACATGAATAAACTACTACTGCAATTGAGTAAACATAACCTCAAAATATATCTAGTTAGTAACACAGCTGACGAATGTAATGTGTTTTTTTTTTGATAAAACTTTGACGTGATTTGAACGTGATATAGGGTCAAAGTTTCATTAGATATCTTTGATAATATGTCCCTTATGAGAGATAAGTGAGATCGTCGCTGGTGGCATCTTGCGGCAATGGTTACACTAAAGTTAAATAGTACTGTATACTTTTTGAAACGTCTTCCTTCTCTGTACTTGCAGCGCTCGTAACGGCACATAGTCCAATTACTTAGACTTTAGACGCTAATATCGAGCACGCTTCTTAATGGTGGTTGTACTTCTAGTCAGGGGTAATGAATTATTGGAGCAGTTATCATGATAAGACCCCGGACCTCGAAACAAGCGCTGATCCTGAAGTATAAATTACTTTTCGAGAGGTCTTTAAAATTTCCGTGTTACGCAAATGTACGTATGCGTTTTTATGTGTGTTCTAGCTTTCGAAATTTTAGTCCGGGCTAATTCAAACTCGGGATGAAAATCGATTTTTCCGTTAAATAATTATTATTTTGAAAAATTGATAAAAGAATTTCAAAACAAGAAAAATTGGAAGCAGTTTATTGTTACATATGAAATGTTGCAAAATGATCTATTTGAATAGTAAAATATCGTAAATAGAAGTTAATTACATTTTTATGCAGTTTTTCCTTAAATATTTATTACGCAAACAAATTAAAGAATTCTAATAGGTCTAATTAAAAAACGTTTTTGTATTACATTTTGTTCATTTATAACCTAAGCACAGTATTCATCGCCTGTAATGTAACTTTCGCAATTGAAGTGTGGCATTCCTGGCATATCTTTACATCTTTTCTTTACTTTTCTGTTTTCGTTTGTTCTTTTTCAATTTGTTTATGCTGTATTCCTTAAGCTTTTATTTTGGACTTCTTAACAATATTTGCCTTTTTAGAATGTTTGTCTTTAAATAATTTCTTTTTATCTTATTTAACTCTTTCCTTAACTTACTCAACTCTGCGATAGATTTGTCCCTTTTAATGATATCTTTGGTGTAGGTGTTGTCACATGTGACAACTAGCCCCGGCGTGCCATTTTGTTAATCCGAAAACAAACGAATGACACTGTAAATAAAAATATGATTTGAACGCCTAAAAGATTTAACCTAAACTGTTAATAATATTTGTAACTTGCAGTAAAAGGACATTAAAAAATAACTAGTTAAGGTTGTAGAAAAAACTAGGTTAAAATTGTAGAATTTTACTTATCAAGCAAAAATTGAGAAAAAACGCCACTAAGTAAACAGACACGCACAGAAACATACACTTTAGGCAACAGAAAACTCAGTTGTGGTGTACATGACTAAGGAGAGGAAAGCCAGTAACGGTACCTTTTAGACAAATTTATAAACTTTGTGACAACCAACCTGTGTGACTTTTAGCCCCGGTCTCTCCTAGTACAACAGTTTCAAAATATCTGTCCTTCCAAATCTTTCATTTTACTATCGCAATCTGTGTGAAATATACATAAATTAGCGTTTTTCAGTTATAAAATTCTATTGAAAATACACTAACGAACTTGACGGCGGTTAGGGCTCATTTTCGTGTTTTCATTGTACAGTAATTTGAAGGTTTAAAATCCCAATTTTAACGCGTTTTCAAATTTTCAAATAAAATTGTTAAGATTAAAAAAAGCGTGAGATACGCAGCTGCGTGCGGCGGTTTCAAGTAAACACAATCGATATAAATGTGTTCGCGATACATCGTGTGGCAGCATACTTTCTGTGGCACCATGTATTATGTTAAAATAGGTATTTACGAAGGCCAACTTTATATACAGGCTGCAATTTGTATCGCAATAGTCATGTGATTATATGAAGTTACATATTGTATAAATGTATAACAGTTAATTGCTGACTAGTTTTCTGTACTTGTTAAAATAGAAGGTCGAATTTTTTGTGTGGTTATTGGCAGCTCCTCCAAAACCACAACTTCCTAACCTTCGCGTTCACTTATTTAGTTGCACATACTTTTTGGTTGTAATCCCGAAAACCAAGTTGTTAGTTCAACAATTCAACTGGTGTTAATTCTTACTGAGTACATTGCAATACACTACACTTTCGCTTGTGTAGTTGATAAAGTCGACTGGGTTGTTGGTAGCATTATAAAATGTAAAAACATTTTATAATGTTTTTTACATTATAAAATGTAAACATAAAAAGAACATGTAGAAATTATATTGAAACAAGAAAACGTCAATGCGATTTATAGTTTTCTTGAATAAAATCCATTATAGCTTAAAACAATTTCAAAAGAAAGCAGCGTTAGGTGCATTCATCAACTATTTAATACTAGCCTATAGTATTACAAGCTGGTAAAAAAAAATACGGTATCAGGCAGTTTTGTTGATTTGCAACATTGCAACAGAAGAAAAAGCTGATGTCTGGAGAACGTCATTTATACGTAAAGCAACTTGCAGATCTTCAAGCGAACTTGGAATGGCTCGTAGGAAAAGTTGGATGCATACAAAGTTCATATTGTACAATCTTGGAAGCACAATGATTGTGCTCTACGCGTATGGTGTAGAGTTGATAGAACGCTATTATTGTAGACTCGTTAGAATAAACTCTTTTGATGTAAAGTCATTAAACAGTCTACGACTTTGTTGAAGAGTCGTTAGACAATCCACGCCTTTGCTATAGAGTCATTAGACAGTAAAGGTCCTTGCTATAGAATCGTTAGACAGTCCGCAACTTTGCTGTAGAGTCGTTAGACAATCCACGCCTTTGCTGTAGAATCGTTAAACGGTTCACTCCTTTGCTGTAGAATCGTTAGACAGTCCACGCTTTTGTTGTAGAGTCGTGAAACAGTTCACGCCTTTGCTGTAGAGTCGTTATACCCACGACTTAGGGCATGTCGTAGATAAATAGTCACGTAGTCGATCCCAAAACATTCATAATACAGTTTTGGTGGTAAAAATGTGATTGTGTGGTTGTCTGTCTTTTTGTTTTGTTTTGTTTGCGATAGGGTATGATGTATTTAATTCACTGGCGCTTTGTTTTTAGAGTTTTACACGACATCCAGATTGGTCACTAGTAACAATGTGGTTCAATAATTCTTCGCTATCCTTGTCATACCGTCTGAGAAAATCCACTGCAGCTCTTTTTCGTTTTTGTTTGCATCCATCTGTCAAAACTCAAGCAATCCACTTTTCTGTAGCCCAAATCGATACTAAAAATTTCATAAAGATTCTTGAAATGTCAGAAAAGAACGAACCCAGTCAATCTACAGTTATCGTGTTTAAACAAAACTTGTATCTAACAATTGCTCTAGTTAAAAAAAAACAATTGTTCTAGTTATTGAACAATAACTAATAGGTCAGTATATAAACAAAAAAGTTGATTGAAGGTAAAAGTAATTATCGTGAAATGGGCGTTATAACGCTACACCCTGTGTAAACATCCTATTTCCTCAGGTATAAATATTTGTAATGAAGGTATTAAATAACAATAATTAATTATGCAAAGTAGGACAAGCAGGCCTATATCCGGCGGCAACGGATTTGCAACAATCGGGCAAGGCCTGATTACTTTGTGATACAGACATGTTAAGCCGATTGCAAAATCTACTGACTTTGGCTCTCTACACCTGGCTGCAGGTAACGGTGACTGTCTGGACCAAATATGAAATGTAAAAACGACTGTAAAGCTGTAAAAATCGAGTTTCAATTTGCAGTTGAAGTATTTTGTTTTATTAAGGATCATACTTTAGGGCCTAAGTCAGATAGACTAATGAAGACGCGGATGGGCGCTAACGGAAAACTTGATATTAATAGTTGCAGTCTCAAACCAACGATCTTAAGCACAAGCTCAGAGACTCTGATAAACTAGCGGATGTCTAAGCCAAGTCGATTTTGCACGCCCTTAAACCGTTCCGATATAAATTTAAACTGTAGTTGCAGTAGAAGTACCAATAGCTATAATTTTAATTGTAGTTATACCATTAGCTGTCTTAGTAGTAGTAGTAGTAGTTTTCATTTTGGCGGTAGCTGTATTACTAGCTGTCTCAATAGTAGAACCTCTCACATTAGTGATAACTTTATCAAGCCGTATGAATAAAAGAACCTCTTACATTAGCGATACCTCTATCAAGCTGTCGCAGTAACAGAACCTCTCACATTAGCGGCAGCTTTAGTATGCTGTCTCAGTAACAGAACCTCTCATGTTAGCGGTAGCTCTATCAAGCTGTCGCAGTAGCAGAACCTCTCACATTAACGGCAGCTTTAGTAAGCTGTCTCATTAACAGAACCTCTCATGTTAGCGGTAGCTTTAGTATGCTGTCTCAGTAACAGAACCTCTCACATTAGCGGCAGCTTTAGTAAACTGTCTCATTAACAGAACCTCTCATGTTAGCGGTAGCTCTATCAAGCTGTCGCAGTAACAGAACCTCTCACATTAGCGGCAGTTTTAGTAAGCTGTCTCAGTAACAGAACCTCTCATGTTAGCGGTAGCTCTATCAAGCTGCCGCAGTAGCAGAACCTCTCACATTAACGGCAACTTTAGTAAGCTGTTTCAGTAACAGAACCTCTCACATTAGCAGTTAGCTCTATCAAGCTGTCGCAGTAACAGAACCTCTCACATTAGCGGCAGCTTTAGTAAGCTGTCGCAGTAACAGAACCTCTCATGTTAGCGATACCTCTATCAAGCTGTCGCAGTAACAGAACCTCTCACATTAGCGGCAGCTTTAAAGCTGTTTCAGTAACAGAACCTCTCATGTTAGCGATACACTGTCTAGTAACAGAACCTCTCACATTAGCGGCAGCTTTAGTAAGCTGTCTCAGTAACAGAACCTCTCATGTTAGCGGTAGCTCTATCAAGCTGTCGCAGTAACAGAACCTCTCACATTAGCGGCAGCTTTAGTAAGCTGTTTCAGTAACAGAACCTCTCATGTTAGCGATACCTCTATCAAGCTGTCTCAGTAACAGAACCTCTCACATTAGCGGCAGCTTTAGTAAGCTGTCTCAGTAACAGAACCTCTCATGTTAGCGGTAGCTCTATCAAGCTGCCGCAGTAACAGAACCTCTCACATTAGCGGCAGCTTTAGTAAGCTGTTTCAGTAACAGAACCTCTCATGTTAGCGATACCTCTATCAAGCTGTCTCAGTAACAGAACCTCTCACATTAGCGGCAGCTTTAGTAAGCTGTCTCAGTAACAGAACCTCTCATGTTAGCGATACCTCTATCAAGCTGTCGCAGTAACAGAACCTCTCACATTAGCGGCAGCTTTAGTAAGCTGTTTCAGTAACAGAACCTCTCATGTTAGCGGTAGCTCTATCAAGCTGCCGCAGTAGCAGAACCTCTCACATTAACGGCAACTTTAGTAAGCTGTTTCAGTAACAGAACCTCTCACATTAGCAGTAGCTCTATCAAGCTGTCGCAGTAGCAGAAGCTCTCACATTAGCGGCAGCTTTAGTAAGCTGTTTCAGTAACAGAACCTCTCATGTTAGCGATACCTCTATCAAGCTGTAGCAGTAACAGAACCTCTCACATTAGCGGCAGCTTTAGTAAGCTGTTTCAGTAACAGAACCTCTCATGTTAGCGGTAGCTCTATCAAGCTGTCGCAGTAACAGAACCTCTCATGTTAGCGATACCTCTATCAAGCTGTCGCAGTAACAGAACCTCTCACATTAGCGGCAGCTTTAGTAAGCTGTCTCAGTAACAGAACCTCTCATGTTAGCGGTAGCTCTATCAAGCTGCCGCAGTAACAGAACCTCTCACATTAGCGGCAGCTTTAGTAAGCTGTTTCAGTAACAGAACCTCTCATGTTAGCGATACCTCTATCAAGCTGTCTCAGTAACAGAACCTCTCACATTAGCGGCAGCTTTAGTAAGCTGTCTCAGTAACAGAACCTCTCATGTTAGCGATACCTCTATCAAGCTGTCGCAGTAACAGAACCTCTCACATTAGCGGCAGCTTTAGTAAGCTGTTTCAGTAACAGAACCTCTCATGTTAGCGATACCTCTATCAAGCTGTCTCAGTAAGAGAACCTCTCACATTAGCGGCAGCTTTAGTAAGCTGTCTCAGTAACAGAACCTCTCATGTTAGCGATACCTCTATCAAGCTGTCGCAGTAACAGAACCTCTCACATTAGCGGCAGCTTTAGTAAGCTGTTTCAGTAACAGAACCTCTCATGTTAGCGGTAGCTCTATCAAGCTGTCGCAGTAACAGAACCTCTCATGTTAGCGATACCTCTATCAAGCTGTCGCAGTAACAGAACCTCTCACATTAGCGGCAGCTTTAGTAAGCTGTCTCAGTAACAGAACCTCTCATGTTAGCGGTAGCTCTATCAAGCTGCCGCAGTAACAGAACCTCTCACATTAGCGGCAGCTTTAGTAAGCTGTTTCAGTAACAGAACCTCTCATGTTAGCGATACCTCTATCAAGCTGTCGCAGTAGCAGAAGCTCTCACATTAGCGGCAGCTTTAGTAAGCTGTCTCAGTAACAGAACCTCTCATGTTAGCGATACCTCTATCAAGCTGTCGCAGTAACAGAACCTCTCACATTAGCGGCAGCTTTAGTAAGCTGTTTCAGTAACAGAACCTCTCATGTTAGCGGTAGCTCTATCAAGCTGTCGCAGTAGCAGAACCTCTCACATTAACGGCAGCTTTAGTAAGCTGTCTCATTAACAGAACCTCTCATGTTAGCGGTAGCTCTATCAAGCTGTCGCAGTAGCAGAACCTCTCACATTAGCTGCAGCTATAGTAAGCTGTTTCAGTAACAGAACCTCTCACATTAGCGGTAGCTCTATCAAGCTGTCGCAGTAGCAGTAGTTGTCATATTGGCATTAGCTTTACCAATACTTATTGAAATCGAAATAGATGTCACATGGACAATAGCATTACCAGAAACTGTTGCACTAACAGTAGCTGTGACAGTAGCAGGTGTTGATTAGATGGTAGCTGTTCCAATATGGTTAGCTTTCATAGTAGTTGTCTGAGCACAATAGCTCTTATATTGGTTAAAGCTGTATCAGTAGCAGCTGTTGTTTCATTGACAGTAGCTTTAACAGTAACTGTTACTGTAGCAATATAAGTCTTATTGAGGGTAGCTAAATTAGTAACAGCTGTTGCATTGGCGTTAGCTTTAACATTAGCTGTAACAGTAGCTTTCTCTTTTGAGGTAGCTAGCTGTGATTAATAGCTGTCGCAGTAGTAGTAGTAGTAGTACTCATATTGGCGGTAGCACTATAGTAGCTGTTACATTAACTCATGCATATTTTTATCTTTCCTAATAATACCTAATTTTGTAAATTAACGTGATTCCTACATATCGTCTATGTACAACTTGTCTGATATAATTAGTCTTTAACAATATAAATTTGATTAATAACCAATATTTTAAACTATTTTACAAACAATAAAGTATGTTGGCAGGTTGATCGCCAGCGTCATGGTTTAGGCTTGTACAACAAAGTATACCGCAGCCCGTAGCCACATCCTTCTGCGCTGTTGCTCTTTCTCTCAAGTTACATACAACTTAAGATTAGTTGCCGCCCATGTTTGCCGAGTAACCGTACAACTTGTAAGCTGCGAAACTGTCATGACAGCGCCGAAGTTAAATTTCGACATCTTTATTAACAAACCGTAGCAGATTTCAGTTCGTCTGAGTTCAGAAAAGTGGTTTTTTCTTGAATATTTATTTGTGATTCCACAAAAGACTTTTTTAACCAAATTTAGCATATAGTGTTTCTTCAGTAGTGCTTCTTTAGACAAAACGTTTACGAAAATTAGATTTTTTCAAAAATTTGTCAAACAATTTTGCTAAAATACAGCTAAATATAGCCCTTTAGTAAGCAAAATGTATTGGTCACAATCTATAGTCCAGCCACTTAATAAACGGCCTGCGCAAAAATTTAGTGCGCATGTAGGAGAATTCCCTCCAGCTCTCTACAACAGTACAGTGACACACTGTCTGCCAATCAGAGTCTACAAAGTGTTACTACTCAGCGATAGTGAAGGAAAAGAAGGGAGAGAGTGGGAACTTGACCTCTCACTCGTACATCTTTTCTCATTGACCCACTAGTGTCCTTACTAGATTGTTTTTAAGCAGCTGACCTATATATAGTGAAAATCTTCCCAAAAAGAAAAAGAACGGTTAGAAAGTTATGCATTTTTTTTCTTTCAAAGCTTGGTAATATACAATAATTCAAAACTCAAGCAAATTTAATACTTGTTTGAAATTAATTCAGTCTTGAATTTACTTTACAAATACAAAACACACAAGGTCTAATTTTCAGCCGCTATTTAAGTGGGTTTTTTGAATGAAGTAATAAATGTTTGGTTAGTTATTTAAGTACATCTCCTGACCTTCATTTTGAATGTTGAACTGCTATACAATGTTTACACGCCATTTCTTCATCTCGGCCCATCTCTTCATTCTTGGACATCACGATGCAAGTAACCCAAGGTCACTGTTGCAACAAGAATACTAATACCTGCAATCAGTTCACAGTAGGAGCAACCAATTTATTTTTACAGCCAGTAACTGCATTTTAATTACATTTCAACGAATGCCAGGCTGTTACATAATAAATAACTTGCTATTAAACAAATACTCTATTTAACTTTTATTATTTTCTGTAAAAGTTGTAAAGGTATAAAGTACTTGCAGTAACACATCATTCTAAAGACAACTGGAAAATATCGCTATTTTTTCTTCCTTGAAGTCTACAATTTATGCCAGTTAGATTAATAGGCGTCAACGGGAAATTTTACGACAGTAATCACAGTCTCGAACCAGTATCAAATGACCTTGAACAGTACTCTAACTAGCTAGGGCTCGTCCGGCCCTCTGAAATAAATGACGTGACGTATAAGACGCAATAACTATATCATCCTTGAAGTAGACCCAAAAGTATACATCTACACCTTATACGATACCTGTGAAGACATCTGAAGTAGGTAACCTCTAAAGTTGAAGATAGTTGAAGTGAAAGGTAGAATTTTCTTGGTGTTTAACGTCCAAACGTTACGCCCAGTTAGACTAATGAGGACAAGAATCAGCGTTAGCGTTAAGGGTGAAGCATAGTAACTACGGTTCTAATCTACAACTTTGCGCTGTTCAATGAAATCAGCTGATCTTTACGAATTAATATAAACTACAAATAAACATAGCTAGTTTTTAAAAACATAACCTAAAACTTATTATAGCCTATCTGCTGTTCAATGAAATTACCTGATCATCACAAAATAATATAAACCAACTGATCTTTTAATATAACTACCAAAATTAAATTAACGATTCATTTCATATAGTTAAGTCAATCAAATTTCTTCTTAGTTCCTATAGTGTAGTGGTCTTCGAAGTTTACGTAATTTAGTGGTTATCTCGTGTGCCTCACATGCACAAGGTCCTCGGTCCTATCCCGACGGAAATACAGAATTTTTTAATTATAATTAATTTAATATGAGATTTATGACGCGCAAAATATACTGTTGTACATTAATATAAAAACGTGTTCCTCGCGTCACGAATCCCACAATATCCAACATCAGCCCTAAAATATGATGCATTTTAAAAATATTCTAATTTTTCGGCGTTTTCCAGAAGCTTTCGAACCTGAGTTTTTTTGTAAGAAAGTTTGTGCAATATTTCGCACAGTCTGTACGTACTGACAACGTCCAGGACTCTGGACGAGTGCTGCGTATATACGTGAAACAACAACGTTTACCTGAACTCACTTAGTTATGTTATCTCGCACAAGTAGACAGCCTTGGGGGTCACGTGACCTCTGACAGCTGTGATAGACCCGCGCAAGTGTCAGTAGCAAAATGGTGGACTGCAAGCGCACAGTGAGACAGTATTTGGCGGCCGTTGTCGGTAAGTGCTAACACAATGACCTGTTTATATGTAACCGAAATTGTTTGGAGAGCGACTGTAGTAATGAATCCGTTAAAACTGTACCGAAAACCGCACGATAACGTTCCTTAAGCGCATTTTACTGTGTTTGTAGACAGTCATACACGATAACAAACAACAAACCGTTTAAAAATGTGAGACAAACATTTGGTGCTCTCTTTCGCTTGCTATCTACTTTGTTCCCATTAGATAAATTCGTTAGTGATGGTAGCACACAAGTTGCCAACTTCTTTGCAAGACTTTTTGACATATATTTTCTTTGAAAACACAATCCATTTACTCTATTACTCTGTTTTTAAAAATAATGGAATATTTATGTTATCATTACTGTTTATCCGGACATTTTCCATCCTTTGTGTGTATAAAACAACAAACGAACAGTTTGAACAGTATGGATCAACTGTATTCAAATGCCCAACTTAAAACTATGTTAAAATACACTTGAAAACTAATAAACACTTAGGGCAGATCCCTGAGTGGTCAAAACAGAAATAAAACTTCAAATCGGACTCAGGAACCTGCTCTAACTTTTTTTTTTTAACATGTAGGCCTATCATGTTTTAGGACTGGTTGTGATGGATTTTGCGCGTCGCGTGATGCTAGTGCACAAATTAATATTGGTAGTTAAAGTAAAATATCAGTTGTTTTATATTAATTCTTAACGATCAGCTGATTTCATTGAACAGCTGATAGGATATAATCAATTTTAGGTTATGTCAAAAATTAGCTATATTTTTGAACAAATTATCGTAATGAAAATAAAAAGAAAGACAAAACACGACACATGATTTTTATTTTTGGTTCAAAAACAGAATTTTTTTATTAGTTTTCAAGGTTATTTTAACATAGGCCGAGTCGTCTATCTTACTATCTTGAAAGGCGTGTTTTGTTTTATACACACAAATGATGGAAAATATCAGAATAAAAAGTAATAATAACACAAGCTGTTATTTTCACCCTTCCAGATATTTTATATTTTACCAAAAAAATGTTCGGAAATAACTTATTCGTGCAACTAAAAGCGGCATTTTTTTAAACAAAAGATTTACGGTCGAGGCTTGCCGAATGACAGTGTGAGGTTATGTTATTCAAAAATATCTTCTTCTTAAAATATCTAGGAACAAAAGATACAAAAACATTGAGGTTATACGGTAACTTAAAATAAACAAAATGTTACCAACTGAAATACAGATAACAAAAAATTACACTCAGTACTAATAATAGTATCATTCATTTAACAGTAAACTTGTAAAAATCTCATGTTAGAAATTAAATTTTATTTAAGTTGTCTTTGAGGAGAGTGGAAAACTAACAACAGTGAACAAAGTTCAAGTTGGCTCATTGTTTTGGGTTAGCAAAATTTGTCACTACGCTCACTACTGAAGAAAAACGGTATTGTTGATTCTTTTATTGTTTTGGTTGTTCTTACATTTTCGCTATACGAAATACATAGACAATCCCGACACGTGACTGTTCCGCCTGAATTGATTAAATAGAATTCCTCAACACTATTTTAAATCACTTTAGTCATTTTAAATCTGATTTAACCTTCAAAATTAGCGTTGCAATCTGCACAAATTAGCATTTTAAACTTTATAATTACGCGTACATTAAAAATATGAAAATGTACTACGACTAATTGAATACTAATTCAATGCATTTCAAATATTTTAAATGTTAGTTTATGCAGTTCTTAACGCTGATTACTAAGGTGAAATCAGATTTTGAAAAGAAGTTATGATTAGGAAACTGTTATGTTATTCAAAAATATCTTCTTCTTAAAATATCTAGGAACAAAAATACAAAAACATTGAGGTTATACGATAACTTAAAATAAACAAAATGTTGCCAACTGAAATACAGATAACAAAAAATTACCCTCAGTACTAATAATAGTACTGTCGAAGCTATTATCAAAATCGATTATTGTGCTAAGTTTAAATCAAACAGAATAAAATTGCAAACAATACAGCATTAGAACAGTCAACCATTTTGTACATAAACAACGATCCGTCAATACAGGTCAGTATCAAGGCTCATGCCCGCTTGATAGGCTTATTTTTCCAATGAAAAAGCCCCGCAGGGGTTGCAGACTAGCTGCACCTATTGAGAGGATTTAGACGTCCTTTGTGGCACTCGAGTCTATCACACATTTACACTTACAACACTACACTTACGACTTTAACACTTTACTCTCACACTTACATTTAGGGAGGCGATAATAGCCTCAATGTTCTTTTCTCCTTAAAATACAAAAAAAAAAAAAATGTTTGCAGACGATTTTGGTAGCTAATGTCTCGGACATTAACCGGATCTTAAACTTTCTTCATCGTCTGAATTTTTTTACAAAATTTTATTTATATTGGCTATTTTTTATTGTTTTAGGGCCTCTTTACAGCCTGCAAAAAATTATTTGTTTGTTTATTTGTTAATTACTTCTAGGTACGTTTAAGTTTTTTTTCAAATTTATATTGTTATTATTGTAAGGTGAATTTATAGCCTTACTATAAATTGTGAATATATTGTTGTTTTTAAGACATATATTTTTTGTTAACTAGTTTTAGGCACATATTTGTAATGCCTTACACTACAAAAAAAAAAAAAAAAAAAAATACACACACACACACACACACACATATATATATATATATATATATATATATATATATATATATATATATATATATCCAATGAAAAATCTTCAATAAATCACCGTATATTATTGTACTTAATTAAAGTCTAACTTTTAGAGTGAAATTAATTAGATTCTTTGTGTTAACACGTATCATGTTTTAGGGCTGGTTGGGGTGTTGCATTTTGCGCGATGCGTGTCAATGTCATATTGCATATATTATATTTACCGCGTTGCGTGCTATTATATAAAATACAAATATTGTTACTACTTCTAAACAGCTGATTTCGATTTCGCACAACAGCTGTTGCTTTGATATCAGTTCAATTGAGGTTATGTTAAAAATTCAATTTCTAAATAAAATGGACAATAAAATTATGTTTTAAATGAAGAATAAAGATTAAGAAAAAAATGAACAAGAAAAACTACGACGATTAGAAAGTAAATTAAAACGAAACAATGAAATTAGCGAAAATATTATTCTACAATTAATAAAAGAGTTATGACTGAAGAGCAACATCAGCTAATGAATAACAAAAACGATGAATCGGAAAAACATATTACATGATTTGTATTTTTGGTTTGGTAACAGAAATTCTTTAACCTAACTTATACTTATTGTAGCTTATAGTGTAGCACACGGGTGACTAGATCAGGTCAATGTTGAATCATCAGTTGTATTTTACTTTTTTTCATTTGTATATCTATGCAAGTCATGTTGTCTACTCAACACTCGCACGCGCGGGTATACTTATAGAACTAATAGAACACAGCATTAATTACACTATCATACTCATGTTTCCTGATAAGATAATTAAAACTACAGACCTTAACGCGGACTTATCGCATTAATAGCATGTTCTTTGTTAATTATTCTGGAAATAACTAGTTTTAGTTTCGTAGTCATAGAAACATAAACAAATATTAACCGCGTTTATTTTAAGTAATAAAATGCGACGCGGTGGGGGGGGGAGAAGGTAAAGAGATTATGTGGTAAATTAATTTACTGGGAGAATTACCGGGCCTGAAGGCCACGTGTGGCCAGTAAAACGTTTATTTAGTGTTATCTCTCGTGAACTAAGAATTCCCAAAACGTAAGGCCATCTTTGATAAACCTAGTATTGTACTCGTAATAATATTGAGTAACTAAATGAAACATAATCAAGGAAATCTTACAAGCAAATGCATTAATCTAAACTTAGCAGTGACGGTGATGTTTACGAGTGTAATAAGATGTAAACACTCAATTAATGCACGCAACTGTCTCGCTGACGCGGTGGCGGCGAACTTAATTCTAACGCCCATGATTTAAATCCGTGTTTGAAATTTAATATGTTTAATGTAATGACGCCACAATATAGTTCCGTGAGTAATCTTTTAAAAAATATCATCCGCGGGCAAATATGTATTAATTAGATAATAAGGTACCAAATTTAAAAAATATTCAAAAATCACTATTAAAAAAACAACCTACACTGCATAAATACTCCAAGTCCATTCATTTCATTTAGAATATTATTTCGACACCGTCGTCGTTGACATTCTCGCATTAGAAGTTCAGATTCGTTAGAGTTTCAGATTCGTTAGAGTTCCATATTGTACCATATTTATATTTCTAAAATCCGTGATTAATAGTTTATATTTTGTTATTTGAAAAGTTAAACGTATACTATAATTTAGTTTAGACATAGACAATAATAATAAACAGTAATGCATTACGTTTGAATTTGAGTGTTTGAAATCGTTACGCGCAGATAGTTCATATTCGCACTCGTATCTCATAACTGGATTTAAAGGTCAGGCGTTTAGAAAACATCCGGCTAACACCAAAGGGACAGAAAGAAAAAATGTGCTAGTGAGAGGTCGAGTTCCCACTCTCTCACCATAGTTCCTTTCTTTTCCTTCGTTATCGTTGAATAGTAACAGTCTGTAGACTCATATTGTCACTGGACTTATGAGTAAATAAAAATTTATTTATAGAACGGCATGATTTTAGAACAGCATTGATTTTAAGGAGGGAGCTGGAGGGAAATTTTCTTATATGCGCAAAAAATTCTCGCGCAGACCGTTTACTAAGTTTCTGGACTAAGTGATGTCAGAATGCGCAGAACGATTCTGCGCAACTGATTCTGATTCCGAATCCAAGGAAAATCCATCATTACGAATCCAAGGAAAATTTAGCGTTACGAGTTACCTAAGTGTTGGGTTATCCAAAGTAACAGGACGAAAAATTTCATTAGTGTATTTGTCCGTTACAAAATAATTAAACACGTACATAACCGATGGTTATGAAATATAATTGCATTATTTTACATCTAATTTAAGTTGTACTAACGTACTGTTCCTTACAGAATATTTTTTATGTACAACTGTAAATAATTTATATAAAAAATACATAGACTACTTACATCATAATAGTTCTAATTAGAGAAATTTTGCTGTTTTTTTAGTGTCTTCAAATTATAAACTTATTTAAAATTTTTGTCAGGCTTTACACGCACGTAAATTTATTAATTTCATAAATAGAATTTCTTATAAAGGAACCTATATCAAATTCTAATATAGATCCACAATACAATGTTTGCGAGAGCATATTGAAAAATAACATTGCACCATTTTGTCGAGGCCTTATATAAGTAAGGTAGTGTAAATATATACAATAATTTAAAATTACGTAACGCTTGACTTATAAAGTGATTATGTTAGGAAAATGTTTCTTCCTTATTCGACTGATATCAGAATCTACAATAGATTACAGGGGAGATAGTTTTATCTTATGAAATTAATATGTTTACAGATAAGTTGAAGAATTGCACAACATAATTAATGTTGCCTCAATTATTGTAAACGCCGTCAAATTAGATGATTTAGTTTCAACGGATTTTCAGAAGGTTCAGCAACTTTAGGAAGAATTTAACGCTGGTTATGACTGCGGAATCAGATTTTCGAAAAGTGTAAAATAAAATAAAGTGTTTTCGGAAAATCGCTTGCATCACAGCTGTATGTGAAGGTTATTTTTCTCCCATTTTAGTAAAGTTATTGAAAAAATAGAAAGTACAATAAATATTTTTTTTTATTTTGTTAACATTCGTTTGATATAATTTTCATCAAAGATTTCTCAAATAAATTCATTACGAACGTAATTAAATTAGTAAGACCTTAGCGTTTCAGTTCAACTCTTTAAGTCTCTACTTAAAGTTATGTTTCAAAAACCTATAGACATAAATCCAGAATGTTTTAAAGTGGCTGTAACTGTAATCAAACATTAATAATAAAATTTTTTAAATATAAGTTATCATTTCTGAAATTAACAGTGACCGAATTAATTTTTGCATTTATGAGTATTTTCTGCCGATAGCTATGTGAAGAGAAATGTTTTAACTGAAACAAATTGAAACACTTAGTGGAAAAAGGAATTAACTAATTGTAACCCTATCTTTCACAAATTAAAAAAAATATCTAAACATTTTTCTGGTGGATTTATGAAAAAACCTTTAAACATAAAAAATGTTTATATATATATAATCAGTATATGGGTTCATATGTAAAATTTATTTTTCCGTAAACCTAATAATTTTTTAAAATTTTTAATAAGTTATTCCTTTTTTCCACTCATTGTGTTAAAACATAAATTTGTATTCTAAACGATTATCATTTCTCATTTATTGCATGTTATTTTGACAATATGTAAAATGATTTGTAATAAAACGTATTTTAAATACAGATTTATTCTAAAATAAAAGTAATAACGTTTTACAAATAGATACAATTTATTAACGATAGTCTGTTCTAGTGATCCTATTTCGTATCACGTTTAGTCTTCCACAACAAAATGTTTGTATACAATTTCCCAGATCATATATCTTTTTTTTACTGATTGCCACAGAACCACCGTAAGCTTTGTCGAGTGGAAAATGCAATTCTAATGGATTCACCTTCAAAAGTCTAAAAACACCTTTCATACCTCAATAATTATCCGCCACTGTCGGTGCATACGAGAAAGTAAATGCATTTGTTACGGCATTTAAGTTTTACACACAAACAGGCACTGCTGGTTCAAGCAGAGTAGACCGGCTGACACGCCGCGGAGCAATCAAATTATTTCTCTTTCAGACACTTTTAATCTTGCAAAATCTCGAAATAAAGAGAAATGATTTTTTTAATTCAGTCATCATCCCCGCTGTACGGGGTAATTTCAACCCTCTTTCAAAGGACCGGAGTTCATTATCTTTCCTTTGAGAGGAAAATATTTCTGTGAAAAGCCACCAAGGGTTTTGAATTAACATTGATAATTCCACACGTTGTGTTTGGTCTGCGTTTACTCTCTGCATTTAGACAGTGCTGCACTCTGCAGTAAATAGGCGTAATTACTTAAGTTAAACACAGAGTAGTAAACAATTTATGTGTACTTTACTTTTTCATTTTGTATATGTTGCAAAATCTTCAAACAAATTGTTAAAAGTTGTTTCTAATATTCAATTTGTAAATGATAAAAGGCTTCTTAATATTAATCAACATTTTGCACTTGAATATGTTTCTTTTTGTTAAGATAAAATGAAAAATAAGTACACTAATTTAAATTGTATAACCTGAAATAAACGTATACTACTACCTCAAATATGTACTGTTGGAAGTAAAATTAGTTATATTAAAGTAATTCACATATTTAACATTATCCCTAAAGATCTCAAAATATTGCATAAATAGGAAGAATGAATGAACTTTTAAAAATGGATTATTAAATCTACAGTGATATTAAAACTTATAAGAAAATCTTTTCAATGAACTATTTAATCTGTTTATTTAACAGAAGAGTTGAATATTTAAGTATTGTTACAATATTTTTTTGTTTATTTGACAGAAGAGTCGAATCTTTAAGTATTGTTTCAATATTTTTTGTTTATTTGACAAAAGAGTCGAATCTTGAAAAATTCTTACAATATTTTTTGTTTATTTGACGGAAGAGTCCAATCTTTAAGTATTGTTACAATATTTTTTTGTTTGTTCGACAGAAGAGTCGAATCTTTAAGTATTATTACAATATTTTTTGTTTATTTGACGGAAGAGTCCAATCTTTAAGTATTGTTACAATATTTTTTTATTTGTCAGAAGAATCGTATCTTCAAGTATTGTTACAATATATTTTTTTTATTTGACAGAAAAGTCGAATCTTTAAGTATCTTCTTCTTCTTCTACGTTTCACCCACTTTGGGGGACGATTGATCAATCAATGTTCAGTGTGTCGTGCTTTCCTGTCCGTCCAGTATTTCTTCATCCTTTCAGATCTTGCCGTCCTCTCTGCCTCAGAAATCCTATATGGTATTTTGGTCTTGACCCTGTCCTGGAACCTCTTCATTTTACCTTCGATTATACTCTTTGCGGATCTATCTGCAAGCATCTCTTCTGTAATTTGAAACTCTCGTAGGTCCCTCTCTATCTCCTTAAACCAGTTCAGTTTGGTTTTCTTATTGCGAAAAAAGTCGAAGATCCTTTTTGTTATCCTTTTCGGGTCCATTCGTAGGATGTGACCATAGAAGTCAATCCTCCTTTTCTTTATTGTATGGGACATCTTTTCGGTCCTCCTATACAGGGTCTCATTACTAATGTGCACAAGTTTATTATTATAGAATTTGGAACCTAGAATTTTCCGTAGAATTTTTCTTTCTTTGATCTCCAACTTTTGCATTGGTCCATAAGTCGTTATGGACAACGTTTCCGCAGCGTAAAGGGCTTCAGGCTTGACTACAGTATTATAATGTCTTATCTTGGCATTCCAGGAGAGTGATTTTTTGTTATAGGTGTCTTTTGTGAGCTGGAAAGCTATTTCCATTTTGTTTCGTCTAGATTCCATGGCTTTCTTCTCTAAACCATTCTAGCTGATCCACTCTCCGAGGTACTTGAAATCCCTGAAAATCTCCATTTTCTGTTCCCCCACTTTCAAATATTTTGGAGGATTCTTAATGTTTGTTATTATTTTGGTCTTTCCAAAGGCGATTTTGAGGCCTACCTTCCCCGCTTGCTTCAGCAGTTCGAGGGACTGCTCCTTGGCTTCCTCCCATGTCTCGGCCAGTAAGTATCGTTACAATATTTTTATTTATTTTACAGAAAAGCTGAACATTTAAGTATTGTTTCAGTATTTTTTTTTTATTTGACAGAAGAGTCGTATCTTTAAGTATTGTTACAATATTTTTTGTTTATTTGACAGAAGAGTCAAATCGTTAATGATTGTTACAATATTATATACCGAGTGACCACCAAACGCGGAGCAGACTAACTTATTGTTTTTAATGTGCGGCCACTGAAAGCGAAACGAAGCTGAGCGGAATTAAGTGTCGTCACTAGGCTCCGTTACGCTTTCAGTGGCCGCACAATAGGTTAGGTTTTGAATACGTAGTCCGCTCCGCTCAGCGCAACTTCGCTTCACATTTGGTGGTCACCCTGCTTTGATCGTAAATATACAAAGAGACGCATATAAACACGTTTTCATACATCTTTTTTTATCTTTTCACTTTTTTGAAATTCTTGTTTTACCCAGCATTAAAACGGCTTTTAAATATTCCAAATTATATTAAAAACTAGCTGTTACCCGTTGCGGCTTTGCCTGCAATTATGATATAGGCAATAAAATTTATAGTCGATTTTCAAAATCAGAATATGTCATTTCATTTTAATATATATTACATAAATTAAATGTAAATGTAAATATACTATTTACAATATTATACGATTTATGGTTTTCGGCCAAGAAATATACATTTTTGCTACTCGATACTCTAAAACATGGTCCTGTCATATTTTAATAAAATACAGTATTATTAAAAAGTCACTATTATTCAATTAAACTGGAATAGTATTGTGTTTATCTCAGGTACCTAAACCGTGTTCATATCAAATTTAATCTCAATTGGTCCAGTAGTTAAAGTGATTGAATAACAAACAAATAAACAAAAACAAACTTTCAGAAAAATAATATGATTACCTGTTACCCGTCACGGCTTTTCCCGCAATCGTAATATACATTAAAGATCACGCATGACCGTGTTAGGACCAACAACCGTGTCAGTTAGGTTATGGTGTATTTCTTTTTTAAAATAAAGGTTTTTAACACACCACCGTGTTAGTTAAGTTATGGAGTACTCTTTAAAAAAAACTAAGGCTTTTTCCCTGCATCACCGTATTATGCCCAACAACCGTGCCAGTTAGGTTCTGAAGTACTCTTTTTAAAAATAAATAAAGGTTTTTTAATACATCACCGCGTTAGGCCTAACAACCATGTTAGTTAACTTATGGAGTATTCTTTAAAAAAATATAAACATTTTTCACGCATCACCATGTTAGACTTAACAACCGTGTCAGTTAAGGTTTGGAGTACTCTTTAAAAAATAACGGGTTTTTCACACATCGCCATGATAGGCCCAACAACCATGTCAGTTATGATATGTGGTATTCTTTAAAAAATATAAAGGTTTTTTCACGCATCACTGTGTTAGGCCTAACAACCGTGTTAGTTAAGTTATGGAGCACTCTTTAAAAAAAAATATAACGGTTTTTTTTCATGCGTCACCTTATTAGGCCCAACAACCGTGTCAATTAGGTTATAAGTACTATTTAAAAAAAAAAAAAATAAAGGTTTTTTAATGGATCACCGTGTTAGGTATAACAACCATGTTAGTTAGCTTATGGAGTATTCTTTTAAAAAAATATAAAGTATTTTTCACGCATTACCATGTTAGACCTAACAACCGTGTCAGTTAAGGTTTTCAGTACTATTTAAAAAAAATAAAGTTTTTTTCACACATTACCGTGATAGGCCCAACAACCGTGTCACTTAGGATATGTAGTATTCTTTAAAAAAATATAAAGGTTTTTCACGCATCACCGTGTTAGGCCTAACAACCGTGTCAATTAGGTTATGTAGTATTCTTTAAAAAATTAAAGGTTTTCTTCACACATCACCGTGATAGGCTCAACATCAGTATCAGTTATGTTATGTAGTATTCTTTAAAACAATATATAGGTTTTTTCACGCATCACTGTGTTAGGCCTAACAATCATGTCAATTAGGATATGTAGTATTCTTTAAAAAAATATAAAGGTTTTTCACGCATCACCGTGTTAGGCCTAAATACCGTGTCAATTAGGTTATGTAGTTTTCTAAAATAAAATAAAGGATTTTTTCACACATCACCATGATTGGCCCAACAAACGTGTCAGTTGGGATATGTAGTAGTCTTTAAAAAAATATAAAGGTTTTTTCACGTATCACCGTGATAGGCCCAAAAACCGTGTCAGGATATATAGTAGGCTATTTCTAAAAAAATATAAAGGTTTTTTCACGCATCACATTGTTAGGCCTAACAACCGTGACAGTTTGGTTATGCTGTATTCTTTTAAAAAAATTGGTTTCTTATCACCCAAAACCCGTGTTAGACGTATTTTTATTGTTTTACCGATTTACAACACGTTACTGATTTTCGCCGGGTAGCAATTTTGAGGTTATGTTGGTCACTTTTATTTTCGATTTTATCGTACTTCTCGTGCATTCATATTTTGTATTCTTGCTTTTTGGCACATAATACTATTTTAGTATTAAATAAGGCATAAAATGCTTATTTTAGTAACAAAAATATCGAAAAATAAGGATATGCTTCACTGCATGTTTACCATAATGTAATTACACAAATATATATACTACCTTACAATTGGCACTCTGTGTAGGGATTTTTTTACATTTAATATTGAAAATTCAACACAAAGTAACAAATTAAAGTCAGTTTTGAAAAAAAATTCAACTAAAATATTGAAAATGTTACATTAAAAGCAATAATTTTGCAATAAATAAAACACAGATTAAGATTCTTAAAATAGGATTGAATCTATCTTTATCTCAGGTACCTAAATCACATGTCCAGTAAATAACTACAGTTAACAGATGTTACAAAACTAAAAACTGATAATTATTTTGGGCTGGGTAAGTAGTATAATGACGTTTTGTAAAACGGGAATAGGCCTATATGTATCTCTGATACTTAAACCATATACGTACCAAATTTCACTTTAATTGGTCCAGTGGTTAAAGCGTGATTGAATAACAAACAAACAAACAAACAAACAAACACACAAACTTTCAGAAATATAATATGAATTAGATTAGATAGATTAGATACCAACAATAAACTCTGACCTACGACAGGTTTATTTTCAAATATTTAATTTCATTGAAACTTTAAAGTGCTAACTTTAACGCTGATTACGATGGTGATATTAAATTTTCAAAAAGTTGAATTTTTTTACGAAACAGCCGCAATTTTTAAACTTTCGAACGATTTTTTCTGGGCAATATACTTTTCGAAGCTCTTTCATTTCCAAATTGATTTTTACGCCACGTTTAAACCAATTCTGACCGAAATTGGGTATGTTAAAAGATTACTGTAAGAAATACTAAACATGATTTTTAATGACTTCTCAAAAATGATCTAGAGATCAGGATAGGCGCGAACTTCAATGTCTCGTGTCCGGGGGGGGGGATTGGCTAGTAAAATGAAATATTCGTTTGCGTAGACTGTTCGGTATCAAGTAACACACTTATTACTAAGTAAACAGGTACGCCTAGTTAGGTAACACACTGACCAATATGAAAGTAACACTCCTTGCAAGATCTTACTGTACAAGGCCGTGACATGCAGCGCACTCTGCAAGTTTGCAGTGCGAAATAATCGCCGCACGCAACTCTCTCGCTGACGTAATAAAGCAAATTTACATCAGTAACTTTTTTTGTTAAAGTACGAAAATGAACCCTGACCGCCATCAAATTTAAATTACTAATTTCAACGGATTTTGTAAAATCACAAACGTAATTAATGCAGTTGTTAACGCTGATTACGATGGTGTAATCAGATTTTCAAAAATTGAGAATTCTTAAAGATTCGAAATAGTCGCCATTTTGAAAATATTGAACGCATTTTACTGACTTGTCCCATCTATTGTTAAAGTCGATTTTTGTTCAAAAATTTGATAAATTGATATACTTATAATGCTAGTGGCCCCGTGTGACCTTTCGCAGTTAATGGGAAAAAGAAACGAATAATATACGACAATATACAGCAAGAAGATCTTAATTATTTTTGTCATTCATTATATTTATGTTATTTAATACAATAGGCCTTACTTTGTTCTACTTTCGTATTTAAAACTATAACCTGTAAAATTAATGACTGAAGTCTTACATTGTACCTTACTGAAATATTTACAAATGAAACCTACTGTAACCGGATTTTACATTACATACCTAAATTAGACTACAGAATTTACTGTTTACTAAAAACAGAGGCTTTTATTTAATAACATTTACATATTAGAACTGGCCTAGATTGTTTTATCGATTCTACTTTCAAAACTAGTTCGGTCAATGATTATTTAAGTCTTGGATACACTATTTTTCAACAATGTTATTTTTAGCAATCAGCTGTTTTGGTACACATGCCTCTTGCAATGTGCAATACTCCTACGGTAACACTTTATACTGCTCCTTAAATGTTTACATACGTTTTATCGGGTTTAAGTCGGTTTTATTTTATTATAAAGCCTCAAAATGGGGAAGTATAAGGCATGAGAGTTCCCTGGTGTTCTGACGAACCTGTAGGTACCCCTATGTATAGTTTCAATAAAGCAGGTCATTATTTTTTGTAGAAAACCGATCGCAATAATATATGAAATTTGATATTAGATTGTGTACCACTATGTAGTATTAATATAGCTTCTAATATTGATAATCTTCATTTGAACATATGCAAAAAGTAAAATAAAATCACAGATTCGTGTTATAAATATCTGTTTATATAAAAAGGCAATCACGCCGCTAGATTTACTTTGCAAAACGTAGAAAAAATTCAGTTTAATAAAGTTCGTGACTTGTTTACAAAGACTATTACAAATGACCTTCACCCGAAGTCATTGTTTTCAGAGTATCATTACAGTTCGATAGATCGATGTGGAAGCATTATTTGATTTCTAATCATATTCTGACCGACCTTAACCACACCCAATGAGGAAATGGAATGAAACCAAAGAAACAGTCGCTGCTTCTATCTCACAAGGCCAAGGTCACTGGCAAATCTCTTTCACTTCAATGATAGTGAGACAATGTGATGGGGTTTCCCCTAAGGCACTACTCTACATGTTTGTTTGTTTTCCACATTCGCTTAGGTTATTTAAAATAATATAAATAAAATCAATCATACGATCTGTGTACGATTACAAAAATTATTAATTTATGTATTTTATTTTATATTACAAATCTCGGGTTCAATGTCCGGTTTGTGCCACGGCTAGCTTTCACGTACAGGATCATTTAACGTTACTAAAACTGTTTATGGAATCTTATAAATAAATTCTAAAACTAAACTAACATTTCATTTTACTTAATAACTAAGATGGGGGATGTGCGGGTGAAAGATCTGAGGTGATTTATGGATGAAAACAAAGGAAAATGATTAATTTAAATTTAAGCTATTGTACTTTCGATATTATAAAACAGTCTGTAAATTTTTACTTATTATTAAAAAGTGTGTAAGTTTTGTTGGTATTAATTATGTCCTCAAGTCTGATGATTAAAGCCACTGGTGGAATTTTGAATTTAGTAGTAAAAAGTATCACTCACAAAGTTTTTAAAACTTACAATTATTTACCAGGTTTTAGTTTTGTCTATAAACTGAATTTTGTTGAATATTGTATAAAAAGGATGTTGTAGTGTAGTTTCAAGTTGGTTTCTTAATCTGTTTGACTGATGCTTAATTATTTATGTTTTTAAATATTGAACGCTTGGACCAGAATAACCTAAATTCACAATGCCTTCTTCATTGTTGAGTTTTCTCCCTCTTCTTTTCCTCTACAAACTATTGGTCCTTCTTTATTTTTCTTATAAATTTATCATTTATGAAGGTACTTCTATTATTTTTGTTTTACATGAAAGTACCTTAGGCCTAAATGATGTTTACAATATTATTATGAATGTATTTAATTTAATACGCACTGTAAATGAAAATATGCTATGGGTGTTTTCTTTCATTAAGTTGAGTTCATAATTGGATGATTTATGGTATGCTACCCTGAGGCGATTAGGGCCTACATATATTTATCTATAATTGAAATTTCTTTATCTGCAATATAAATGTATGATAGAAAAACACGACAGTGGTAGAACACATACATTTGTCTGATCTCAAAATAAGTTTCATATCACATTATCTTATCAATATAGACTACTATAAGTTGCTTTTTATAATTCTATTTGTTAGTGAATTTTCATTGCAAACTGAGCTATTCAGATGGTCATCACGGTAAGATCATTTCGACAGCAGTCATTTGAAATTTTTGAAAATCATTACTTTTAAAAAAAATCTGATTTCACCATCGCAATCAGCTGTAAAATCTACGAAAATTAACATTTGAATTTACAAAATCCGTTGAAATTA
Organism: Callitettix versicolor; assembly: GCA_022606455.1. NCBI lineage: Eukaryota > Metazoa > Arthropoda > Insecta > Hemiptera > Cercopidae > Callitettix > Callitettix versicolor. Next base: position 20,561,011 of record CM040187.1, read on the forward strand.
AGAAAAAAGAATTTAATTTCAGCCAGGTTTCAGTTTTGTATTTGGAATTTTATGTTTATGTATGCAGATGTTAATGCTGATTATGATTGCGGAATCAGATTTTAAAACTGTTATGACAGAAAAAAATATTTTATGAAATTCGCTTCCGTCACGTCAGCAAGCAGCTTCTTGCCGCTATTATTTCAAATTTGACTTGAGCTAGTTATGAGACTTTCAGTGTTATTTTAAAAATGTATAATATATGCACTTTTTTATAATATAGAGTTTAATACAATGAAAGTGTATATATATATATATATATATATATATATATATATAAAATTACGAGTATATGTGTAACTTTAATAGTAATATTTATTCCTTAACATACGTTAGAAAAAAATTTCAATTACATTGTAAACCTTTGTACATATGTTCTTCACTTTTATTAAGGAAATATTGTTCCGACGGTTGCAATTAACGTACGTTGACGTCAGATTTAGGTTTTAACACTTTTGTGTGCGTGCGTGCATGCGTGCGAGCGAGCCTGCTGCGTGCTTACGTGTGTATATCTGAGTGTGTGTGTGCGCGTACGCGCGTGCGTATGTGTATATCTCTCTGTGCACTCGCGTTCGTATGCGCGCAAGTGTGTGTGTGTGTGTGTGTGTGTGTAAGTGTTTGTGCGTGCGAGCGCTTGTGTGTGTGTGTGTGTGTGTGTGTGTGTGTGTGTGTGTGTGTGTGTGTGTGTGTTTTAGCGCGCTCCCGATCGTAATTTAAGTTAAACATTTTGATTCAAAACTTGTAAAAAAATCAGTTCTTTTAGTGATTATCTTGGAAAAGTTCACTACCCAGCAAAATGCATTCAACAGTTTCAAAATGGCCGCAATTTCTGTACTTTATAGCGTAGCATTTTTTATGCTTCATTTCTTCTTTGAAAATCTGATTTAATTATCGCAATCATCCTTAAAATCTGCATAAACTATCTTTCAAAAAATCCATTTGAACACGAAATTGAGTCGTTCAGGGTTCATTTTCGTGTATGCGAATTGTTAAATAATTTACTGTATGTTATAATTTACTGATTACGTATTGCCTGTATCAGTGATAACGGAAGTATTTTTTAAAAACAAGTTACAACACGTCACGCATGTAATGGTACTTCCATTCTATCACAAGGTACTACCACTACTACTAGTACAATCATTAAATAAACGTACTAGAATGATAACAGTTATGAGAGATATGTGAGCGCGCGTCGCTGGTGGCATCTTGCGGCAAAGTTGTCAACTACAGTTAAATACATAATAGTACAGTCTATTTTCTCAAACGTTTCCACCTGTCCTTGTAGTTGGCAGCGTTCGTAGCGGCAGATAGTGCAACTACTTAGACTTTAGCCGCTTATTGTAATGGTGGCTGTACTTCTAGTCCGTTTATATTCAGTGGTAGCACCGACGATACCAAAGAATGCCCAAAACAACTTCCCACACATTCAACAAACGTGCCTTAAGTTGACTGTTGCCTTGTCCCGGTTGCCTACTGATTCCAGCCAGTCCAATAGTTGCGAAATAGTTGAAAACAGAGGCAAGTGTTTATCCTGATTTTAAAACCATGGACCTAGTCGTGCCCAAGGTCAGTTTTTTGTTCTATCTTAAGAACTGGTTCCCAGTATGGCTTGGAATTATTATTCAATGTCTTTGATTGAAACCAGGTTTTCGCGGTCTCGTTGAGTAATAACCACATCACGCATCTGTCTAGCCGCCGCGACGAGATCGAATTTTCAAAAACGGGAGCGAAACACCACGATCGTGCTTTTAGTTTACACTTTTTGAAAATCACATTTCACCGCCTTAATCAGAGTTTAAAACTGAATATATTTGCATAAAATTGTGAAAAATGTGTTTTTCAAGATTCGGAATGTCCGTTTTTTTAGATATTTGAACAGATTTTGCTGGGTAACGAGTCTGTTCTAGTTGTTTTATAAATAAATAAATATATATAAAATACACACAAAATCAATTTTTATGTATGAATAAATAATAAAATAAATCATAACCTCAAAGAACATGGAATAATAAAAAGCTTCAACAAGACCAAATATAAATAGCGGATTTCAAGAAAATTAGTTTAGTCCCTAAGGATGTTTGTGTGTGTGTGTGTGTGTGTGTGTGTGTGTGTGTGTGTGTGTGTGTGTGTGTGTGTGTGTGTGTGTGTGTGTGTGTGTGTATGTGCGTGTTTATGTACGCGCGCGCGTGTGTGTTGGCTTGCACAATTTCTTAATTTTAGTTCGATCTGATCCAAACGATGTGATCCAAACTGTGCAAAAAAAATCGATTTTAGTAATAGCTTGGACACGCGCGCGATAAAAAATTTAATTAATTATAAAAATATTTTCTTTGTTTCCTTCACCTTTGTACAAAACATAATTTCACGTTCAAAGACAATTAAATTTTTATAAAGTTATTCGAGTTCACTCTTACCGCTGCTGACATTAAACTTGCAATAAAGAAAGTCTTGTGTTTTTTTATCTCATAAGCACTTTTACGGCTCTTTATCTTACTCTTATCGTGACACTGTAAAAGCAGATTTGTTCGCGTTAACTTAGGCAATGTCGCGGGAATTTCATAAAATTACATTCATCGGTAATGGTTTACAACTTTATGAAAATCCAAAGCTTTAATATGAGCAAAGTCTGTTTGTGTACGTGCAAAATAGACCTCAGTATCCCGCAGAAGTATTTTTGCTTGAACTTTGAGAATACGGGTCTTTGGGACTGAAATTGATGGGCCCAGGAAAACTCATTGGTCAGAAATCCAAATAGTCTTGAGTTCAAACTCACATCCAAAAATTTGGGTGCTTTCGACATCCATTCACAATACTCATTTTTTTACTTATTATTACACTTGATAACAATGAAAACAAGAACACAGCAAAAGGAGACATTTTTTATTCACACACGAGTAAAATTATCAACAGTGCTAATATTTAAAACCACGTGTCTTAAAGAATATCAGCTGTTATTATTTAAAACCATGTGTATAAAAGGTTATCAGCTGTTTTTTAAAACAACATGTCTTAAAGAATATCAGCTGTTATTATTTAAAATAATGTGTATAAAAATTAATCAGCTGTTATTTAAAACCACATGTCTTAAAGAATATCAGCTGTTTTTTTTAAAACCATATGTATTAAAGATTATCAGCTATTATTATTTAAAACCATGTGTCTTAAACGATATCATCTGTTATTTATTATTTAAAACCATCTGTATTAAAGGTTATCAACTGTTATTATTTAATACTGTGTGTCTTAAAGGATAGGCCTATCAGTTGTATTTTTTAAACCATGTGGTTTTTTTAAACCATTCTTAAAAGAATATCAGCTGTTAATATTTAAAACCATGTGTTACAATGTGTTTTAATAATATTTTAAATGTTTATTGTATTTTATATAAGTTTATTGTTTAATCAAATATTAAAGTGTTCTAATAACTATTGCATTTTTTGCAGCCGCGTGCTCTGATTATGTATCTGAGAGCATAGCACTGAACTATCTCACAAAAAAACAGACCAAACTTCATCACAGTCAGTGTTTAGTCCTCCCTCCGATTTCGTCCGAAATGGTTATTTTTTTAAATTTAAAATTAACAGTACCAATATTACGTTGTCCGTAAGAAAATTATAAACGTCTATGAGCATGAGATAAGAGAATTACAATAGTTCTCTTTTTGTTCTTAAATTAAAATAGTTAAAAAAGACGCTAAATAACGTCAAACGTAATTTTTAGCAGGATATTTAGTGAAAAAATCTAACTGAAATTTTTTAAATGCGGCTTCGAAGTTTTATCACCTTTTTCTGCCCACTTTAAGAATTTAAGATCTCTGCGAGCCGCAAATTTAGCTGTAAATCGTGCACGCCCCCACACACATCCTTTTATTAATGTAGATTCCAACACTGTTTTAAAAAAATGACTTTTTATAAGATCCAAATATTAGCAAAATACAATGAATCTGTTTTTAAAAATTAAACTAATTTCTCACTTTTCCGATAGTTCTAGAATCGGATATTTTAGGGATATAGCCAATCATATATTTAGTCTGGGTGTTTATAAGTACTAAATTTGATCAAACCGTTGGAGCCGATTTTATAATTTTTAGTATTTTCAACCAAAAAAGAAGTTTCCCAAACTTTTTATAAAAAAATATTCCGAAATTCGGGTAAAATATACCCCAAATTTTATCGATATAGTAAAAATTAATGCCACTATTATTTCAGGTTATACATAAAGAGAAAAAAATAGAGAAAAATTAACTGCAATTACTACAGTAAAAAAGTAGACATAGGCTGTCAGATAAATTGCAAATTAAATAGGATAGCGACACACGGGTATGCATTTAGTAGTCTAGTAGGCTATACAAATACTGTGAATAGTAAACCAGTTGAACATATTTATCACATTTTGTATAATATTTATTTAAGTATACTAGCAATCCATAATATGTTGAAAATTTAATAGGACATTAATTGTACAGCTCAGTAATTATTCAAAGTGTTTATTCACTGATAATTAATTTACACTGGTTTGCATTGAGAATTACAATTATCTCATATTATATTCAACCTCTAGGCTACCAAACGATACAATGCAACAGAAGGCCTAGAGCTGATCAAGACATACAGGTACAGATAAGGCAATCTATGATATAGAATAATTCCTCACGCAGCTGTTTCGCTGACGAGATGGAAAAGAATTTCAAATAATAAAAAAATACTGATTTCACTATTTGTAAACAGTGTTAAAATATGCATTAATTAACGTTTAAAATTTCCAAATTACTTTGAAAATTCCAAAAACGAACTCTGACAACCGTCAGTTTGTTTCCTTATTTTAAAAATATTTTTTTGTTTTTGGAATTACAGCTATTTTGAAACGGTTTAACGGGTTTCGCTGCAAAACAAACTGGTACAAGCTGATGGGCCAGCTCCAAGTTTGAATCAAATAGGACTGAAATTTCTAGCGCTGGTGTGCTAATGCACGCATGCACATTCACAATGTCAACGACCCCATAAGAAAGTAGACGCTCACATTAAGTTCCCGGGCCTGGATCTTAACATGATGGCCGCTAACGTTCCTCCGGAGTTTTGCAAATAAGCTTTTTACACCATTTCTCTCCCAGTTGGGCAGTGACACACACAAGTGAACTGTTGAAAGACAATGCCTTAATGATCAGTTACCAATAAGCTGGGTTTTGTTTCAGCCAACCTCGCCGCCTTCTGTATCGGCAACATGCTGGGATGGACGTCACCAATGGCACCACTCCTCACCTCGGAGTCTCCACCCATTGGGACTGAATCCGTAGAACAAGACACGATATCCTGGTTAGGTTCTATCAATTTCATCGGAGCCGTTTGCGGGACGTTCTTCTGGGGAACATTATCGGACGGTATTGGAAGGAAAAGAACAGCGATATTGACAGCTATTCCCTTCGCGGTCAGCTGGCTGCTCATCCTGCTTGCAAAGAACTCCGCATGGCTGATTGTGGCGAGGTTCGTCGTCGGAGTCGGCTGCAGCGGATGCATCATCAACACGCCGATATACGTGGGCGAGATGGCGGAAGATCGGATCCGTGGTACTTTGGGCGCCTTCCTCATGCTCTTCTTGAGCGCCGGTTGTGTGTTTTCTTATATCGCCGGCTCTTTCTTGTCCTATCATACTTTCGCAGTTGTCTGCCTGACAATACCCGTTATTTACGGTGTGCTCTTCTTCTTCCTCCCGGAGAGCCCGATATATCACTGGACGAAAGGAAGACGAGCGGAGGCTGAACGAGCTTTGCTCTGGTTCCGCGGTGGCGACTCCGTACAAACGGCGAAAGAAATAGCGAGACTGCAATCTATGCCGAGCAAAAAGAAAGTCGCGTTTGAATCTCTGGTAGCGAGTAGAGGAATCATCAAAGCAATGCTGCTGAGCTTGACCTTCATTATGGGGCAGCAGCTTTGCGGTATCTTAGCAATACTCACCAACGCTGTGCAGATATTCCACGAAGCCGGGTCCTCCTTGTCGCCGTACACCGCGTCCATACTCCTCGGCACTCTGCAGCTGTCCGCGGCTTACGTGTCCTCCATGCTCATCGACAAAGCGGGTCGTAAAGTCCTCTTGGTCACGTCTTATCTCGTCATGGGTTTGTCCTTATGCGTTCTTGGCTCGTACCTGCTTCTACAGAACGACTCCTGGGATCTAACCGTACTCGGATGGATTCCTATAGTTTCTTTGTCCGTCCACGCTATATTTTACTCGATCGGCGTCGCGTCAGTTCCGTTTGTAGTCATGTCTGAAATATTCCCCGCGGAGATCCGCGGCTACGCCATCTCTAAGATACAATTCTTAAGTACAGGCGCTTCCTTCATCACCGTCAAGTTCTTCCCCTTCCTGATCGAAAGGCTCGGACGTTACGGGTGTTTCTACTTTTTCGGCGTTTGGTGTTTACTACTGGGAGTGGTGACTATATTCCTTTTGCCCGAGACAAAAGGCAAATCTCTGCAGTATATTTTGAAACTACTCAACAACGAGATCGATGATGATTCCGAAAAGGAACTTATGGACGGAAAGAAACTACCGATCATTGTGCCCATGGTTAGCCGGCAAACTGAAAAACATTCCGTGAAATCATGAAACCTTATTGAACTTCTGAACCACTATTTATTGTTATGTACATACTAAACAAAAAACATTGTAAATATTTTAACACCGTTTTTTAGGTGTTTACGCTTAAAGTAATGTATAATAAGTCAAGTTATCATACTCTCAAAAATTATTTTAAAATCTGATGACAAAAGACATCCTTTAGTTCTTGCAAAACACAATGTTAATGTATTCCTAAAAACACTGAAATATAATGTTTGTAATGTTGTGAATACTAAGTATTCTGTATAGACAACAACAAATAATAATTGTTACCTTACATGTTGGAAACGTTTAGCAATTTGTATTATATTTAGATTTTAAACAAAAATTAGTTATAAGATTGTAAACGTATTTAAGTAATTTAATTTTCAATTTTTGTATATAGCATTAGAATTATATGTACTAAGAACTACATGTAAATTTGTAAAAAATTGTAAAAGTAAAAAAACACATTTTAGTAAGTTTTTGAACAATTTATTTTTCTCGAAAAATTACTAAAAGTCTATTTACATTAAGCATCACTTTGTACCCTATACCATACACAATACGGTACATCACATTGTACCGTATACTATGCACCCTTAACTACTAAACTCTGGACTAAACAAAAATTCATTTTAAACAAGCGTATAATAACGTTTACGAAAAGCAATAACTTTAGAAAGAATTTGAGTAACGTAAAATATTTAAACAGTTTCCAAACATTCGGTATCACGGGACGATGATTGCGAACTCTCTCGGACGCTTGTTTAACTAAACCGCATACTTGTAAAACAAATCCATATTTTCTGAAGCTTGTAAAATTAATATTTAGTTTTTGGCCAATCACAGAAGCAGCTTGCAGTAACGACCCAGCCGAGATGAAATATTTCCAAACTTGGCTTATACGTTGCTTGCCTTGCTTACATTACTCGCTGCAGGCGTTGTTATTAGCAAACTTAACTCGTTGTTGAACTTTCTGTCGACGTTTCGCGTTAATATATTCATCTATAAGTAAGTACCGATGATATATTTAGGTACGAGCTATCGGAGGTCCCAGAATCAGGATCTTGAAATGAAAGCAGAAGTTGAACTCTAGGTTAATTAGCGACAAAAATGTAATTATAAATAGTACAACATATGTAACATTATATATATATATATATATATATATATATATATATATGTGTGTGTGTGTGTGTGTGTGTGTGTGTGTGTGTGTGTGTACACGCTATATTTATATGTAAGTATTTGTTTGCCTGTAATTTTGTTCTTTTTTACCTGAGTCTTTTATAAACGGGCAAACGTATATGAATGTCTGTAATCTCATAAAGTCTAGGATCTGGAGAGGATTCAAGGTGAGTAGCTCCCACACTTCTAATTGGTGACTTTCCAATTCATTATTAAAATGATTATTTGCAGATGTTTTATCTGCTTTCAATTTTCCCCCCCCATACTCTTGACTCTTATCACGGAGGTTGTTCCCCATTTGGCCAGCTTTTTGTTGTGCGGTGAGTTCCCGCTCATTCTATTTAAACTATTACTAATGACCCCACGAGTAGCTAGGAAAATTATGTCCGCCCACACGGATCCGCATGAATTGGTAAAGCTGAGGTAAACTAAGAGGTTGTCAGTTATCCCAGGTCTCCATTTGATACACCATTAGGCCAGTGTCATACACTCCATCAGCACAGTCGCTTTACACTTTACATTTATAGGTCAAAGACCTGCTAAGGACACCAGTAGGACAAAGAGAAAAGATGTGCAAGTGAGAGGTCGAGACCCCAATCTCTACCACAGCTCCTTTCTTTTTTCTTTACTATCGTTCAGTAGTAACAGTTTGTAGCCTCAGATTGGCAGACTGTGTCACTGGACTGTTGGAGGGAGCGGGGGGGGGGAGAATTCTTCTACATAAGCGAGAAATTTTCACGCAAGCCGTTTAATAAGTGGCTGTCCCTACAGTCAGGTTATGTAGAGTAGTGAGTGTATGTACATGCGTCTTGAATAGATGAGTGAGAGTAGTATGAGCTAGAGGTACGGTGGGATGGCTAAACCCATCAGCTGCCTCCGCCGGTGGTCGCAATGTTGCCCTACTCGACTCCAACCTGGCACGACAATAAATTTTGATACTACGTTGGACAAACTAGTCAGGAAAATTCTTTCAACCGTTTGAAATAACGCCGTTCTAAATCTTAAAAAGTATTACACAGTTTTGAAAATCTGAAATACTAATTCATACGGACTTAGTTGATTTTAATGTTTAATATAAATTATGTTTTCACAAAACATTTCCAACCAACCTAATCTATCTGCAACATCTATCTTCATGTATCTAATCTACCTATCTTTTTTTTAGATCTATCTATCTATCTAATTTTTTTTTATCTTACCCTCTTTTTGAAATTTTTTATTATTTTTTTTATTGTTCAACTACAACTAAGAATAAACTTATCTATTAGTATTCATTGAAATATAATAACATTAAGAAAACATTATTCCACTGAGTAATATTAAGTCCAACGGCTTCTTTCATTTAAGCCTCCTCATAGTGTCACTGCTATTGAGTTTCTGCCTCTCTGTGTAGACGTGGTTTAGAAGTCTCTCCTTGTGTCTAACTGCAGTAGACCTTATCACTTCTAGATAACATCTATCTAATTTATCTTCAACTTGATGAGTCTAAAAACTATATAATTTGCTAACGGACTTAACAAATCTACGCACTAAAAAATTGGACTCCTTTTACTAAAAAAATTTAAATACAATTTTCTCAAAATCGTCTTCAAAAATTTTGATGAAATACAGTCGAAAAGTATCGAATAAAACTTACGGATATTTATAAAATACTTCGCAGAATTTATTTCTGACAAGTATAATATGGTAAGGAAAACCCGTTGAGCAACGTTTTGTATCATTATTTAGTTTAAATTCTGACTCGTAACGAGTCAGCAAGTAAATCACGATTATTTCGGCCAGAAGGGAAACCAAACTCGGCAACTTTGCTCGTAAATTCCAGACCCCCAGAGGCGCAGAAGCAAATTTATCATTAATTAAAATTCGTACTGGGTTATCGTGGTTGCATATTTTTCGTTTTTATTAATTTCTTTTTATTTGTGAAGTTCCATTGGCATGCCTGTTTAAAGCAAAAATTAGTTCTATTCAATAACATTTAGTTTAGGCTTTCTATCTCTAGGCTATAATTACAGTATTAGTAAGTTTATTACTTTCCTTACAAAGTTAACAACATAAATGCAGCACGTAACATTTTTGCTGACGTGATGGAAGCGAATTTCCAAAAATATTTTTTTTATCTTACCCTATTTTTGAAACTTTTTATTATTTTTTTATTTACAACTACAACTAAGAATAAACCTATTTATTAGTATTCATTGAAATATAATAACATTAAGATAACATTATTCCACTGAGTAACGTCATCACTATATTAAGTCCAACGGCTTCTTTCATTTAAGCCTCCTCATAGTGCTATTGAGTTTCTGCCTCTCTGTGTAGACGTGGTTTAGAAGTCTCTTCTTGTGTCATCATTTCTACAACAGTTTCTGTACGATGATCTTCGTTTTGAAACTTTGCTTAGCCATTTTTTTAATTAGCATACTTTTATTTTCCAATTATCAGTGGTAATTTGTTTTATTTAACGCGCAAAACTTATTTCTTTCGTTTAAAAAATACTTTATTATTAATAATTTTTCATTGTTTGGTTTTATTTTTGAATACTAATAAGTGAGATTATCAAATGTAAATTTTATTTATATTAGTCCATTAGTTAATTTATATTTTCTTTAAAAGTTGTGAGGTTAACTATGATGCCTTAAATAAATACAACTAATCAATCAATCAATCAATCAATCATTTGAACGCGTTTGTGTTCATCTGTCAAATACATATAAACATTGTATTTGTAGTTCATAAAATTGTCCATTCTGAATTTGTGTTAAACAGTCAATGTTTTCACAATGCAAATATTTCCTGCTTATTGAGAAACGAAATTATTGTGAAATAGACACACATTTGAGCTTACTCTGTTAAAAGGGCGGTTGGGGGGGAGGTAAACAAGGGTAATTTTGACGGAAGTGAATTGTAATCGTCACACTGTAACTGTCCTACTGCAGTCAATAGAGTTGTTACAAATTAACGTTATATTCAACGAGCCCTTTTTGTTCACGTGTGGAAATTCATGTACAGGGTGTTTGAAAAAAGAACTCCCCAGATTTAATGTGCCCTAAAATCTGTACAAAGTGACATACGCTATTCTAGTTTGTGGTATTTAATTCATCAACTGTCCAAGTTTTGCATACGTAAGTGTGGGAATTCAGTTCCTGCAGTTGGTAGGCCTGCGTGACCGTGAGGATAACGACGACAACGCTCAGTTTATACGTTCAGTGCAGTGCAACGGCTACTCCACAACAAAATTCAGTGTGTTATTCGGCTTGTACAAAATGAATGTTATAACACTACAACGTAATTTTAGACGTGAGTATGGTGGTGAACCATCTACAGCAAAAACTATCCGTTATTGGCTAAAGTCTTTCAAGGAAACCTGCAGTGTTTTACTACTCATATACTTCCAACGTGCTGTACAACACTGGACAGTGGAACAGAACAGAGCTTTTACGTTGTTTTAAAATAAAAATAATAATAACATCCGTCAAAATAAGACACAACCTGGAACCATGAAATGACCTCTAGAAGTTTTGAAAAGTCGTTCAAAATTGCGTACGTGCGGGAGGACGACTCCCCTGAGGAAGAGCCAGGTGTTTAATTGCAAGTGTCAGTTGTGAATCGGCTTATCGCAAAGCGACCGGCCATAACACATGCATAATTAACATAATCCCCAGCTAGCGCGCCTGCAAATACATCAGCCAGTAGATAGATGACACGGAACTGTAAATTACAACCAGGAACGCGGCAGCATTAGGCCTCGTCAATTCTCTAAACAGTTGTAGAATTAATTTTATAATCACAGTAAAGTAGACGAATTTTCTTTTATTATTTACTGAAAAACTCATATCCAGTACATAAGTAATAAAACTTGACTAAAATTTAAATAAACGATTAGCAAATCTCCACGAAATATAGGTTCATTTAAACTTAATTATTCAAATTGTTACTATAGAAACCAATATTAGAACTTAACTATAATTTTTTTTCAACAGCTGTTAGGAAAATTATACATACTTTTCTAGAAACCAACATTAGAAATTAAATATAAATAAAACATTGGTTACAAATGTTATTTGCAACCGCGTAAATTCAAAATAAAAGTTACACGTCACAATGTTTTTTGTAAAGTATGAAAATTAAATGTGAAATTTTGTAAATGCCAAAAAAAAAAGAAATTGTAAAAAAAATACATAACCTTTCCTTGATTAAACAACTGCTCTATTAATAATTAATCAGTACAAATGCATACAGTAGACGCTGGGCACATGGAGCAGGTGCATTACCAACGCTAAAGGTAGTTAGCTACTTGGGGGGTAAGTACAATATGTGCCATAAATTTAACTTTAGTTAAACAGAAACGCTTTGCGGTTAATTTAGAGTTTTACATTGTGGTATTGGTGTAGCAGCCATTATGTAGCAATAAACGTGCACTGACCAGACCTCTAATATGTTTTTATATTTTATTAGCGCATACACAGTTGAAAATGAACAGCATCATTGTATGATTCAAAACAGGACCTTGAAAGGAGTGCCGATTGTGAACTCTGAATAAATAATTGTGTGTGTGTGTGTCTGTGTGTGTGTGTGTGTGTGTGTGTGTGTGTGTGTGTGTGTGTGTGTGTGTGTGTGTGTGTGTGTGTGTGTGTGTGTGTGTGTGTGTGTGTGTGTGTGTGTGTGTGTGTGTGTGTGTGTGTTTAAAACGCTATCGTTCGTAATTTTGGTCCGATTTTATTCAAACTTGGCAAACAAATTGATTTTGATAATTAATTGTGAGTGGTTCGTCCCCAGAAATAACAGTACAATGTTTTTAAAAATGATGGCTATTTTTGCGAAATTGGCTTCCATCACATCAGCGAGACATCTATGTTCCGCAAATATGTTTATTATACATACTTGAAAAAAAATGTACTTATGGTGACATTCTTGCCCTGTTTAGTATGCCAAAAACACATTATTATCTTTGCTAATTGCAAATGTAAGGAAAATGTATACAATATAACCATAGCTCTGTCACACACTGGATTGGATGCTAAAATCAGATTTTCAAAGAAGCTACGTTAAATTATGTTTTTACTTTTACTAAATTCGTTTCCATCACGCCAGCGAGACAGCTGCCTGTCGCAATTGTTATTACTGTCATTAATTGTAAAATCAAAACTCTTATCATTCCTGGTCCCATTACTACTTATATTGTTTGTCAACAAACACTCATATGTTACACTCATGTAACGTTAACGAATATCGGTCGGGTTATAACATAACTTTACTTAAACTTTAAGTTCATCTAGGCGCCTTCAGAATGTAGAGCTGATTTCATTGCTACAGGTCTGTGTTGTTAAAAGTGTTCATCGTATTGAAGGCGTTTGTTAAAATTTATATCCATATTTCGTTTCGTAAATTAAATTTTATTGTTGTTAATACCAGTACTCAAATGCTAAGTTCATATTGGACGTACGTTTGGTTAAGTAAAATTTGGTCACACTAGAAGCAAGCCAGTGTTGCCAGATTGAAATGTTTTCTCACCAAAATGGGGAAACTAGAAAACGAAAAAAGTAAGGAGAATTGTTTTTTACTACTTGAAAATTTTTGGGAAGTAATATGTCCAGTCTTTGATAAAGAAAGACCTGTTCGGTGTTTGTTGGTTCTACTAACTTTGCAACTGCAGACTTCCTGAAATCCGGCGGCTGGAATTTCCCAACAATGCAACAATAAATCGATTCCCTACCCATGCCCAATCCCGCAATCGTACTTGACCTTTATTATTTCATTTGCAAGTCATTAGAAATAACAAATTTTAATAGCTTTTAGTGCGCATATCTGTTGCCGAAGTCTGAAGATTCTAAAACCTTCGATACAGTAATTGTAACACCTGCTTCCGTAGGCTACACACTTTGTCTTGACTTGATGCAGTAAGTTTTGAACTACTCTATGTTGAAGTGTTACCCTGTCAGCTGTATATCTTGTGACTGGTGGATTTTAACATTTAATAATATCAGCTGATTCAGTTTTCAAGTCTCCATTCTTTACGATGGCAAAATGTCAAAAACCCGTAAAGCGTAGAAGAAAACCAAAATGTTTAGGTTTGAATGAATTTGTAGGGTTGCACTGCGACCTTTATAGATCTATTGTGCCCCCTCTCTATATTTCTGAGATTCTCAGTTACAGCGCCATCTCCAGTCGTAATCTCATAATAAAGATTAGGATTCGGAGAGAATTCAAAGTGGGTAACTTCCCCACATCTAATTGGTGACTTCCCAGTTCCTTATTGGGGTGCTTGCAGATGCGGTGAGATCTCGCTCGTTCTATTTTATATTCTTACTTATGGAAACAACCATACATAGCTAGGGAAATGAGGTCTGCCCATACAGAGCTCCTCATGCGTGGGTAAGCCTAAGGTACACTAGGAGGTCGCCAGATATCCGTTTGATACATCACTAGGCCGGTGTCATTCACTGTATCAGCACGGGTCGCTTTACACTTTGCAGTTAGCCAAGCTATGTATAGTAGTGAATGTGTATGTCTTGGTAGATGAGTAAGAGTAATATGAGCTAGAGGTATTGTGGGATCGCTAAGCCCATCAGCTGTTCACTTCAACCGCACCGCCGGACATTTTCAGGTTTAATTACCTAAAACAATTAATAATTATTTATAATTGGGGATTTTTTTACAATATCTTAAAATTGGGAACATTTTATGTAGCTAGTGGGGAAAACATGTATGTAGCATCTGGCAACACTGGATCGTTCCCATTCGATCAATCAAAATGGAGTTCTCGGACTATGAGGCTATAATGGTTGAGAATGGCAAATTAAATTTTTTAACTTGAATAATTGTAAATGTAACTAACTTGTTTAAGCTACTGTATTACCAAAATAAATTTTGTAATACCCGCCCAGTAAATTTTGCCCAGTCCATTTCAAAGTACCGGATCTGAGTCTCACCATAATGGCAGCTCCATTTCATTATTCATCTACAGATGGAAATTCTCAAATAAATGTTTTACTTTGTATATAGCGGCATTAATGCATACAATATATACTTTGACATTACAACCAAACATTCGCATAAATTGAACGGTTAACGTAATAACGACCGTGTTCAGTTGAAGAATAATCACTCCATAGATTACACAATGAAGCATAGATGCATTAGTCATAGATACATAACCAGATCTCTTTGTGTTCGTTATTAATGGTTAGGTTTTGTTCGGCGGAACAATCGCCAGCCACAAATGTGTTTGTCGTTTGTTATTAGCGACCCCTGCACACGGGTCTGTTAACTACCGATTTCCAGTGGTAGTTTGGTTACAGCAAGCTTTCAGGCTGTATCAGCTGTGAATTATTTTTAAAAAACTGTACTGAACAATCGTACTGGATTTAGTTTTAATTCGAATTTCCGGTCCACCATATCAAGAAAATATAAAAGGATTTTAGAAATTATTTCATGAAGAGCTTGAATAAACGAAAGTCGTAAGTTTTCCGCTATCAGTGTACAAATTTCCTTTAGAAAATGAACTTGTAAACGGCCATTATGGTAATACCCAAACCGGGAACCTTGAAATGAGCGCCGATTTTGACTTGAAGAACACTTTTTGAGAGATTGTTAATACATATAAAAGCAGTTTTCAACGCTGATTACGATGGTGAAATAAAATTTTCAAAAATATTTGACAAATTTTGCTGGTTAACAAAATTGCCTAAGCAATTATTAAAATCGATTTTTGTACCGAATTTGAATCAAATTAATCTGAAGTTGTAAAACGTGAGCGTGCTAAAAGATATAAATACATACACTGTATAAGTAAAAATTTTAACAACCTTCAAAAAGTTGTCTAGAAATTAAGATAGGCGTTAATTTAAAGGTCCCGAAGCCTGGGGTCAAATAGTTAGTTTTCTAAAGTCGTTAATAATACTGTATACGCATTACCAGCTGAACTAAACTTAATTATAATATCAGCTGTTAATATAATTTTTAATTATATATAAACATTCTTTACGGAACAGCTGATTGTGTTGAGGTTATGTTAATGTGACTAAGGCCAACGAGCTCTGACCACCGAGGGTAAGTCAGACGTATGGCTCAGAGCTATACGGTGAATACGCAATGAATTCATTAAACTTTACCGTTCCCAGTTCACGAGGAAATTGAGCTACCCCTTCACGCCGCCATCACACTTTCGAAATATTTCAATTTCCTATCTGTGATATAATTGTTGCTCGCAATTGCCTCGTCGCTAAACGGAAGCGATTAGAAATTGCCTTTCCTTCTTGATAGAGGTTCATATCGAAGATTTTAAACAGTGTTCGAGATATGCAGCTGTCTAGCACTGATATAAGCAGATTTCCAATAATAATGTATCTTTATTTATTGCATTTTTTTTTTGAAAATATGCTTTACCCCTGACGATCAACATAATTAGCAATTCATGTCGGTCTACATTGGAAATAAAAAAGTGAACATTGACCACTATAATGAACTCAGCATAGTCAGATCAGGGCGGGATGTTGATATCTGCATTAGGCAGTGCAAGATGGAAGCAGCTGATAAGCTTAGCGATCTCACCGTACCTTTAGCTCATACTACTCTCACTCATCTACTCAAGACACATTGTCGTCTGCATTAGCCCAAGTGTGCGCAATAGTCGGACGTTAAAAAAAAAAAAAAAAAAAATCAAGACACATTCACTACTCTACACAGCTTGCCCAACTCTAGTGTAAAGCGACTTGTATTAAAGCAGTAAATGACGCTGGCCTAATGGTGTATCAAACGGAGCTCTGGGAGACTTGGTGACCTTCCAGTGTCCCTTAGCCTTACCAAGGGTTCTGTAGGGGCGAGCCTCATTTCCCTAGCTACGTGTGGGTGTTTCCATAAATAACAACATAAAATGGAATGAGTTGGAACTCACCGCACAAGAAAAAACTGGCCAAATATGATACAACCTCCGTGATAAAGTTCTAGAGTAAGGAGGAAGAAATTGAAAGGCAAGCAGAGCAATCACTGCAAGCACCTTAATAACGAATTGGAAAGTCACCATTTAGAAGTGGGGGATTCACGGGCAAACATGCGCGTGCGCATTTATATATTCAGTTTCCTGCGTCTCTGTACTTCGTACCTCAATGCCGTGGATTCGAGACACGGTTACTGCTGTCGCTTTACCATGGACGTTAACGCCTAACTTTCGTGTTTATTAGTTCAACAGGCAAGACGTATTGACGTTTAAGTAATTACAGGCCTATCTCTCTCTATCTATCTCTCTCCCTCCCTCTCTCTTTGTTTGTGTGTGTGTGTGTGTGTGTGTGTGTGTGTGTGTGTGTGTGTGTGTGTGTGTGTGTGTGTGTGTGTGTGTGTGTGTGTTTAATGGCCTGTATATGTAGATCAATTTTAAATACATATCATAAATTAAACAAAGAAGATGATCATCTCTAGGTCTGGCTCTTACCATAATGAAGGCTCCAAATACATTATATCGATATACTGCATATCAATGTATATTATGTTACTGAGTATCGTAAAATATAATATTCAAAATATTTTGTAATATCTGAAAACTAATTTTTACGATATAAAACAGGAATTTAAAAAAATTTCTAAGACACAATCTTAATTGATTTTTCTGGTTAATGTGATCGAAAAATTTCAAAAAATTATATAAATTGAGTAACAAAACTGAAAAATGCTAGTATTTTCAATAATAATTTGAAAATTTTAAATACGAAACAAGTCTAAACGCTTATTAGAAGGGCGAACAAGTGTATTTTTTGAAATTGTCAATTAGTCATTATTTTGTAATGGATTAAATCATAGCTTATAGAATACAGCGAGGAAGGTCTTGCAACATATTTTGCACTTGTATTTTGTTAGAAAGGTTATTAAATATTTACAAAGTTGCCAGCCCTGCCGAACAGCTGACCTGAATTTAATCTGTTAACAATGCATC